>BMAU01001425.1:0-372500 GCA_019973935.1 Trichonephila clavipes
TCTACTTTTTCAAAGCTAGCGGTAGCGAAAACGTTTCAGATAAATTCTTCGCGAACTGCTTCAAAAAAACGCACGGCAGTTTAATGCCTTCCCCTGTTAAAACTGCAGGAGGTCCTGAAATGGTTTTGCAGGGGATGATTTTATTGCTTTTCGGTCTTCTGTGTTGTTCGAAACGGGAGGTTTCTCATTCACAGCTGTGGCCTAGGGCGAGGATTGTGAAATGGACATTTTCTCCACTTCACGGCCAACAGAAACTTTACCCAATTTATTGCAAATATATATTTCATATATTTAGAAAACTTGCTCAATTTCTGATCTAAAAACCAATTAGGTTTTAAGAAATTTTAATTTTCTGAGTTTTGATTTTAAATTCGGTTTCATTTTAAAGCATTTTTGCATTCCTAGATTGAATTAATTAAAAATATTTTTTAACACAATCCAATATTTCGTGTGAAATGCCTATTAACTGCAATTTTAATTTCTAAAATCATTTCTGTTTGCTCATGTTTTTAAGTTTTTGAGTTTTCTCACATTTACTTAATTAAGATTGATTTAAAGACCAATATATTTTTTAACACATAGTTTATATAATTTAAAAGCTCTATACTTTGTCTTCATTAATTTTTTCCTTTTGAAAAATGCCATGACCAAAATGTACGCAGGGTACTGTGAGAAATAATACTGGAAAGGGAGGGAATATGACTGAAAATGGTAAATGTAAAATGCAGCTTTTTCAGGTAATATTACAATTAGACTACAGAATACAAATGTTGCAGAATGAACTAAATATTTCCCTGATGTACCACAAACTACATTATAATAAATCTATTGTAGTACTACACTGCAGTATTTTAAAGTCATGCAACAAAAACTTAAAAACTTGCTTAACTGCCACGATGGGGAACAGAGAAAAAAATAGATATTGTTTACAAACTCCGTGATTTCTGGATTACGTTTGTATAACTACTAATTTCTATGTAAATATTTTGCATTTAAAACTCTTGTGAATATATAAGGTTCTGATAAAAGTGAATAATTGATCAAATTAACAGTTGTTATCAATGTTATGTCTTAGAATATTTTGGATTAAAAAAGATATTTCAGTCATATTTATTTCAAGTAGAATTTTCATGTAGAGCATAAGTTGGATAGTAACAGATTAAAAAATTAAAGCTTTACAGGCATTGGAATTTTTTTATGCCTTTACAAATTTTAAATATGTTTTTTCTCAGATTTTTAATTTTGAAGATGAGAGAGTGTTTTTTAATCCCTAAGGCGTTTTTCCTGTTCAAGATAGAGTCTTGAAATATCTTGTAAATGTTCCCTTACATATGTTCTATAAAAGTTCATATGGATTTAGGTCTGAAAGCTCTGGTTATTTTTTAAAAATATCTTAATGTTAATATTTAAAGAAAATTGGGTTTTTTCCAGGTTTAGCCATAAAAATAATTATTAAAATTCAACAAAGAGATATATTTTAAATTTTCTAAGTATTTCTTTTCCCTTAATTTCTTATACAAATATTTTATCCAACTTTTTGATGTTTAACGACTAAATCGTAAATATAAGAAACAACAGTCAAATATCACGAGTGCAGACGGCGCTCGCTGATATTTGAGTGAGAAAACTACAGCAGCATAAAATGCGACCTCGTTTGAATTATATCTAATGTGCATATTTGGAACTGTTTAGCGTACTCGAATTAACTCAAGTGCACACGTCAAGGGTTTATATTGCATTCTAAGTCAACACGGTGGCTACTGACGAACGACTATGTATATATAATTTTGAACCGCGGTTAAGTGACGAGGATGATACCTGAGCTGATAACTCCCCTTCCAAACTTCCACATCACACCAACGTGAGGACTTTTGACCTCGACGTGTTTAACGTGCATCAGCTCCTCTTCAACGCTAAACTTTTGTGGTACCAGGGCTCGAATACTGGACACGAGTTCATAACCATGACCATCAGGCTACCGTGGCCGCAAAAGAAAATAGCAAGTTTGAAAGAAATGTAATGGAGAAGTATATTTGAAGAAATAACTTCAAAACTTAACGATAAACCAAAATATCAAAATTTATTTTAGGAATAATAGTGAATATAACTTCGTACACCTAAAACCACTTTACGTAGTGTATTTTGAAAGTGAACGTTTCCCCTTTTAGAGAAACTTACTATAATTATGTCAAATTTCTTTCATTTTGCTCTAAGGGGATCCCCGAAACAATGTAATTTTTTGATACACAAAATTACTTATGGTTGAATCTAATACAATTCCCTACAAAATGAATGAAAACCCTTTTTTATCATATACATTGTGTTTGAATAGGAGATGGTTAGTTAATAAGAACATTTAAAACGTGTCGGCAATCTATGGACCTGCGGCACGTGGTACAATTCTTAGTGGCACTCAGCACTACTCTACAAATTTGTCAATTCTTGAGTGGATGGAAGTTGATAATAGACCTTATTTGAGAAACATCTTCTCAGTTATGGACATTTATGGAACTACAAAATAATCTGAAAGATAATTCTAAGGATAAATTTACAGCTATTTTGTAAATAATTGAATGTTATTGCAAGGGGATTTAATTGTTGAAAAAAGAAAATTGCATGTACTCTGCTTTCCACTTATGATTCGGCATATCAAAGTAAAAAATCTTTCCTAATATGAAAAATATTTCGACTTCGCAAAGAAATTGTTTAACAACTGAATGCTCAGAATCGTGTCACGCATTATACCCCTGGTTTTGCGATATGAAAGAAGAGTCGTGAAAGAGTTAATTCGCATTACAATTTTTATTTAACTGTAATGAAGGGAATAATTTATATTTCAATTTGTCTATTTCTTATTTCATTAAATATGTTGGAAACATACATTTTTAAATTTTTATCTTTGTTGAAGAAATAGTAACATTTTATATTGTTTATTTTTATGTTAATAAATGTATTTTATTGATCCATAATTAATATAAAATAAAAATGTAAATCTAAATTATTTACCTCTATTCTTTAAATCTGCAAATATTACCGTAAGAATGGAAGGATTTCAAAAATTTCCTACTACGTGGCACGCTGAATGATACTGACAGATTGGTTTGGCCCGTCTTAGCTACACAGTTGCCGCCCCTGATTTAAAATGTTGGGTAAGATAACAATTATATTTTTAAAATTTTATAAATATACAAAAGGAGAGTATTTTGGCAATACATGTTTTAAAAGGAGTAAAGTTTACGAGAACGATATATAAAATTGCATTAAAATTATTGGTACTCTATCAACCGTACTTCTTTTTTGTATATATATATATAGGAAGTACGGTCGATAGAGTACCGTAGTTACTGCCAACTCGTGACAATGAATTGAAATTAAGTTCACAATTCATTGTTATTAAAATATATAAAATTTTACATAACTTATTTTTGTATTTGTTATTTTTATATTCCTTAATGAAAGCAACAAATGGGAGTTTATTACCTGCCAAAACTGCAGAGGCCTGGTTGTTTACTCCACAAGCTCCTACCTTATGCTTACTCTGCCCTACTAAGTAAAAATGCCGTCTTCTGCTCGTCAAGATCATGGACAAGATCATGAGACGCGTATAAATATCTTTTTCGAAATTCCAATGCAGAATTTCAGTGGAGCTAATACAAAATTCCTAGTTTTGAATGGTTAAGATTATAAAAATATGTCCAAATTTTAATAACCTTTTCTTCAGTCAACCCCTAATGGAACATGAATGATGAGGGATTATGCATAAATATATATTTTTTAACTTGAAGTTAAAAAGGATCTTTATATTTATTTATATGCGCAAGTGTTAACTGTAAATTTGTCCAGATGCTTTTAAATACTCTTTATTTGAAGATTCAAGTTCAAAAATATAAACTTGTCGTTAAAGTTCTCTTTGAATGAAATTAATGTTCAGACATTCAAAATTCAATTATAATTTGTTATCTGAACAATACAAAACAAGGGATTCTATGTAAGATGCCCTAAATATCTGGCTTTAAAATTATGAAAAACTAAAAGATTTAAATAGGGTTTTTCTTAACAATGCATAAAATTTTTTTGCAAATAATGTAATACAGAAGCTTAAAAATTATACATGTTTAGAAGTGTCCGAAATTTTAAAAGATTTTAAATTTTGAAACTTTTTTTTTATTTTTTTGACACATAACAAAATAATCATTTTTAAAAAAAATCACTGAAAGTATTGATTAAAATAAAAAAAATGAAACATTAAACTATCCTCAATGTTTTAATATATAATTTGAATTTAATTACTACAGATATTTTTTAAAAACTTAGACATACATTATAAAAACTTAATTCCATTTGAGAATTTTAAGGTAAAGAAAAAATGAGAATTCTCAACTCGTTGACTTGCAATTATTTGCATACACTTTAGGGTTTAAAGAAATTTTTCCCAGATTTTACGATTGCCACAGGAACCGGTCTCCCTTTGAGCCATAAAACTTCCCCTCAATGCCCATTGTGTCTCCCCGACCGTCTCTAATTATCTTTCAAGATCGTAAAACTTTAAAGGGGGAAAAGAATTCGGAAAACACGACTTTACCGTTTTTGAACACATTACTTGAGGAGGAAAAATCAGTTTGGTTCATTTTTTGGTGAGTCCCCGGCCTTACGAAAATTCAGTGTGGTCCGTTTTCGAAGCCTCTCTAGTAGGGCGGAAAAATCCGTGCTGTCCAGTTGGAGGGTCAAGGGTGAAATGCTTTACAAAAATACATTTTGAATTTTTTATTCGAATTTTTTTAAACGAACTTTATTTTATAAATATTTTATTTTGTTTAAAATAACATTTTTTTATTATTCAAATATTATTTATACATTTTGTTGTTATTTGTTGTGCAAGGGAAATAAGAAACATTAATCAGTTTTTTTTTAAAAAAAAGGGATTAAAAATTTAAGGGAGAAATATTTTCATAATGCATTAAGGTGAAGAAAAGCATTCCTCGAATTGGCTTAACGCAAGAGAGAAAAAAATAATATTTTTTTAAATCCAAACATTGTTTTTTTTTGTACATTGAGAAAAATCTTTGATATTTTTGCAGCTTTAACTGTGGTTTCTTTTACTATTTATTAATCTATTATAATATTTTAATGGAGTCTGATATATTGAAGCTCTAAGGCAAAAAACATATTTTTTCCGTTCAAATATATACATAAACAATAATTAGCGTAAATTAACAATCATTATTAACCTCTACAATTAATAATGTCATTAAGTTTTATCTACCAAGTATGGTGAAAAGTATAGCAGCAATATATGCGCTGAAATAATGGCTATATTCCTAAGAATAATACTTTAATTTGGGACTCACTTTCACTTTTCCGTTTCTTCTATAATTGTAACTAAGAAAGTAGTAAATTCTAATCAAAGGTGCACCACTGTTCCTATAAATTGTATTATATATTTGTTTGCTTCCGAAACACTGACCGTCTCATTTTGCCTTTGTTATGATTCAAACCCTACTGAATAGAATTAATTCAGCGTTAGACAAATATTTTTTTAAATCTAAGAATAACACATTTTGGTCGAAATTAAGTACGTATTAAATGAAAAAATTCCTTAAAATGTGCGAAACGTTGAAGCATGTTTATGAAGTATATAAAGGAATTTGGTACATTCAATAAAGTTTCATTCGTGACACATTTAATCCATTTTAGTTGTCAATAAGTTTCATCAAGTTCAGATTAATTTCATGTAATTTTGTTGGAATTTAATTCAAGTGTATGATATATGTTATTAAAATATTATTTTTATAAAAATATTTATCATTTCTTATTTTTATAAACATATTTTTCTTTTCTTATTTTTATAACCATCTTTCTTATTAATTCATAGATAATTTAAGATTAATTTAATTGGAAATAATTTCTGTGGATCACATATTTTGATTTTCAAATAAAAAAGATTAATTCTGAAAAAAAAATTATTTCTTATGTATTGTTTTATTTACAGATATCAATTAACTACCATTAAATCTCTCTGTAAAACTTCAATGTGAGAAAAAAACATTATCTAAACTGCTGTTTGTAAAAAATTGCAACACCATAAAGGAATCGTCAGAATTAAAAAAAATTTAATGCATAAACGACTTGTATTAGTACAAATAAATGACGAAATTTTCAAAGCAAAATAACAATATTAAGTGTCCAAAATCAGTATTTGGTGTAAACACGACGCGCTGCAATTAGTGCTGCTATACGATGTGGCATGGTGCCAAACAGATTTTGAATGTCTGCTGGTGGAAGATAATTTCATATTGCTTGTATGCGCAGCAAAAGTTCATCTTTTGAAGCTGCAGGACGCGGATCATGAGCAAAAGGCCGACCAACCAAATCCCACACGCGCTCAGTAGGCGACATATCCGGCGAATGACCAGGCTAAGAAAGAAGTTACATGTGTTTGGCTGAACAGAAGTCTCGAACAGTCTTTGCAACATGTGGGTAAGTATTATCCTGCTGAAAGATAGCTCCAGGGATGCCTTAAATGAAGGGAACTACTTCGGGCTGTAGCACTTCACGGACGTACCTGTTACTATTGAGATTGCCCTCTATTCGTAGCAGATTGGATCGTCCATGATACGTAATTGCACCTCAAACCATAACTCCGGGTATTAGGCCACTATGTCGTTCTATAGCGCATTCTGGAAGGCAGCGTTCACCGGCATAGCGTCTAACACGAATGCGACCATGATGCTATCACAAATTGAAGCGTGATTCATCTGAAAAGACAACTTCGGGCCTAAATGTTCACCTCTAACAAATAATCATTAACTATTTTTAACGTCCCACTACCCACTACAGCCCTCTATTTATACTCTTTCAGTATCAGTTCAGAGGGCACTGTGCATGTCACGCCTGTGTGGTAGTTCTAAAACTTTAATATTTAACGAAGCATCCTGTAATTGATATGTGCAGCAAAGTTCATTTTTTTCTTGTAATTTCTTCATGGTGTTGTGTTTTTTAGAATCACAGCAGTGTATATATTTTATCAGGATATTTTAATAAAAATGTTTTATATGGTATATAATAATAATAAGTTTTATTACACACACACACATATATATATATAAATCTTCTGTGCGTGTGTTTGTCACTAAACTCCTTCTAAACCACTAGACCGATTTCGATGAAATTTTTTGTGTGGGTTCAAGTAAATTCGAGAATGGTTTGGATTCACAATTCGGTCTGATATCGCAATTAGTTAAAAAGATATTAATTAAAAACTTTCAAAAAATACAACTCAACATTCACCTGCATTGTTGTAACAACGCTATTGTTATAAAATAAAATTTCCTTTCAACTTAACGCTTTAACACGTGAAAAAAAAACCTTTTCAAATTTTGACATAAGTCGCCAAAAGGGTCGCTAAGTCGCCAAAGTGTCTGCATTTGTAATTTTTTAAATAATTAGTTTTAATCAATTAATTTTTATTAATTATAATTAAAAAATTATAGTATTGTCATCCAAAATAATCATGTACATTACATTTCAGCTCAATTAAACGTATTAAAATGTATTTTATTAACGATTGAAAATTCCACCAAGATAAATAAATAATTAAACAAACAAACAAATAAAATATGTATAGAGATCGTAAGCTAATAGTAGGAATTGAAAAAGACGTAAGTTGGCGTCGAAAATTGATTTTCAGCCAAACTGGCCAAACCCGGTCTTTATTGTATCGAAAATGCAGACGATTCACGCTTTTTAGCGTTTTTAATCAATATATTTTCAAATAATCTTTATATATGTAATTCTTCTGTGGGTGTGTATGTAAATGAACTCCTCCTAAACGGCTGGACTGATTTTTATGAAAGTTTTTGTCTGTTCCAGTGGACTCGAGAATGGTTTAGATTTATAATTCGGTTTAGAAATGTTTATTTAATTAATTTTTTTTTATAAATTGTTGATCTTGGAATGTTTTACATTGGATCCGTCAGACTGCACTACGATCGCAGTATCGAATATTCAAAAACCTTTTATTTTGAATTTAAGATGTGTGTACAGGACAACGTCTGTATGGTCCTCTATATATATATATATATATATATATATATAGTAGTAGTAAATTTTCTATAAATTCTAAATTATTATTTATAATAATATAAAAGTATTATACATAATATATACTTTATGCTTGAAAATTGAAATCAAGCTTGTTTGTTTATAGTAAAGCTATTCTCAAAAAAGGTAGGAAAGAAACACACATACATCCAGCCTCCTGTAATATAATCTACAAGAGAAACACTCTAGTTTTACCTCTAACACTAACCTCTTTTTTAATAAAGGATTTCGTAAAAATAAGGCCATTTTTCAAACCACTTTTAATATAACTAGCCATTTTTTTAGGTTCGCATCAGATTAAAATCACCATATATCTTAGAAACTAACTATTTTTTCTCAGTATAATTTCCTAAAACAGCGATACTTATAGCAATACTTAATACTGATGCAGCGGGTTTGATATGATGCTGTTTGATTTGAGGAAAAACCGGGATGTATGTTAAGATATTACTATTTGTATATGTCATGAAAATTAATTTATCTGAAGTGAGAAAGAGGAGATAGTGAATCAGATAAAATATGGTGAAGTGGTATAATACTTGTGGGTAGTATTATAAGTGTTTCATAGTCACACAGTGAGTGATTATCTTAGTGGTGAGTTTAAAAGAAGATATCAAGTGTTTTTGGGATAGCTGCCTTGAGTCTTCCGTAAGAGAGGAGTTCAAATTGAGAGATATTAATTGGTTAGGATTCAGTAGATGAAATTGTTCTATTCCCATAGATAATTTACGGATACATTCGGATCCCGATTTAAAGAATTCATCGGGACCGATCAATGACCAATTTTTATTCATTAAATCGGGATTATTCATAATATTTAGGTCCAAAAAGCCTTTTTTTTTTACTTACTTTTTAGAAATTTTACAATAAAGAACTAGACAAAAAAAAATTCATATCTATAGATGACATATATTTTACTCAGCAGCTAAAAGTGCTACCAGGGAATTATTACGCACGAGTTATATAGAAATTATAAAATACTGACTTAAAAGAGGCTTGACAATCTTTTCGATTTCTGGATCAAATGAGGTCTTTTTGGACTTTATGCGGAGAAGAAAATATTTCGACACATTTATATCCTGCTGCATGAAGTATGTTTTGATAGTATTCCAAGCAGTGAAAAGCGTTAGGAAATGTAACAGTTTTGATTGGCGTTTTAGAAAGGAATGTTGTACCCTATTCAAAATCTGAAACTATAAAATCTAAAAATGGGCAACACCCTTTCCCGTTGAAATTTGCTGCTTGCAACCAAAGCTTTTTCTTTTTTTAGTTCTGGACAAAAAAGGATATGTATCATTTGAAGTGAATTCAATTTTTTTTCTAATCCAAACTAATAACTAAAATCTTTTTCAGAAGTTGTAAATATTCACTAAAAATCGGGTTTATTATTCATTAAATACATGCTTTTTCTTTCATCTTTATTGGGGAAAAAGAAAATTTCGTTAAATCTCGAAATTTGTTGAATAGGGGTTCGTTAAATTGGTGTCCGAGTGTATTTTGAAATGAGTTGAAATAAAGTTATTTCGATCTCTTACGATGTCTATGAATGACTTGGATCCTACAATCTACTTGGACATAAGTTATCCACAATGTATACTTTTTGAAGATTGAAGTATAAAGTTAAGAATTATTTTGTAAAGATTTATATAATTAAAAGAAAAATTAATTATTTTAAAAAATAAATTCTTCCTATACATATTAGCTGGTGAACAGGACTCTCGCTGTAGGTTAAAAATAAATCCAAACAAGTACTTCATAAACCACATAATTCAGAGATGTTGTCGAATGATTGCATAGTTATTTTTAAAAACGATCTTTACTAAATTTAAAGTAACGACTTGTTATTGTGATGGATTTAAAATACTTAAAATAAATGTTCTTGAATATTTATCATCAGATTTCCTCAATTGAGTTTTATGATTTAACCCAGATAAAAATTTTGTCTATAAAAAAGTGGAATTTTTATTTTAAATTAATTCAGAGAGTATAATTTATATAATAATACAAGTAACTTTTCCCAAATAAGGATCCAAACATCACATTTTGAAGCATTTTTTTAAAAAATTAATTCACAAAAATTTGCAATATATATGTACAATATGTAGCATGATATTTTTCCAGTTCCAGCAATATTTAGATCGTGCTATTTGTTGATTTTATTTCAATAATTTGGCAAATCTGCGCCAAACAATCAGTGACTTTCGTAAAACAAATGTATTTGTGATACCTAAGTAAAACTGTATGTACAAGAAAAGAAGGAAAACAGAGACTGGTATAACAGGAAGAAAAATTGAAAACTAAGGAATATCTTCATGCATCTTCAAAGAGAGTCATATGTCTTCGAAGGTCATCACTCTCCAACACAGAAAACAAAAAAAACAATCACTTGGGAATATCGTGGTGGTAAATACTTACTTAAGGCATGTAAGCTCTTCAGATATATAATATAATTATGCTTCACTTAATAAATCACTTTATCAAGTTATAATAAGCATGTTATTTAATCGTAACGCAAAAAATATATTATTTTTTTATAAATTAAATAGATATTAACTACCCAATATTTCAATTTTAATGTACACATAATCAAAAATGCAAAGTTAGTTTGATTTATTAGAAGTATGTAGCGTAGTTAGTTCACCAGCTGTTTGCTACAAGTCCATTGTTTCCCGACACCCCAGGTGAAACAATGTACTAAATGGCTTCTTTCTTCAAAGAAGGTGATAGATACACCACACCCGTGTCAGCTGAAAAGTCAATTCATTTATTTCATTTAACTAGTGTCGCTTCTACTTATTTAGGAAAAGGATGGGTATTGGGAGGAGGAAACGCCAGGAATTGTCTATTGAACATTGGAGTGACATGTCAATCTATAGCCCATGTAGCTATGTTGCTGGGGTTGTTAGGCGGAGCACATAGCCCGTCAGGGCTTTTATCTCCTGTCTGGTGAATTAGAAAGCATGAGATAACTAGTTACTTGCCCATTTAAAAAAAAGAGTTCAAATAATTTAAATTTACATAGAAAGATAAATAACAAAAATTTAAAATATAAATTAAAACACTTGATAATAAAGAAAATTACTGAAGAACATTTCCCAAAGCTGGGAAAAAAATTACGGATACTGAATTTCTAAATTTAACTTGAAATTCTCTTGGCCAATGAGAGCCTTGGGAGAGATGACTGCCCGACCAATGGGGTAGCAGCTATTTGTGTCGGGTTGTGTGAGTGCGAAGTCATGTGGTCTTTGCTCCTTTCCCGCGTTGGTGGGAGGGAACTCCTTGATTGGTTGTTGTACTAATGTAGTGACTTCGATCCCGGGAGAAGTACCATCGTCTTGTCTGGGAGCGAGAGCTGCCAGAGGCCGTACATCCAACGGAGCTCTCCTATTGGTAGCTGTGTATCTGAGACTTAAAAGTGAGAATTTTTTGTTCGAAATGAAATTACAAATTTTGAAAAGTGGTGTTATTAAGAAATAAAGAAGAATTGATGATGTGAAAACTTGAAATAGTGGAGTTATTAAGAATTAATTAAAGAGAATATTCCTGGGTCTGTGTATATGTCTTGAGTCAAAGTTTCTACATGTGGGGCATAACAGAGCGTTGACCAGAAGGGGCTATGTACGAAATGAGCCAATGGTGTTTGGAGCAGTGTCCTAGGGTGCCGTGTGTAAGTCCATGTTCCTTCCAATCAGAAGTGAAAGGGAATCGAAGAGACGTGAGTCAGTGATTGGCTTAACCACTTAACAGTTTCATTTATTTTCCAAAATCGTTCAAAAAAATGTCAATTTTTTGTATTGCAGTTAATAATATTTTTCATTTTTATAAAACGATAATTACAAGTAAAATCGTTGTAATTACGAAAATGAACTATTTAGAGTGCTTTTAAATGTTCATAGGTTATTCCCAAATTATTGCTTTTTTCGAGCACTAACGATGCACGAGAAAGCGCACTTTACAGGTATATGTAAAAAATGAAAAATAATTAAAAACATTTTCAAACTTACCAGTATATATTTCCTTTATTGTAACAGTTCTTTATGATTACAAATCAAATTTGGTATGATACAGTTTGAAACAAGGTGTCAAGCACAGTCCAACATCACAGTCCGGGCAAAAGTATCGTGTTTCTTTTCTAATTCTTTTTCTGTTGTCATTTTTCTTCAGCGAACAAACATAGCACTTTCTTGCAGGTCTCAACTTCTTTTCACTTGGTGCAATTACTTCCAAGAAGTGCCTTTCAGTCAATCTCATTGGATTGGGTTGAAGTGCAGGACGGCCTTTCTTTCCTGACACTTCTCCATATCTTTCTCTCAGGCAATCAACAATGTCCATTCTAAACTGCAAATGAGAGTCTTTTCCACCATTTTTTTTGTACAACACAAAACTATTCCACAAACATATGTCCAATAGATGAAAGAATATTTTTGTAATACTTCTCCCCCCCTTTTTTTTTATCAAAGTGTAATTTGTAAGATGTTGGTCCAATCGATCTACACCACCCATTGTGTTGTTATATTCCATAACTGCTTTAGGTTTTCTTCTTATCTCATTTTTATGACTCTGTACTTGAACCATTTCAGGATTATGTATTGTTGAAATAAGGCACACTGCCTTCTTGTCCATCCATTTCATAACGCAAACTTTACCTCTTTGATAGGCAATCATTTGACCTTTGTCAAGTTTTTTAGATAGCAGTTCTTTAGGAACATCCTTTCTTCTGGGTTTTAGCGTGCCGTACATATCAGTCAAACTTTGAATGAGAATATCTGCCAATTCCGGAGAGGAATAAAAATTATCTGTGGTGAGACAATGTCCCTTATTTAGGAGAGGTTCCATGAGAGTCATTACAACTTGTGAAGACATACACATATGCTTGTATTTTTCATCAAATAGAGTACCTTTTCCAGTGTATATAATCAATGACCACACATACCCTGATTTAGATTCACACAGCATATAACTTTTTATTCCAAATCGTGACCGTTTCAGAGGCATATATTGTTTCCAACCAAGCCTTCCTTTGAATAACATCAGACTTTCATCAATAGTAACATCTCTATCGGGTGTAACTACTTCCTTGAAACGAATGGTCAAATATTTTAGTACTGGCCAAATTTTTGATAATTTGGGGCACTCATGTGTTTCAGTAACAAATGTATCATTATTGGAAAAATGAAAGAAACGGTAAATTAGATTGAAACGCCGATAGGACATGACTTTGGAGAAAAAGGGAGTCTATATGGAATGTCTTTTGCTCCAATATTGTTCATTTGTTGGTTTTTTGACAATCCCTTGAAGAATAATTAGAGCTATAAAAACATGCATTTCTTCTTTTGATGATGGCTCCCATTTTTTACTTCTGGAGTGCCTGTGAGGAATGCTGCTCCCAATAGTTTGTTCAGCATAACGATTTGTTTCGTGAACAATCAAATGAATCAAATTATTATCTATCAATGCTTCATAATATTGCATTTTACCAGAGCTTGCATCAAAATCTAAATGAATTTCAGGCGTATTAGTGAATGCAAATCTCGGAGGAGGGACAGAAGGATTATTACAATCGATTTCATAAAAGTTTCTTGCTTGGCTAAGGTCATCGTTTTCATCGTCACTAATATCAAAGTCAAAATCGTCTGAGAAACTGTCAATACTTCCCGAATCGTTTATAGATATTTTAGAATCTGTTTCAGATTCAAGATCCGAATCATAATCATTAATCGGAATTATTTTCGATTCATCCATTATTGCAGGATATAAATTCCAATATTAGTCTAATACAGTGCAAAAAGTCTTTCAGAATCACGCTCACAAAAACGCTAGCTAATGATGTGAATAAATTTTCCCGCCTTTCTAATATTCCATCCCAAAACCACTCACAAACCACTTAAAACTGGTTTTTCAACTCAATACATTGGGCAACTATCGCCATCCATTGACAAATTCTTCAATTATACTTTAGAATTACTAGAGATAAAAATACGGGCAAAGCAGAAATGAAATCGGAGAAATAAATCTGAACGTACGACGTACGGGCAAATCAAGAATTGGAAAAAACTAGTGAACGTACGATGTACGGTCAAAACTGGCAAGTGGTTAAAGGTCTCCGAAAGGTTTAGAAATATGGATTGGAAACTGAAGGAGAGACCCAGCGAGGAAGGAATGAAAAAGAGAAAGCGAATTTTGTTTATTTTGTTGGATCTTGGGCTTAACGAGATCAGACGACGATACTACAACGCATTCAATAGTTATATGTACAAAGTCAAAAATACCTTGTTAACTTACATTGAAATTCTAAATAAAAATAATTTTACTTAAACTGAATGATCCATCTCACTACCTCAAAATTTTACTAAACCTTTATCACCACATTACAAGCTTGTATTTTAAAATTTAATTTGAGGAATGTTTACTGTTTGTAGCAATTAAATTATTCGTTGTCATTTCATGTGTTAATAATCATCCTAAATAATGTTTACTACTTCATTATGCAATTAGAGTGATGACTGGAGAAAAATGATAACAACATTATTTAACCTGAATACACATTCACACCTACTGTATATAATCTCTTCACCAATATTAATAAAAAAAAGGAACAGCAGAGCTTTATGCGCCTCAATATACATTTCATAAACACTTGAAGAACCGAGAAGTACTTTCATCATTAGCCTACAAAGATATATATATATATATATATATATATATATATATACATATATATAGAAGTGTTATCCTTCTCAATTAATTTTATGAAGTTGTCTGGGATCTCACAAAACTTCATCATTATTTTAACGAATGTTTTCCATCATTAGATGCAAAAATGAAGTAATTAGCTTTGTAGTCAAAGTTTTTAGCATTAGTCTCAAAAGGAAAGTTGAAGCACTTATCCCAATTCTTAATTTGATGTTTCATAACTTTTATAACTTACACATTAAATTATTTTTAACTTAAAGTAATTTCTTCTTTTGAAATATGTTTTTAATATTATCGAGAGATCACATCAAATTAATTAAATTTATACATTAAACGTATGCAAATTTTTATGTGAAATAATTATTGCTTTAATTTTACTCAATGAATTTCAATTAATTTAGAAATGTGATTATATTTTTGTCTCATAATTTTTCGCATTAACGATCTAGTTAATTATTTAATCCTTTTATTATCTTAAGTGCATAAACACAAAAAAATTAGAAGCTGAAATGAATGGAAGGTGTAAAATTTCTAGAAAATGCTCAGATTGTTAGGAATATCAAGAAAAAAAATGTAATTTTGAAAAAAAAATGTAATACGGGTTGCATACAAATCAACATGGATAGATATTTTAGTTTTAATATGGAATATAAGTAAAGAAATAAAGTTGAAAATTTACTGGCCCTTTAACTTATAAATAATTCATTCAGCAATCTGCTATCATGTAATCTTTTCACAAGTACCTAATTGTATGCATATCAAATGCTGTGGTGCATGAATCAATCTCAGAACACTATTTGTGATTGAAAATAATGTTCCAAAGATATGTTTAAATGTAAAAGTTACATGTTTTGAATCCATACATGTACGAGCATTGTATTATGTAATTGAATTTTAAAGACACATTACACAAAAGATAATACTCCTCTCTAACATGTTACAAAACTTTTGAAATTGCAATATTTGAATGAGAAATTATGAGAGGAATATATTTCATCAACGAATAATTTGTTTTTATTCGGGAAGAAAATAGTTGCATAAGAAATGTAACCTTCCATCTGAAATAAGCAAATTCTGATATTAATGCTTCTACATTTTTCTTTTTTAAAAATGTTCTGTAATGTGGCTATATTTTTCATTCTTAAAAATACCACAAATATTTTTAGTTTCTAAAGAGGATGGATTTGCTGCGGGCTTTCACATATTTTCAATTAACCTCTGCGAATTCTATTTGTTGTTTTATTTTGATTTGAGAACTTCGCCTTTTGTGAAATAATTGTGATATGTAAATTAAGATGGCTATTAAAAGAGATCTAAAGTTCGAAAGTAGAAGAATGCAATTGCGACTGTAAAGTGTTATAGTAAAGAGGTAAAGAGGAAATTATACGTTGTTTTGTGATCAGGATCTTGGATTTAAATTGAAACTCTTAAAGTTATATACGAAGTCGTCTTAGAGAAACAGATGACTGGACTTATTCTGGAGTTAAAACCTGTCTGGTTGTGCCTTAAAGTTGACTATTAAAATTAAGTAAGCATTAATTATTTTAGATAGAGTTCGATAATTTATTTCGCTTCTGTAGAATATTTACCATTAAGATACCGTGGTTAGTTTAAAGCACATTTCTTGAGTTTAAGAATGTCTGTTGTTCGCTTATTTCCAGACAGTAGTATTAACTACGGTACATCCCAGATTGTTTAATTTAAAAAAAAAACTATTTCTGTTCGGGTTTTTAAAATGTTTGTGTATTTTGTAGGTAACAGAACATAAACTTGAAATCAAAATTACAACTTATCACTCAATATTTATACTATCACTTGTATTTAAATTGTTTTAAGCATTTACGTCATTTGACACTGCATGTAAGATTGTCACTTTAGTTGTTACTTAATTTTATGGCCACGTTATTATTTATTTGGAGATTTTAATAATAGTTAAATTCACACAAGAAGCAAAATGTATTTATTATTTATGAAGCATACTTTGGCTGATCTTGAGCCTAGAAGCTAAGTCTTCTAATATAATATAATAATGTATACTCATAAATATTTTGATCCTCATTTGGATTCTGTAAGCGTTACTATACATTTTAAAAATGTATATCTTCACTTGCTCCTAAAGGAAATAAAGTAGTCTCGGTAAAATATTTTTATTTTTATTTTACAATATGATAATTTCTTCATGTTACTTTCTATTTAAACTCATATTCACTTTATATTCTATTTTTTTATTTATTTTGTTTCTTGAATGCAATCAATTTGCGTCAGATTGCAATATTATTTGAATTTCAAATATAAAATGCTTATTTTGTCTGAACTAATGAAAGAGTTTCCGATCGTATATAAGAACAATCGTATCACAAAATCAGTAAAAAAACTATTCAGCATAGATGCCCTTGGCAAGACATGCAACGGGATTATGCTTACCTATTACGATGCGAAAATAAAATTAAAAAATATGTGTTATCAATTTATTATTTATCACGTGTCGTTATTGCAACTTTTTTAACTGCTCATCTACTTTTATAAAATTTAACGTCACTTTAAATGATATATTTTGTCTGTTAAATACAATTATGTCCAAAATTAAGGTCACAAACATGTTTTTCGTTATAATTTTAAAATACCACCAGAAAAACTGATATAATTTGCATTTTATATATTTTTAAGAACGGGTAGTACAATATCGACCTTCAGTTTAGGAAAAGATGTTGTTTAGTATTGGTTTTTGCAGAATTACTGGATTCAGACCGTTTAAGCATAAGAAATTTTTTCCTGCTGTTTTGTAAATATTTCATTAAAAAAACCAGTTGGTCTGTTACCAATGAGGATGACTTCTCATAATCGTTTAGATGATTCCTTGAGATGGAGAGCCGTTGGTAGGTTGCCAGTCTTAAGCGGAGTTGGTTCGATGGCTACAAGTGGCCCGAAAATGGACTCCCGACTGTGGAATCAATTCCAAACTAGTGGTACTGTCACTAGGAAGGTCAGCTAAGGTCTCTACAGAGCATCACAATCTTCACAGGAAAGCTACTGGCTTTAGCGCATGACGACATAGATAGACAACAGCTCCTCAGCTTGCTTGAGACTTTTCTGTTGTGTCTGGAAGAAGAATTTTCTGGTAATCGCTCTACAACCGTCTTGAAGAGACTTTTCATTCGCCCGGCGTCCAGTCCTGTGTGTGTCTCTTTGACTGTATCCAACAGAGCAGACATGATATTTTGGAGCTGAAAGCACCAGTCGTGGACACCACAAGAATTGGGGTGTGTTCTTTTCAATGATGAGTCGACATTATCACAGACAAAGTGATTCTCGTCGCATCTCGCCGCTTTCTCTCCCCTGCTTTTATTCCTCTTTCATAACAAAAATCAACAGATTTCGTAGCAAGGCAATCCATGTGTGTGGCAGCATAATGTTGGACAGTCATACACTCCTATACGTTTTCGATGCGAGTATTGTCAACTCACAGCGCTATAGGGATGAGAACCTGGAAGCCTATATAAGGTTTTTCTGGGTGCTATGGGCCCAGACTACATTTTTAAGGACGACTATGCTCTGCCACACATAACTCGAGGTCTGCTATTCTAAATCCTATTAAACATATTTGGGATGGTCCAGGAAAAACCATTTTCAGCGTAGCTTTCCTCCCAGAACCCCCCTAGAAGTCAAAAGTCGAGCTTTTAGAAGAAAAGGTTTGGTTGCCCCACACATTTACTGACACCCTTATAAACAGTATGATAGCTTGTTATGAAGCTTGTATACAAGTGCACGATGATCACACTTGAAATTAGACAGACTTTTAAAGAGTTAAATGCTTTATTGCTGATTCACGATCTCCTACTTTTTGATATATCCTATATCTCAATGCAAAATTAAAATCGTTTCTGCATGGTTAAGTTTCTGTATTTTTTCTCACACTGCAGTAAGTTTCTGAGCCAAATTTCGTAGCAACACAGCGAATAGTTCATCAGTTTTCCTTGATTTTGTGTTTATGATCTTAATTTTGGATATGAGTATATATAAGGATGATACAATTGATATGTTCTAGATCAGAAGCCTTCAAACTTTTTCGATTCATGGAACCTTTAGAACAGTGCTTCTCAAAGCTGCAATACTCTCGACCCATTATTCAATCATTATTTTCTTAGCGACCATCCCCCATAAAATAACAACGTACTGAATTAAATAATACTATACTTTGACGCTAAAACTACGATACGACTTTAACCTCTTAAGCCCCCGTGTATATAAACGTCTCTCTAAGCCAAAGCCTTTATTTCTCCAGACGTATGTTATATATATGTCTTTCCGAAGTACAATATTTTCTATGCACTGCTATCCGTAAAATTATTCCAAGACTTTGGAATGCAATAAAAGGACCTTGACAATATTTGTGAAGGATTTACTTGTACCAGATTATTTTTGCCTCTTTATTCCTCTCCCAATACATCACTTACGCGTGCCTACGTGGAAAACGGTTGGCATTGAAAAGCGAATCACGAAAAATATGACCTACAGTCAAGGTATAATTATAAACCGCACAAAAATTATCAAGATAATTGTTAATTTTTGTTATAAATTATATATATGACAAACCCAAGGGGTCACTGGTAATTAATAAACTTATTTTTAACTTAGAATTATTTAATTAATTATAAAATACATTGTGTAGCTCTGATATATTTATAAGTGTAATATATCAGTGTAAAGTGTGTTTTATTTTTTATTATGTCAGAATGTATTTTGTTTGTTTACTTTCAATAAATTAATAATTTTTTTAAATAATCTTTTGTTCTCGACTTAATAATCTTTTGTCAATAGGCTCGCGCCCCCCTTGTAGAGTTCTCACGCCCCCCAAGGGGGCGGGCCCCACAGTTTGAGAAACACTGCTTTAGAACTATAAGATGTTTTGAAGAAATCCCATTCCACTCTCTAAGAATTTATCTTAAAATAATATATGTAATATGATCAACATAATATATGTACTTTGATTAAAGATTAAAAAATATTATGTTAAGTATTATTTTTTTTATTTAATGTTAATATAATTACTCATTAATAATATTAATTTATCCTCCAAGAGTCACCTACACATACATTATAATTAGTAACATGATTGACTTTTCTTACACAAACTGTTGAAATCTAGGTCTACTGAAATTATTTACTGTTTCATTCTGTTCGGATGTTGTAAATTTTGTTTTTTAGGCACTCACGTTGAGAAAAACCTTTCATTTAAAGAAATTGTTCAGAATGATTTAAAATGTTTACAGCTATATGCGAAATCCTGAATTTTGTAGGAATTTGCAACCCACATTTAGGAGCTATTCTAACTTTAATTTGCATTTTAACGTCGAATCTGTCGATATATGGATAAGTTGTCCCCTTTTCTTCAATATAGGTGGGAATTTGTTTTACCACAAATGGAAAAAGAAAGATTACTTAGAAAACAGTTGCTATATAAACTTCGTAGATAAGTTGAATCTTTTGCTTACAAATTTACAAATATCTTTTCAAATTTTTACTGTGACTCATGGAACCCTTGGGTATGCCTCGTGGAATCCCAGGATTCCATGAGACACAGTTTGAGGACCACTGCTCTAGATTAAAGGAAAATTGTTTTTTTAAAAATCTTGGTATAAATATATAGTATAAAATTAAAAAAAGAGCAGTATTATGTGGACATATCCATCGTCATGCAAATTTACATGTTAATCTCAATACGAAATAAATAAAATAATTATATATATTTCTATAATTTTTATTCGTAATGATAGTTATAAAAAATCATATTATTAGTATTCTACTTTCATCTGCATCACGGTACTAGTTGCCAGAGGTTTCGTCATCAAGGTCATCTTCTGATAGCCAGCCGCATTCTAACTAGTCCAAGTAATCTTCAATGTCCCTCAATTCCAAATTTTTCTACAAAAACAACATAGAATAAACATATAGCAAAAAACATTTTCCTCGTACTATAGAAGTGAAACAACTGTATAGGGATGTAAATTTCTGTCACATGTCTTTGGAAAGATTATTTAGGGTATTCGAAGTAAATTGCACAGAAAATAATGGAAACTCACATACAGAGGAGAAGATCTTTTCCCGCTCATTGTCGCCTTGTTGTTGTTGTTACTTATTCCACTTGTGTCAAAGAACAAAGCTAGACCAAGTCCAGAAGACCATTCACCACTAGAAAATCATACACCATCGTTAGATTCTCCAAGATAAAGTTTATCTCAAGCCCTATACATGACAGAAAATGCTCCGGTGAAGCCTGGTGTCGCATTTCAGGTATACAGGGAAAGTCTTTTGACCCTGAGCAAATGTTAGTCCACGGGTATGACCACTGATTAGTCTAGTAATAGCTGTCTGTAGTTTCCTATCGCCTTTTAGTTTCAGGGCAGCCCCATTATCATTTAGTTGATACCAATCATGACTAGATGGTGTCTTCCAAGTCCTGTTATTGTCGGTCTTTACTTTTGAGTAGATTTCATTATATGTTATATGTTACTAAGTTATTACTATCTATAGGATCATTGGAGCCCTCCTTGGCCAATTCATCGGCCAGATCATTAAAATTAAGGTCTACATAGGAGGGGATCCATTGGAGATTATGTCATTGTGGGTGGAGTAAGTCTTCAAGTTAATGACATTCAGGCCAATTCTGTCACCGATGTTTCGCCAATTGCGAATTTCTCCTTAACCATGGATTATCGCCTTTATTAGCACACTAATCTCAGTGTAGTTATAAAAAAATATTCAAAAAATTGCAGATTTTTTCCAACCACAACAAACAATGACAAGCACAAACCCTCTATAACAGGGGTACTCTACCTTTCTTTCTGCCGGGCTGCATACATATGTTAGCTATTTCACTTAAGCTGCAACTTGAGTATTAATAGAGGGGAGAAAATGGTTTAAGGTCACAAGATAATACCGGTTATTTAATATGTGGAAATTGATAAAAAATATTAAAAATCATATTTTGCTATATTTAATTACTATTTTTTACATTTTTTTAAAAATTTTGTCACTCAATTTTTCTAAATTGGAAGCATTTAAGAATCGCTCTTTCTCAATTTCTGCATCCGTAAACGGTTTCATATGATTACTAATGGAATAACAAATTTCATATGGTGCCTTTGTTATCGCTGTGACATTACAACTGACAAAACACTTTTTTGCGGTTGTAAAGATTATTCAAGAAAGCCTATTTATCATCTCTTGAAAGAAATCTTCCTGGAAAAATGTCATCGAACTATTCTTGTTTATTGGTTTTTCTTTAATACATTTTCTTGTCAAATCAAACAATTTCTGAATCATGCTTATTTGTCTCTACAAAATAATCAACATCCTAATCGTCTTGAAGCAATATTCGAAAATTTTTCGCGAGTAAGATATGAGAGATAGTTAAAAATTAGCTCAACTCATAAAATAATCACTACTCCACTGTTGTCTATTATCACTAATCAGAGAAAAAATATCAATTCGTACCCATAGACATCGACAACAAAAAAGTAAAATTGATATATTTGATTTTTTCTCAAAGAATTTCCCTCTACAATTTAATAAATAAAGGAATTTCTCAGAGCAAGGGACCCTGACGGGGCAACTTAAAACGGCCTGGCGGGCCGTATGTGGCCCGCGGGCTACAGGTTGAGTATCGCTGCTCTATAATGATTGTGGCGCTTGATTTTTTTGACAGCTTCGTTCCTTATTACTTGCAATAGTTACAAGCAACTAGAAATTTACAGTACACCTATTTTGTGTACAGTGTTTTGTTCACTAAGTATTATGATGGAAATTTCCATAATGATGCGAAGAATGGCTGAGGTTAAAAAATTTAGCAACCTTTTACAATAAAAAAAAATTCTAATGTTTAATGGATATAAGAAATATGATTAAATTTGTAACGTCGTGAGTAGCTAACCATCAATAAATTGTCACAGCCTAATTTGAAAATAAAAGGATCGTTTATTTGCTAAACAATTTGTTAGTGAAGCAGTATATTACAGTTTATACGCCAAGCCGGTGCATTCAGTCTATATTTCTCCTATGCTCCAACGCCGCCCGCGTTCATCGACTTTCCTTCCTTTCCACTCCAATCTTGGACTAAGTCCCTTTCTTTAGCGCTCTCCTCAAGTTCTTCCCATCCAGGGCACTCTTCCAGTTCGTTCCAACCAGGGCTCTCCTCTCAAGTTCCAGGGCAGGGCTTTTTCTTTTCGTATCCTGAAAAAAATCTTTTTTTAAACACCAGGGGTGGGTCCACAACACGCCCCTCGTCCCTCCTCATTGGCAGGCCCCCAAAATCTCTCTCAGTCCCCCTAGTTCTATTTGTCCATAACACCCAAATGCACACCCGGGCCGTCTTGACCAAGGCGCCATAATTCCCTGTCCGACATCTGGACACACTTGTCCATCACACCACCTGTTTCTATTATACCATTCTCTTGACACCAGCCGAGACGACAGAATTCTTTTAATACAGGCTTCGCCTATTTTCAATGGACACCTGTTCTCTTTTCACCTTTATGATGGCCAATCTGGGTGTCGGCGCTCTTTCCCTTCAAACAATAAACAATGGTCCAATGGCCACGTGCACTGTTCATTTAACAGCTGGCTGAAGCCATAAAATTTAGTGAGAATCTATGAGTGTGAGTTCACAGCAATCGAAGACGTCGCACTTGTCATTGAACATCTGTTGGAAGTCATAAAACTTGTCATGAATCGAATGATGGGGGTTCACAACAATCGAAGACGTCACAAATTGAAATTATATAAAATTAATTTTGTCTGATGAATAGTTTCTAAAGCACAAATATCCATTACATGACTAAAACTAAAAAACTAGATTAATAATATAATTGAAAATCCTATGCGTAAATTTATTTCATATCCATGAATTTAAATATTAGCTGCAATACCAATGACATTGGCAAAGCTCATGGGACATAGACAGGGAAGCAGACCACCACTAAGATGGATTGTTTGTATAGAAAAATATCTTATTATTTTAAAGTTTGAAAACTAGAAAACAGTTGCCATAATTAGAGATGCTTGGATAAGACTTTTGGAGAAGACCAGGGCCCACCCAGGAATGTTGAGCTACTGCAGAAAAACTGCAGTACATGATATTAATACTGAAAAAAGTAATATAAAAGTTAAACATATTTGTGAACATCAGTTGCATTGTATCCATTTAGAAGGTTTATAGGTTATACCTGAAAGCATGAGTTATGTTAAGGATTCAAAATTATTCTCTAAGCTATTCAAACCAAATTAGAATCTTCAAATATCACATAAAGAGATATTGATAAAAAATTAACATTAAAAAGATGCTCGTCCCATTTTAATCTTACATTAATTTATAGAAAAAAAACAAGAACCCTTTCAAAGCTCGATTAACGATAAAGTGAATAATATACACACATATAACATTTTTAAGTTTCGTTAATTGCACAATAAATTTGTGTAGCGCTTAAAAGTAATTAACGTGAAAGTATTGAGGAGAACTATTTCGATTAGGCTGTAAAAAAAGTGACGTGAAACTGTCCTTTACTACTCGGTTGAATGATACCGTTTTCGGAGCGACTAATTCCCTTCTGTTAAAACTCTGAGGGGGGAGGGGAGCTGGCATTTACAGTACACACTAGCAAATTTTCAGCCTTTTTTAGCCGCAATAAGGATGGTAAAACTTTTATAAAAACAAAAAGAACAAAAACAATATTATGGCTTTTCAAATGCGTACCTGCTTTGTTTTTTTGCACTCGGGACACTTAGATAGCTATTTTAAACTCCCATAATTCACCATTTTTATAGCTCTGGATTTCAAACGTGATTTGTAGCTTTCGTGTAGCAACAGAGAAAAAACTATTCCCAAAGTAATTTTAATCAGTTGAATTGTTTGAAGTACATTTCGATGTATATTTTTGGATTTAACTAAGAGTTCAATTGATAGGAATCCCTTTATTATCTCTGAAGGAATAATGAATAATTTAAGTGTTTCAGACTATTTGAACAGATATTCAGCATCGCTAAAGTTAATCTAAAATATTTCAGGATATAATACACTCTATGAGGTGTTTTATACCGATTCGCAAGTTTAGCACCGTTATGTGAGCATTTAGAACAAATGGTTCATTTTAGAATGACCAAAGAACATATATCTTTACTCCTCTGCTTTCAGAAACAATAATTGCGTTTGCGATTATCTCACACGCAATTGAAGTAAATTTGTACAATATTTGAAATAAAGCACCTAATTTTAACAATAAGTGATGCATTAGAGGTTTATCCAATTGACTCATTTAGGAACCACAATGAAGCTTTGAATTGCATCAGAAAACAGGGAGTTCATTATTTGAGATTCTGTTTGTAAATAATATTTGAGGCGGAATTTATATTGATACGAATTAAATAGCTATAGATATTAAAAGTACTTTGCTTATAAAAGTTAAATAACATATCTATACTAGTAGAATTTTTTGAAAGATTACTCAGTTTCAGTATAATTTTTACTTTTCAACAAATGAATAAAAACGCGTTAAATTAATTGAAATTCTATTTCACATTGTTTCTGTCCCTTTATTAAGTGTACTGAAAGCAAAAATTTTGGGAAAATTTATATTAAAGCATGAAATTACATTTACAAAAATTAGCTATTTTTTTATTATGTTACTTCAAATACATCTGAAGTAAAATATTTAATTAATATTGTTGCTAATTATGCATATTAATATGATTGATTACAATTAAATCTATGAACGAAATTAATTAAAATACTTGATAAGTTAATACAAAACTATATATTCAAGAAAAGATTTGAATAAATTTTTTCAATAATGAAGAAAAGTAAAATGTTGCTTTATTAAACAGTCATTCTTCCCACACATCTTTCATAATATCAAAAATGTTAATAATTGCTTTATTATTTACAAGTACACAAATATATTTATATATAAGTATATTAATATATATATATATATATATATATATATATATATATATACACAAAGAGAGAATATTTGTCATTAAATAAATATTTCACTTTAAAAATAAATACACAAGTGTATATTTTTCTCTTCACTTTCTAACATTCCCGTTCCATGTTTCAAAAATCATTTGTTAGGTACAAAATTTGTGTCTTTTTCAGTACTGTTAATGTAAAAAAGCTATGTAATAAAAGCTTAGTAAAAGAAAAAAATTAAAGCTTTCTTATATTTTTGATACTATTTGTTCTATTCTTTTCAAATTCCCTGTCATAAATAGATGGGTATATAATATGTTTTCCTTTTTATATATTTTCATAAGTATAAACGTTGATGAATGTCAAAAGTAGAACCAAATAGATTGAAATGGATATTCTTACGAATTCAGTAAAAGATGGATTTCATATTGTATCAACAGAACGGCTTTTGTTTCAAATTTGGAAAACATTTGCTTTGAGTCATAATAAACACTGAGGGTCAACTATATGACTTATCTTTGATAAACTAACCACTTGTACATAGGTTTATGTTGGAGATATATACTTTTGCATTGAAATTTTTAATTATTTGAAACCTTTTTATGCAACACAAAACATATTTTAGGTACGATTTTTCTCCGTCATCGTTTATCAAGCCATATAATTGAACTTTCAGGGTGTTGTCATTAATTATCATTGGTGTTTTACACGGAGGAAATCCAAATAAGAAACTAGTTAAAAATAATGTAATAACCAAATAGTAAGGTCATACTTGATAATCATTTAACTCTTGTTCGTAATATTAAACAGGAAGACAATTTTTTTAAACAAGTAATGTACAATTTTAATACTTGAGTAAAAACAACTTGTGAATATGAAAAAGAATATTATTTGTCTTAAATATTATTTTTTAAACTTTATTTATTTTGTATTTTTTAAATTCAAATTTTACACGCTAAATAAAAATTCTGTTCTCAATGGAATATATTTATAAGTAGAATGGAGAATAAAATCTGGAAATCTTTTCCGTTCGACTTAGAAAACATTGGTTTAGAGCTGTGCTTTTTACATACAAATATAAATAAATATTGTCTGAAACAGTCACCAAGATGTCAGAAATCCTCTGCAAACTGAAAGATATAAGGATTCGTTCCTGACATATAACCATAACTTACATGTAAACTTAGGAATAAAAATTCTGTTTGCACAAAAATATGTACTTTTATAAGAATTCAAACACAATTTTTGAGCATTTTTAACTTCTAAGTATCCAAAGTTGAATTTTAATTAAATTTTATCTGTTCTTCTAGCAATTTGGACTAAAGAATCTCTGAAAGATTTGCTATCTTATTCCATTATCCAAAATGTTGGTTGCTGCTCCTTTTATCTATTGGATTTTGTATTTCTCATTGAATGTTGCAATCAAACAAGTAATATTAAAAAAATTAAGTCGATTCTTACTTCGTTAGAAAAATTTACTGGCTCCATCTGTTGCAGTTGAATCTAAGTTTGTCAGAAATAACACACAAAAAAAATTTAAAAATAAAATTTAATCAATGAATTAATATTTGAAAAAAACTGTAGTAGCATCAAGTGTAATCCACTACAAATTTAAAAAAATGTATTTGAACTTCAGTGGATGAATAAAAAGTGTAATATTAACGATTGAACATTTGAACAAGATACACATAAATAAATAAATATATATTGGGAGAGAGGGAACTAATAGTCGGAATTGAAAAAAGAGTAGGTACCACAACATGCAAGAAATCTTAAAACTGACCCATGTGCTTACAAGCTAACTTTCTCTAAGTGAGTGAGTGAACATTAACATCACACTGTTCAGCTAAACGAGGGCTTTTGTGTGTGGCTACCGTGGCCACCTATTTTCTTCCAAAAGCGCAGCTCAAAAAATGTATACGTTTATGTAATGATACTGTGATTTCATTACTGATTGAGAAGTCTGACTAAAAATAAAAATTCCCCTTATTTTTTTTGAACACCAATAACAAAACTCTTTACATCGGTGACATCGTTATGTAGTTATTTATCTCTATCTCTATCAAAGGAAATTCTTCAATAGTCTAGTTTCTTAAAAATAATGGCTATTTTTTCCATAATAAAAGTATTGACGCATTATGTAAAAAATCCTTATGAATCATCTGAAATTCTATTTAATTGCTAGAGAGGCAAATTACATTATTGTGTGGCTAAGAAATTAATTTGTACACCAATCACATTAAAAATATTTTTTCAGTTGCTAAAACAACCTTTGCATTTTTCTGTATCTTCCACGAACTAGTTGTACATGGGTAAGAGCTTGTTGAGCAAGCAATTTTTTTAGTCAGTTTGTGAGTAATCAATGTTTCCCCTCTCAAAGTCGTTAATTTCAGTATTCTAAACCATTCTTTATTTTGAAGCTCTTAAAATGTATTTTCCAAGAATTTATGTTAGGAACTGGTGATTTTCAATATATTTATGACCATTTTATTACATTTTTCACTATATATGTCTAAGTTTCGCTCTCCCATTGATAAAAAATTTTTCTTCTGCTACTTTAAAGCAAATTTTTGTTTTTAAAAACAAGTCTTTTTCAAAAGGTTAAAATAGGGGTTCATGTACTCATTCATTCTTCAAAGATAAAATTTCTTCAAGCTTGTAATGGGGAAGTAGTATGTGAAAAAATATGTAATATTGCTGTGACAAAAAGATAACGATCAAATGTGCAGAGATAACATGTTTGCTTTAAGCTTATAATTGAACATTATTCTTTATTTCTAATACAGTTCATTGTACGTTTCTATTAATCCCAAAATATTGTTAGTATTGCTGTATTTAAGTTGGTAGATTGCATATTAGATCAGTATACGATGGCTTACATGCCATACGGATTCTTTAAAATTAACTTCAGACAATCCAGAATAATGTTAACCAAAAAGAAATAATTTCTTACAGAACTAAATTAGATTATAATTTATGGAATATAGTTATGTTTATATTTCATTTGACATGAAAATGAGTTATGAGAGATATTCATTATTCATTTAAAATTTTATATATATATATACTGATGCTAATATTTCCAACCTATCTTGACTATTTATACTTAGGTTTTATAGCTATACATATGTGTATATATATATATATATATATATATGTAATCAGTATTGGTACATATGAATTTATTTATTACACATGAGATAGAAATGCTAATTTTAACTTTAATATAGATTGTATTCTTCCCAAACCAAACAATACGGCTTTGATTATGGACAATTAATATGTCTGTTTATAAAAACTGAGGAAATATATAAGAAAACATTTAATTATAAAAATATAAATGATTTTTAAGCAAGGCTTTTTGTATATTTCAAATTATTCATTCTGTATTATATTATTTGGTGCATAACAAAAACATAACATTTGTAATTTGCCGTCACTAGGAAAAATTATCATTGTGTACATCCCTTACTTATGTGTGTGGTGTGTAGTCAAGCATTCATCTATAGCAATTCTATACCTCAAAGAATTACTAACGTGACATCCAGAGGGCATGAGCACATTTGTTACAAGTAAATAACACATGCATGAATAAAAGACAGAAAAGGTAAATATTATCTGGACAAAGTTCTCAGAGGCTCGGCATTCCTTGGCTTATCTTTTAAGGAAAAAAAATCATAGTACAATAACTGGAAATATTTTCACTTTCGTGCTTTCTTTGATTCATTGACATTAAAAATCTGACAATTTGAGAAATAATTACAAATATGTGTAAATAATTATTGAAGTTTACATTTGTTGAAACTATTTATTAAATATGCGCCTTTTTCCCTGTCATTCTCAACTAGCTTTGGAATACAGGTCAAAATATTTTTTTTCAAACCTTCTGTAATGTTATGATTCTTCTTACTGCAGAAGAAGAGGTCTCTAGCTTATGAATCAGAGACAAATATCGATCAGTTAATCCTTAAAATTGGAGCTATAATCATTGCGTGATTATTTATAGATGAAAATAAAAAATATAATCAATTTGCAATTATTTCTGTCTTTCATTTCAAAGTTTTAACATCAAACACTAGAATATTTTCTTTTAACATCGGTACATTTATATTGTTGGTACAAAAAGATTAAATTTTTAACAGGAATTGTCCTGAACGTATACAAAATAATCTTTATAAGACTTTTGAAATAACAGTACAGTTAAGAGAAGGAATGTTATAAAAAATAATTTTACATTTATTTCAACACTTCTCTTGTTTTATTACTTTTATTTAGAATTCAAACTCCTGTAGAGTACTCAATACATTTTACCTCATGCAAAAGAATAACTTATCAATAAAAGTCTGAGATTTATTTTACTGAATCTAGGTTGTAATGTTTAATTTCTTGTTGTAACTAAGCGAAGATGTATGATATGTATTATTAAATGAAAGTAAAATGACGAAAAAACATGTTACGACGAGTAAAAACAAGTTATAAAAATGACGAAAACATATTACATTAATTAACATATTTAAAATTTTGAAAAAAATGCATAATTCACTACACGTACAAACACACAAGTATTTTAAATATTAATAAAATTATTAGAGAAATAAATTACATAATTAGAAACCTATTTAATGTAAAATTTACATTCCGTTTGAAAGTGAATGTATTTGTATAGTAATAAGGCTTTACCGCATTTAAAATTTCATATAAATTGCGAATATATATATTTCCCCCAAATGGGCTATAATTTGGCAACCAAGCCTTCACAGACATGGAAAGTCCTCAAAAAGGATATTCATCTCATGGTGGCACCTAGTGATGGCTTTCGCTATCAAATTTTGAAAGCGCAAATTAGATTACATTCAAGCTGTCGTCGGATGCTAAATATTGTCATGATTTAATTTTGCTGAGAGTGCCAGAGCCAAATTGATTCTCAAGGGATTTTTGCATGCCACATAACCATAAGACACGTGCGCCTACATTTTTAATATCCAGAAAATCAATCGACTCCAGCCGGTGTTGAACTCGCAACCTTGAGCTTAAAAAGCGGGCATGCTACCTCTAAGGTACCAAGCCTACTAATCTGTATATATTAATATGCTAATTATTTTAGAATAATTTATAATGAATGTTCCTCAATTAAAAAAATCAACCACACACGTAAAAAATGTATTCCTATTGATTAAACTACTCTTGACAGTAAGGCAGCAATACAATTACTATATATATATATATTATAATATATATATATATATATATATATATATATATATATATTCAGATGCTGTTCTAAATCCCTTGATTTTAAGCATGGTTATTTCAGAACAACTTTTAAGTTCATAATCATATAACATAATATAAATTTATCTCTTTAATAAGACTTTCCAATACAGCCAAAATATGATATGCAGTTGTTCTCCGGATGACATTTTATAAGATAAGATAAAATGTAGTAGTTTTCAATCTTGCTGTATAACTTGTCAAACATTATTTTACATGTTCAGAACCTAAACTAAATACGTTTGAAAATAAAATGCTCTTCCTTCTTCCTTTCAAGTACTTTTCCAAGCCAAATCTGAAGTAAACTTAAGTATTAGTGATCCCGTCTTGTTTCCTGAATTTTTTATTACCTATTGGAAACTTACTGACAGCACTTCAGCCATTTTGCTATCAGCTAAGTTACGGACAATCTTGCAGTACTTTATTTTACATTACAATATTCTTTTCTCGGCCGAACGAAAGTAACTCAGCTTGCTGAAGTGTGTAATACGTAACGATATAGCAATAGATAAATATTCCAGTGTACTATTGCAGCGGAAACTTCTCTATCTTCACTTCACTTTATAAAAGCAGCATTTCTACTGTTTACATCTATTTATCTTTAGCTAGATGCTATGAATCATTTATATTACACTGAACTTTCTGAAAGTTCTAAACTGCTTTTAAAATAAAAATAAAAAAAAATACTTCACAGAGAGTTCGAAAATAAATTGATTATAATGTACATATTTATGTAATTCTCATTTTAATTAGTGATAAATTAAAATGTTTTTTTTTCAAACTTTTCCCCTACTTTTTTAAAAATTTTAGTGGGGGGGAACCCCTAAATTAAAATATTCCTTCATTCGATTACAGAAGGATTATGTATATGCCAGTTTTCAAAACTAAAATATTTTTTGTAGTTTAGACATTGCTTTACGAATTTCTAGAAATATACTTCAAGAAATATTTTGTATATTTGAGTATGCAAAGAGTAAAAATTAGACTTAAAAACTTATCACACACGCATTTTTCGAGCAACTGTTTCGCACAATTTTTTGAAGCAGCGTAGGGTGAATGGCTGCCGTAAGCAAAACGACATGCTCTGACGTCAACCGCACTTTATCTCCGCATTGCAAAATTACTCGCCGCTGCGCACTCGCTACATTTTTAAAAATCTTTTTGCAAAAAAAAAAAAAGGGGTGGGGAGTAGGATTCCCTATATATAGAAATCTTTTAACTTCGTTAATCAAAGCACTCTCTATCATTTCGTTTCATTTTAATACTTACATTTCTGAAGCTGCGCTTGACGAAGACGAGGCTGACATCTTGTTTTCGAGTAGGAGACGAAGTACCGTATGGGTTGAAATTTGGAGTAATTTTAATTTCAAAAATTTCTTTCGGCTCACTAGCAACAAGTTGTTCGAAGCCTATGGCAACTCAGTAAAAATTACTGGAAATGGTCAGTTGAAAGAAAAATTGCTCCAAATACATGTTCGTGTGATACGGCCCTTAAACTCACTTCCCATTGCAACTACAGTGAGCATACGGACATTGCATACGGGGTGAGTTAAAAATAAGTCAAAAAAAAAATTCTTTGATCACACTGTCTTAAAAATCAGGAAATTATTTGTCTGTTTCATAAAATATTCAATTAGCTATTTTTAATGTATCTATTACACATAAAAATATCACTTATATCCTTGACTAAATAAATATTTCTTAAGAAAAGTTCCAGATTTTTTTTAATGCTTCTGCTTGAAATTTTAGGAATTTTGCAATAAAATGCCATGTAACTTATCGAGTTATTTACGACATGCTATAAGAGTGTTATACTTAGGCAAGAAATGAAATCTTTGAATACTACAAGAGATATGAGTGGATAAAGAAGGGGGATAGCTCTAAGTGCACACACATAAAAGATACGGTTATTTTATTCGTCAACACCGAATATAAAATGAAGAATGGTAGATTTTTCATAATAAAATGCTATCAACTTTTTGAAATTAATATTTTGTCTTAAAAATTCATAGTATTTTATTCTGTCAATAGATTCCCAAATGGGTGTATGCATAGTTTATAGTTGTATCGTAATTAATTTTTTAAAATGAGAAATATAAAATTGAATTTTTATAGATTTTGACGAAAGAATGAGCAATTTATAAGTCGGATTTATTATTTAAGTTGAAAATATCTTGATGGTCTAAGGCAGTTGAAGTGGAATAAAACTTTTCCTTACTAGTTCTTGAAGTCAGAAAAGCAGGGTAGAAATTCCTCTACCGCAGGGCTGCTTTCTTATTCAGAAAAATGAATGGATGAACAAAGCGATGACATTCGAAAAGCCGTATTTCTAGAAAAGCGAGAGAAATTAATGAACTTTCTTAGAAGCGTTTCGCTATTCTAAGCCTGTTTTGAGGAACGTTTCCTGGAACGTAGAAAGGATAACAAAACAAAAGTTTATTTGCTTTCCAATAGTTTTCTATTGATATCAAGTGGAAGATTCAAGTATTCGAAATTAGTTTTAGAAAGATGATTATAAGATAATTAAATTGCCTTCAGCTTAAAAATTTTAATCAAAATATCAATTATAAATTTAATATAAAAATATGATTCACTTTTTAAAATTATATTTTTGTGAGCTCCTAATTATATACTTTTCTTCTAAACCAGAAGTTAGCGTTCGATATCATTTATAATGCTTTATGTAAGAAGTATTCTCATTCAAGTAAAATATTTCTATGGGGGTGTTTCACTCCTATATATATTTAAATTTATTTTCTGAAAACTATCGATTTATTGAAATAACTTTTACGTTAGCATTCAAAATTTGACCGTAGGTACGCTGTGCTGCATTTTGTTTTTCAATTAGCGAGTGCAGAAACACAGTTTTCTTTATAAATGAAATATTGTAAGTGGGTCCAACTCCAGAATGTTCATTTTCAAGTAATGCATAGAAAATTGTCGGTTAGGTGAGTGTTTTAAATATTTTATAATTTAACACACACACACATATATATATATATATATATATATATATATATATATATATATATATATATATTTGAATAAAATTAGTGGTGCAAAAGAATAAAGAATATCCTACTGTTTGGAGAATTTCTAAGAATCTGAAATATTATTGAGCACTTAAAATTGAAAAGACTGAGAGAGAGAGAGAAATAATCATTAGACTAAAAGGGATAACTATAATGATTTTTAAAAATATCCCTTATTTAGAACACGGAAATAGGATTAAGCATTGCTTTGGGGATCCAACCTTCCCCTTCAGCAGAAATTTTTGACATAGTAGAATCCATCTACACGCGAGATGAACACATAGCATTAAAATGAAAGAATGAATATTGAAAATAGGTTTTTAACAAGAGAAATCAATCTTAAACGAAAATTTAAAAAATAATTAACAAGAAAAACAAAATCTTAAACTTCCTAGTGTTTATTCGAACCAATAAGTGCTTTAAGACGATATGTCCAATACTTGGATCTCGCGTACAATATGACGTGTTAATACAGATAATTAAAAAATAGAGGTGCCACTAAGATAGGTTTTTTTGTAACTTAACTAAGTGTAAGGTTGGTTAAAAATAATGGCTAAAATAATTTCGAAATATACTTAAAAATTAATTTAATTGTATTGTTGTAATCCACATATGTATATTATATATACATACATAAACAACATATTTGCTAGTGAGAAATTTATTTTTCATTAGAGGTGATTAAGTGGTTGTGGCCGAAAAAAAAGAGGCTTGTTCGTAACTACTTCATTTATTTCAGCATGCTTCTAGCACAGTGCCAAAATACAAGAGAGGGAATTACTAAAATATCGAGTTTTTATATATAGCGAAGAACAGGGAAAAACGCAATAAAAAATACAGGCTCCTGTTTAGGCGAAAGGATTAATTAGTTATTTATATAAATGACAATTGTTTTTAGGGAATATTAATCCATGTTATAAAGGCACATGAAAACAATAAAATATCTTGAAGTTCTTAAAAATAAATAAATAGTTCAATAAATCTATCAAAAATTCAAGGTCTAAAAGAATCAGTAATAAATACACCAGCAAAATATTTTTAATGCTTTAGATAAAGATAAATTGAGACGCATTTTTTTCGAAATAGGGTATAAGGATTTATGGATTATATGCTGCAAATAAAGAAGATTTGAGTTATGAGTTGGAAAATCACAGATGTTATTCAATTCTTGAATATCGTATGAAAAATATCATCCTTTTTGGATTAAAAAAATCACATGATAAATATTTTGATTCAAATATGATGATATTCTGATTATATGCAGGGTGTTGCCGAATTCGACCGACTAATGCAGAGAGGTCTTAGTAGACAGCAAACGAACGAATAATTATCATAGCACATGGGGTTGCAAATCATATGTAGTTGGAATAGTTAGCAAAACTTGTTATGAAATATGTGATATCGAGTGGAATGGAAAGGAGTGATGAAAAGTAACAGATCTGCTGCCTGAACTGCTCAATGCCCAAAATACCTTGTTTTTCTATTGCATGTCCTTACAGAGTAGCTGCAGAGGGACCGGACACTGCACACCAGAACCTGTATTACGCATACTATGGGGCACCAGTACATTTTTGATTCCGTGGCGTAACCACATTCATGCTAGATATCCCGGGAAGAGGACTGGACACAGCGGACCTATTTCTTGGCCTCCATGCTCCCTGGATCTCGGTGTCTTAGAATTATTTTTCTGGAGCCACCTGAAATTGTTAATATATAAGAGATATGAGGTGCAGCAGTGGATAATTTCATGGTAAGGATCGTCGTTGCTTCAGCTGACATCACCAGCACATATCGGATTTGTTCGAACGCTCCCGACAATCTTTCGTCCATCCATTTCGACTATACTATGAATTAAGCGGCCGCAACTTCAAAAATTTCTTATGTCATTTACTTCTCATTGCATTTAAGAAGTCGTGCTTTGATACATTGTTTGTATGTAAACATGTTTGTATGCTTTATACGTAAATGTATTTCTTACCTCTTATTACATTTAATCATTCCACTCGACGTTACAAACTTCAAAACTGTTTTTGCGAATTACTCCGACTCAACGTATTTGGCGTCCCGTGATGTATGGTGATTTGTCGTTCCATGTACTATCAACTCTGTGAAGTTGTCGGTCGGATTCGGCAACACCCTGTATATATATATATATATATATATATATATATATATATATATATATACACTCTGTCGCAAAAAATATATGCACCCAGAAGAAATTGAGCTACATTCACGAAATTTGGTATGCATGTAGTGTATATGAAAATAAACAAATGATTAAAAATTCAGAACAAAATATCATTTTATTAAGCGGTTACAGCTTGCAAAAGGTTAAAAATCAGTAAGTAGTAAAGCCACCTCTGGCAGCTATACAAGCCGAAATTCGGCGTGGCATCGATTCAATTAGATCACTTATGACCCCCTGTGGAAGATCCTGCCATAGTCTTTGCATCTGCGCAGTTAATTATCCTGTATCTCGGGACGGCTGCAGTTGCCTTCCCAACGCGTCCAGACATGCTCTATTGGCGAAAGATCTGGTGAACTGGCAGGCCATGGTAGGACGTCATATCCTTGAAGACATTGTTGGGAGAGTCGCGCAGTATGTGGACGAGCATCATCCTGTTGATAAATGGCACCTGGGCGACTTGATAGCATGGGTAGCACAATCGGCGTTAAAATATCGTCCACGTATCTGCGAGCTGTCAAAGTGCCTTGAAGGACCACTAAAGATGATCGTGTGTCCCAAGAAATTGCTCCCCACACTGTCACACCTTGTGAAATTGCTGTATGCCGCTCGACAATAAATGCCGGATCGGACCGCTGGCCGGTGCGCCTCCAGACACGTGTGCGGTGGTCATCATCACTGAGACTGAATCGGGATTCATCACTGAAGATGACACGTCTCCAGTCTGTCACACTCCAAGTTGCCCGAGGTCGGCAAAAATCCAGTCGACACTGCCTATGATGTGGGGTCAGTGGTAAGCGTCTTAGCGGACGTCGGCTCCTCAAGCCAACTTCGGTCAGTCGTCTCCTTATGGTTTCTCTTGATGGCACTGGATGTCTGGAAGGAGGTAAGTGGCGTTGAATCGATGCTAGCGACGTTGTTGGTGCCGAAGTGGCCACTCTTCTGATTGCACGATCCTCGCGATCATTTGTGTTCCTGGGACGTCCTGACCCTCCGCGACGGTACACTCTACCTTCTGTGATCCACTGTTGCCAACACCGAGCAACTACCATATCGCTCTGACCGAGGTGGCGGCCGATACGTCTATTCGACCAACCTGCTTCTCTGAGGCCTATTATACGGCTCCTATCAAAGTCCGTCAGCTGCTCGTACTGCCGCCGGTTACGTCTTAGAGGCATCCTAAGTCTCAATATCGTCTATCAAAGTCATCAGATTCGTTTGGATAGCCGTACGGCGCTCGTACTCATGCTTTTAAACTCTCCCAGTTGCGCAACTAATATGCGCATAGCACACTTAGCCTTGTCTCATTGGCTTCGAAATTTTAATCATTTGCATATCTCTTACCAGACTACATTCTTGAGCACCAGTAGCTTGATTTCTTCTGGGTGCATATATTTTTTTGCGACAGAGTGTATATATATATATATGCACTGGCCTCCAAAAGTTAAGAAACAAATGGTGTTTTTTAGCCTAATTTGCAAATGAATGAATGTAGAAACACCAAATTAGGATGACATGTGCCCAAAACAGTTATGTATTAACTTCAAGGTAGAAGTTTACATAACAACAAAAATACAAAGATTATTTACAACAAAAAAAAAAAAGGCAATCTCGCTGGAAAAATCCATTCTTGGAAAAAATAATAATCACAGTTTTATGTGGTAAAATGTCATAGAAACATAATAAAAATGGTTTTAATAAGATATATGTTCACCCCGAGCTTGAATGCATTGGCGGCATCTAATTTCCATGCTGTCAATTAAGTTGTCGGTTACCGAAATAGAAAGCAAAGGCCTGACACGGAGTAAGCTTTGTTCCAAATCTCCTTTAGACCTTGAAGGATGACTTAATGCAGAAAACCTGTCAACCAAGATAGTCCCAAAAATGCTCTATCAAATTTAAGTCTGGAAATCGAGCTGGCCTTTTCATTCGCTTCAAAAACTGAGACCCTTAAAATATTCCTCAGCAATTACAGCTCGGTGAGGTTGTGCATTATCATCCATCAGAATGAAGTCATTGCACATTGCACCACAATGCGTGCGCAATATGGATCAAGGGTATCATACCAATATCTCACACCAGTCAGAGTTCTTCCCTGGAACACATGCAGGTCAGTGTGACTACCAAATGAGATCCCTGCCCAAACTATTATTTCACCACCTCGGTAACTCTGTCTTTCAACAGTGTTGGATTGATGATATCTGATGTTTCGTTCCCTTCAGATGAGCAAACGTCCTGAATCGATCTCCAGTGTGAATCTGGACTCGTTTGTAAAGAGTAAAGAAGCCCATCGCTGTCTGGTGCAGGAAACGTGTTCACTTGCCCAAGATAAGCGGGCCCTTCTCTGTCGTCTGTTGACGGGTACACACACAGATGGTCGCCTTTCAAATAGACCTGAATTGTGAAGACTCCTTCCCACCGTACTAGCGGATATTCTTCTCCCTGATGCTACAGAGTGGTCTGCAAAACGTTGCGGCACAGATATCCTTCTTCTCTTTCGGGCCGAAAGAGCGATAAAACGGTCTCCTGCAGGTGTCGAAACTCGTAGTCGGTCTGAAACCTGTTTTCTGGACACAGATGCTTCGGTTTGATATTGATTCCAGAAGCGGTCTACCACACTACGAGACACATTATAACGTCTAGCAGCATCAGCCTGTGACAATCATATTTCCATCCATCCGACCGCCCTCCACCTTAACGGATTGGGCAAACGGCTTCTCTCAGACATTGCGAGACCCCACTGTCTATTGTCAACAAATCTGCTAACAAAAGCTGTAAGTCAACAAAAGTTACACCCGTAATTAAGAAAGTCTGTGATATATGCATATTTTTCTCTCACTCATTTATGTCTGTTATTTTCTTTTAAAATGTGATAGCTATTGTTTTTGCATAAATTTGTATAAAGTTCCTTTTTATCATTTACATAAAAGTATAAATTTTATTGTTACTCTCATTTTTTTACGTTGAGCTTCGAAAAACATGTTGTTCCTTAAGTTTTGGAGGCCAGTATATATATATATATATATATATATATATATATATATATATATATATAGAGTATGTATGTATATATATATATATATATATATATATATATACTCTGTCGCAAAAAAAAAATATATGCACCCAGAAGAAATCAAGCTACAATCACGAAATATAAGAGATATATATATATATGTATAAATATATATGTATGTATATATATATATGTATATAATAGCCCAGAGAAGCAGGTTATACATATATGTATGTACATATATATATATATATATATATCCCAGGAACACAAATGATATATATATCAGCACCAACAATATATATGGAAGAAAAAAGTACGAAGTTGGGAAAGCTTAAGGGAAAGGTGTATCTCAATAAGGAAAGTTAAATATATATATTTTTTTGCTCTTTAGATATATTTCTGATTTGTATACAAATTAAGGCACCAAAATTTTATAGATAGAAACAGAATCCTTAAAAATATTTTACCAATCTGATTTCTTTTTTTCTAAATACAAAGGAATTCTTTGAAGGAATATTGGAATTTTTTTTATTTTTTCAAGGAACAATACATATAATTTAATTTTATGAGAATACTAATCTTGCAAAATCAAAGTTTTAAGGTGACAAGTACTTAAATTTCAAATACGAATTATTTCTTTGTGTTTTTAGTAATTACTTGCTTCAATAGAAGTCATAAAGATTATAGAAGATATCCCTACTTTAGCTAACTACTCTGATCCTCCTATCCAATTCGGATTGTGATTCCTCGATATTATTGAGGTTCATCTTTCGTTTTCTGCTGAAGTTGAATCGCTTGGAATCAATAATTTGCACTTTGTTCTTACAGAGGCTTCAATTGACAATATCAATCATCGGGAGTAGTTATCTCGTTTAATGTGAATCCGTTCCACCTCCTACCATTTTGTTATCAACTTCAGGAACACATGTCCTGGGCCATAAATAATGGGGTAAATAAATGACACCCTACATTTTCCCCGGGAATAAAAAACATACATAAAAATAAAGATTTTTGAGGTGTGAATGTTGTAAAAATAAAGTACTAGTTCATAAAAATAAATAACATAATTTACTTTTATCGTTATAACATATTTTTTAAAAAGATTATATTAACAGAAAATGCGAGATTTTTTCGAAGATAGCAGTTGCATTCGGTGAGACCTTGAATTAACGAAATATCCGATACAAAAAATTTTGGTTTCTTTATTTTTTCTAATAGGTGCATCTCATTTACAATTGCCAATAAGTTCTAAGTTAATTAAAGAATAAAATTAAATATCAAATTTATGTATAAAAAAGCATCCAATACAAAACAATCTTTTGATTTCTTTATTTCTTCAAATATATACATGACTTGATATTCGTAATAAATTAGAGTAAACCGATTAACTAAGACAAGTACTATATTTATGTATAAAACAATATACCTTGTATAGATAAAGCTAATTATTCTTCTCATTAGTATTGACACTGAAGCAATTTTATTAAAAAAATTTTCTTTAATTGTAACTTATTAAATGAGTTGTAATAATTCTGATGATAACATTGCTGAAAATAATGCTAGATAGGTTCTTATTCAAGTAATAAGGATTCATGAAGTAATTAATAGTTTCTAAGAAATAATTTACATCCATAATATAATGAAATGGGATCAGAAAGTATGTTATTTTAAATTTAAAAATAAGATGTGAAAACTACAAGATTTTTCCTTATCATGTATGATGCTAAAACTGTAACACCAGACGCTATATATATGGTGACGCGGAATCATTGGGACAGACTTTAAGGCTTTAAGAAAAGGTAGGGAACACACACACACACAATCAAGGATTAATATCTGCATAACAACCCATGGTCGAAAACGTCTTCATTCTGCATTACGTGGCGTTGTTCCCAAAAGCATTGGATGAAACAAGCCTGCATTACCTTAGTCATTTAAGCTGCCATTGCCCCCAGAGGAGTATGGAACGTTTTACGGACTGACAGACATGCACCTTATTTACGGATTGCCGAAAGGAAATGCATGAGCAGCGGAAAGCTTGCATTGCGAAAGGTACCCACAGGGAGATGCGTCAGACCACCAGATGTTTCATAATTTGCATCACAATTTGTATAAATATGGATCATTAGTGGTAATAGGCATATGGTAATGTATATACTGAGGGCGGGCCACGCAATCCAAAGCACCACGTTATCGAATCTATTTTGTTTCATTCATGGAATAAAATGTGATGGATACCGTCCGAAGGAATACGAGTATCATATTGGGAGTTCGAGTCACTCGTGGCTAGTCCTCAGTATGCATATTACAGCGTAATAATCCATATTTACGCTAATTGTGATGCAAATTAGCAAACATTCAACGGCCTGATGCATTTATCTGTAGGTAGCTATCGCAAAACAATCTTCAAAACAATCCATAAATCAGGTGCTTGTTTGCCAGCTCAGTGTTTGTAAAACGTTCCATACTCCTTTGAGGTCGATGGCAGCTCAAATGACTGCGGCAATGCAGCTTTGTTTCCTTAAATGGTCTCGTGAAAAACGCCACCTATTGCCGAATGAAGACATTTCCGACCACTGGATGCTATGAAAGTCTGAGTCCTTGTGATCTCCTCTACCTCCCTTAAAGTTTGTCCCAATTATATATATATAATTCCATATCTGATTTTGATTACCGGATTGAAATTTTTAAATTGATTATAACAAATTTTAATCAGGACTGATATATATATATATATATATATATATATATATATATATATATATCAAAAACAATCTTAAATCATTAGCGCTTGTAGAATTCTTTAGGAGTTTGGTAAAAATTAAACAATTTCATAAAATCAAAACTGCTCCTTTTGAGAATTTTAATGCTTAAAGGTACTTAATTATTGTTGAGATTATCATGTAACATTTTTTATAATCAAGAAAATATCTTTAGTTATTTGATGTGTATGCATTTAGTGCAATACAAGTTGAAAAAAATTTCTGCAATGTTTTATTCTAGAGATTTTTTCTCACAGTATGTGGTTTTCTTCTCTTCTCAAAAATTGTAATTACTGGAACACAAATAAAAACGAACATTATCACTTCAAAAATAATGTAAAGTAAGTATCGAGAATGCCAAGAACTCAAACATAAATATAATTAGCTTGTACTTTAATTAAAATAAAAAAACGGGTAATATGTGTAACAGATAAAAATGTATGTTAGTAAGCTAATAAGGCTAAGTTTTTTTGTGTTCAAATACGAAAAAATTTTTTATAGAAGATTAAATGTTTGCACTTTTTTTTTCCGAAGTACTTAAATTCTTTTGAGCGAATAAATAAGCACAATTATGTACAATTTTTTCAATGATTATTCACTTGCTTTTTGTTAATTTATCTTACAATCGCTATTTCCTTTTCTTAAAAAACAATTTACATTGTTATGCAAAATATTTCTGTTTTTCTTCCGCCAGCTTTTCGATAAACGTAAATAAGTTTATTTTTTATTATTTGAAAACTGTATTTTTTCTGTGTTTTCTCTAATGTGTCTTTTTAGTACTACATATAATCCAGTACACGTAATTATAATTACATTATCAAATTAGTACTTAGCGCCTAATTTGTATATATTTATTCAAAAAGAATTTTTTCATTTGTCTTTAAATTGTATGCTCTTATAGCTATGTGTATTATAAATTTAGTTTATTATCCCAAAATCAAGCTGATCTCAAATTTCTAAGATGAAAACACAAAAGAAATGAACTTTTTAAGATCCAATTAACAGGAATGGATTAATTAAAAGTAATTAAAAAGGGTGAACAAAAAGAAAATGCTATCAGTGGTCATAAAAACAGAGATATTGCTTCTAAAAGAAAGTTTATGTTTTTTATTATTTAAGTAGTAGTAAATATTTTTAAACCTGTTTTGTTGATATTTTACACTAAACCATATTTCATCGCTTAAGCCAGTGCTTCTCAAACTTTCAATACTGGCGCCCCCTTTTTAATCACAATTTTTATCACTCCCCCTTATACATTAATAATATATTGAATGCAATAATAATGCACTTTGACACTAAAGCAACAATTTTTATTATAAACCGTACAAATTATTGACATAAGTATTAAATTTTGTATATGTTACTTTTAGGCCAAAAAAAAAGTAATAGTATAATTATTATGTTATTTTTCCCTTATCTAATTTTTAAATTGGAACATATTGCAAAATGCAGTGGTTTCTTAGAAGAAAAAATATAGATATAAGCGCTAAATATAGAAAAAGAACTCAGAGGGTCAATTTCCAATCATAAGCATTCCTTTGAACAACTTTGCTCTGAAAGACAAGCCCATGGAAGTCGCTAATACTTATTAAACTTGTACTTTATTTAGTATTAATTAGTTATCAAATACTCTGTGCAGCACTGATACATTAAAAGTATACCGGCTTAATTACCCACTCTTTGCATGAGTTCATTTATAAGAAAATAAAACATTATTAATATAATCGCTGAATTGTAAGGAGAATAAAGCCAAGTGCGCGACAATGTTTACAAAATGTAAAATATTTTTTTAAATGATTGCCCAAATTATAAATAGTTTTAAGCGAACTGTAATTTTAAGCCTCACAGAATTAGCATTTAGATTTGTGATGTTGAATAATGAACAATAATATAAAATTCTGATAAAGAATAATTGTATTATTTTTAATATTTATAGCGAAAAGTCTTGAACATGTTTTAACACTGGAGCAGGCACGCACTCGATACTAATGGTCGAATGGGGTTATTGAGCCATCCCAATCTTTTTTTTATAATTATTTTTATAGTACACAATAAAAATCGTAATTCCAGGGAATAATTTAATTAAGAGAAAATATACTCACCCCTACTTTCAAGAACACAGAAAATATTTCGGAAAAAAGTTATCACACCGGGAACTCAGTCAAAACAAGTATCTTAAGATTGTAAAAAAACGTTTGTCACTCCCAAAAAAGAGGGAGAGAGATATGTGACAAATATATTTTAATTCACGTTAAGACTGTCAAACAGGAGGATAGTGTGAGGGCCATTGGTAACAATTAAACAGTTTTGCCAGAATTACCGATTTCGTGCACTCTGTGCTCGGCGTGATCGCTCCCGAATTAAAAGTGTATTTATTACAACATGGATGTTCTCAAAAAATATGTAAAACGTTTTTCGTTATCATATAAATCATAAAAATATTTTACAAGGAAAAAAGCGCAACAGAAATAGTTTATTTACAACTTCCCTAAAGGAAAAAAAAACAAATACATAAGAGCAGGGATGTAACTAACTGTACAAGTAAGTTCGAAGGTCAAACCGCAGTAAATACATTCTGCTGCCTACAGCTGATGTCAATAATACAACAGTGATGAACTTTTTATCTTCCTAAATTTTTTTTTTTTCATTATGGGTCTGGGTTTTGTTCTTTCTCGTGCAGTAAAAGAATCTCTCATCACGGAATTACAGCAAATCAAATAAAATGTGTTTTATTTGGTTATAGTATCAAAAGAAGATAGCTAATGAGGTTTTGAAGTAGAAGCTTTTATTTTTCATGACGTAATATCGCAGAAGATATATATAGATTATACCAGTGTAAATGTGTATTTTTTATTATGTCAGAAAGTATTTTGTTTTACTTCATTTCAGTAAAAAAATGTTTTTTAATCTTTTATTTTCGATATGCTCGCGTCCCCCTTGTAGGTTTATCGCGCCCCCAGGGGGCGCGCCCCACAGTTTGAGAAACACTGACTTAAGCATATATTTCAAATTTTGAATCTTTTTACGTTATAATCTAATTGATTATTTTAAATGATTAAAAACTGAATATCTAAAATAATTATTACAGATAAATTTAATGTGCTGAGGATTTTTATTTGGCTAAACAGAATATGTTAAAAATATGTATAAAGATAAATATAAATTATAATCCAAAATGCATAGAAAATTAATTGAACACATAATGATATTGATAAATATGGTATAAGTATAATGTACATTAACTTCTAACATGAATTGTCGGAATGTCTCAAAAAATTAATTTTATTATCTATAACCTTGCATGTGATGACATTTCTTTTTCATTAAAGAAATGAAGATGTTATTAAGAGAGTAATTTATTTCAAAATCAGTGAGGTACAAATAAATTTAAGCGATACATTTTAGTTGTGTAAACATTTTTAATGTTGTGTACTTATTTCTGTGGCATAAATTATTGATTCCTTCTTTTTTTGAGATTTCTAGATGAAGGAAAGAAACTGCTTTATTCTTATATAGTGTTTTTTTTAATAAACGCATTAATAAACTTAGTAGATTTTCTCCTTATAGTGTTTTTACGTTGGTGTACCTGACCTGTTCAAAAAAAATGTTAATCCCAGTTTATATATGATAATTTGAAGAAGAATGACGTCTAAGTCTGAGGGTATATTTCCACAGAAAATTGATAAATATACTAACTGGATTAAGCGAGGATTTTTGACGAATCAAGGTGTTCTATACTGATAAGTATCAGGCTTTGATACGGAAAAGTGGCCGCGGTAGCCTAGTGGTATAGGTATCAGACCATGGCTTGCCTTGTCACGAGTTCGAGCCCAGTACCACTAAAGACCCGCCGTGTAGGGCAGCGATGCACGTTAAATCTGTCGAGAGCTGAAACGTCCTCCCGTTGGTGTGGTGTGGTAGTTAGGAGAGGGGTGCCAGCTCAGGTGTCGTCCACGTCACTTGACCATGGTTCAAAATTACGTGGTCCGTCGCCAAAAGCCCTCGTGTAGCTGAACAGTGCGACGTTAATATTCATTTAATCAATCAATCAATTGATACGGAAAAAGCAAATTTATTGAGTTACTTATTTCGTAAATGTAAATCTATCACACAAGCGGTGTACTGATCTAACCACCAGGCATTACTTAGAAGAAGTAATGCCTTACTTTAAAAGGACTTTTTAAAAAACTTTTAAAGGACTGTGAAACATTACTAATGGTGTGAAAATTTTATCTCCAATTACGTAAACGAAACTGTTCTGAAATCAACCTCCACAATGCTACTAAACAAGAGTCATCTGATTTGTTGAAAACTCCTGTATATTCACAAAAATTTGAGATAAGATCTATAGATTTATCGGATATCCATAAATTTAATTTTTGACTATTACCACGAACTAAGATAGGCTAACAAAGGGTATTCAATATTCAGGACTCTGCAACACTATGAGATTGTGACAAACATATACGGAACTTTATCACTAAACTTCTGAGACGTCTTTTTAGGGAAATTTAATTCCCCTGCCTATTTCCAATCAGCTCCAAAAAGAGGACATGATTCCTTGTTATATGCAGATTAGATAAAGTATTTAAATCAAACGGAATAGTAAAGTAAAAAGCAGTAGGAGAGAGAGATTGAAGCAGGAAGGTATAATGGTGAAGTTAGAGATTTATTATTGAAGATTTCTAGGTAGATAAATCTCAGGAAGAGCTGAGCTGCAGTGTTGTAAATATTGATTTATAATTAAAGTCTCATTAAAGTTTTATATTAGGAGTGAGATTAAAGTTAAATGTTCAATAGGAACATTATTGAATATAATTCTGGGATCTCTTATCGCGGTAATCTCTGCGTGATCGATATTCTAATTGTTAGTTAATTGGATCATTAAATATTTAAGTTATTTTAAAGGAAAGTCCCTTTTAAACCTCATATAACTATTTTGATATATTTGTTAATAAAAGTCTTTGATTCTATTTGGGAAAGATAACCAAATAAAGTTATTTATAAAAATGGCTACTGGCTCTTATCTGACTCCAAATCATTCTCGTTCTCAAAGTGAGATCCAAGGGGATCTTCACAAGATGAATTGAGGTGTTTTATCTTGCTCAAATCATTGCACGATAGTATGCCTCAACTCTAATCGCAGAATTATATTGTGTAAAGGCGAATCACGCAATTAACAATTAACATCAATTTATTAGCTAGATACTCCAATAAATTTTTTATACTCACATCACGCATACAGTCAGAATTTAATACCAGTTTACTTTAAGTAATATACTAGTAGATCTGTAAAGCCAAAAATTAGAGATTTTAAACTCCTCTCACAGTCCTTGTGAAAGACTATGACATCTAGGAATAAGAACTCTGAATTATTCGCATAAGTTCCTTTGAAACACTACGGGGAAAGCAACCACCATTCGACAGTCTGAAAGAAAATTACGAACTGCCGTTCCTGCCATGAAATACCTTCAGTCTGCAGTTAAAGAAAGCTCTTGTCCTTCTGTCCTTCCCTCTTCTGAAAAGATTAGAAATACCATAAAAGTCATTCTGGAATGTCTAGAAAAGAACCCAGATCAAAGAAAAAACAATGACAAGTATTTTGTACAAAGAACATTATATCATGAATAACTTTGGATCTTAATATTCATGTCAAAATTTTTTAAAAAGGAGTTTATTTCAATGCATAACGACCGATACTTGGTCCTCACTCAAAAATCGCCTGCTTCCTATGACCTTGCAAGTCTTGACAAACCGACGAAGCCGACAGAGAATAACCAAGTCCCTCCCCCTCCCCCCACTCGTCCTCACATCCTTCAAAAATACAAATACTTTTCCAGTTGTCCCGTTAAGAAATAGAGATTGGCTACTGAAAATCCTTTTAGTACAAAAGGAAAATCGAGAACTTTTATGAGCTTGAGATACTGCTTGTCCTTTTGTCCAAAGAACAAAAGAACTTCCTGCTAGACCTAATTCAAGAGCTCCCAATTCTGTCTCTTAGCCATGATGTTGTAAATTTAGAGGTAGAGTTTACAATCTCTTTTGTCCTAATTATTCTATGCTGACTATCGCATGCATCAAAGGATGTCTCTAGCGACCAATCGAAGCTAGCTACGCTTCCGTACAGGCCAAGTACAACTGATATGTGCGTTCATATATGCTCTTAGTCTTTTTTCTTTGAAATGGTGTTTACTGACTCCATGAGTAATTTAAACCAAATAATAATTTATTACATTCAAGCAATTATTAATTGAATACAATTTTTAAAGCACAAAGAGTAGCACTTAGACTGATATTTTTATGCTGAAATAAATTTACTTGAATTCTCTTGCTTTGATTTAAGATACCTGAAAATTGCAAAGAAACGTCAACAGAATATTTATGTTTATTTTTAAATTTTTCTTGGGCGTTACATAAAATTTAGAACATACTACTATTTACACAAATATTTGAGCAGTCTTTCTTCAGTCAAAATGATGCATATGTCATAAACAGCAATTCTTTACGTTGTTTTGTGTTCAGAATTTTCTGAAGTATTTTTTTCTCAACATCATGATTGAAGAGCTTCGGGCTTTGAAAATATTCTGACATACCTGTCAGAGACATAAGAACTTTCGCGACATTTTTTACCAGTATATTTGTTAGAATGTATTATGTATAAATACAACAGCAACATTTTTTGGATAAATGAATAATATTAGAGTTCAATTCATGAAGATATGATAGAACTATTCGCTTTTTAGTTTCAAGATTTTTCAAAAGGCCATTTTCAATTGCATGTTTGAGATACTTTTTTTTAAATAACAGAGTTTGAGAACAAAATAAAACTATTTTCTGCAAAAGTTTTGATAATACAAAGAACAAAACAAACAAATATTTTTCTCCATTTTGTATTGTTTTCAAAATAATCGCTAAAATTAAAATGTTGAAGAATATCCTTTATTTCGGTAAAAGAAAATTATTTTGATTTCGATAATTTTAGCATTTTAACATCTTCTATGCGTAACTATTCGAAAAATAATAATAAATAGCATTTCTGTTTTGCAACATTTTGAAAAATATATTTGGATTTTGTTTCTAGAAAAAATGGATAATGCAATTGAATCTAATAATACACATAATGTGAATTAATAATCAGAAACTGATTTCCATTACACGTAACATAACAGTTCTAAAATCTAGAAATGTTTGAAATATATTGGAACATGTATTATGGGCGTAGAAAGAATGCTTATATTCTAGTGTTAAATTAAATGATTATTTTTTTTCCTTTTAGAATAAATAAGTGAAAATAAAATGGCTTCTATCCGAGGGAAGGAAATGCAGTGCATGATTTTCTGAAATCCGTTTCAGTATACCCAAATTCAAAATATATCATTTCATAAACAGCTCAAGTTTCTCCAGTGATATACGTATACCCAGTGAAATAAAACGATGAAGAAGTTCAACTAACAGAATTAAAAGACAAAAAATATAGAGAATAGCCACAAAAACACGAAAGACGGATTGAGAAGAAGATATTCTAGCATATTGGATGCAGAACAATCACAAGTTCAGGTGACTGCAGAATTCAATGTAACGCCCAATGTCATCCGCAATTTGTGGTAACAGTTTCAGGATATAGATCTATATTGAAAAGACCGGGACAAAGTCGGCTAAGATCCACAACGAAGAACAACACTTCAGCGTGACGACACAGAACTGCTGCAGCTTCACAGCTCAGCTCCCACTTGAACTTTATGCTAAAATTGGAACCTGATTTTTGAGGGTTTTGCTCAAGAGCTTCGTATGAGAGGGCTGTATTGCAGAAAAGCCATAGTTTGCGCCCTGTTCACAGGAGCACACAAGAAAGCGCCCCTAACATGGTGTAGATAACATTCGTCTTACATCATACTTCAGTGGGACACTGTGCATTTTACCGACGGACTAAGGTTTGGCTTGGGCACCTATTCTCAGCGTACTTGTATCTGAAGGAAACGTGGAAGACTATAACCCCCTTCCCTCATCAGAGATAAGCATTGTGGAGGTGGAAGTGGGATATTAAGTTATTACGGTGGTGGATTGAGCAAGTATTATGTCGGATAGCCACACACCTCTGTATTTGTTTGAAAAAGGCTCTCTGACTGCTATGAGCTATAGAGAGGATATAAAAGAGCCTTATGTTCAAAATTATAAGGGTGTAATGGCGTCATTCACCCAAGATGTCAAAAATTAATTAAAAATCGGGGATAATGACCGCATAAATTGGCCATTCAGATCTTCTAGTCTTAACCCCATGAAGCCTGTCTTGGACACTCTTGGGAAAATAATTGAATCGCTCTCAATGAAGTCTTTCGAGAACTATAACAGAACTAAAATGTGCATTGCTGTAGGAGCTAAATCGAGTGTCACAGCATCTACCTCTTGTACAGTATGCTGTATTACTGTGTTACTTGTCTAGCTATAAGAGAGGGTCATGATCTATAATAAACTCATGTTCAATTTTCCGTCACAACATGTGAATTTTGGTCATCCCTACACAATGAACTTTGCTGATAATTATTTGTATTTAAAACGACTGTCAGCCACACGGGACTATAAAAAATGATGACTTTAAATTTTAACAACTTTAATTTAGCGTAAAAAGATTCAAACAAACCTCTCCTAGCTATATAAAAAAGTACAGCAATTGTATATTCCATACAGACTATATTACACAAAACCCAAATACAAACAAAACGTTGCCATCGCGCAAAGGCTAAATACAGTCGATGGCGTTGGTAAAAGACACGAGAATAAAACTAATTATTATACAGAAAATAAAGAGTGTTTTTTTCCAGGTATAGAAGTTTAAGTTGGCATTATTTTCCAAGATGGCGACCGATTTAACAGCTGTCAAGTGATTTATTCTCAGTTTGGTTTGGCAATTCTTCATGAATAGACTCACGCCTGAACAACGCTTTTAGATTCGTCGAATGGGCCCAAAACGAGATTGCCGTTGTTCCCGATTTTCATAAGCGAATTTTGTTTAGCGATGAAGCGCACTTCTGGTTGAATGGATACGTCAACAAACAAAACTGCCGCATTTGGAGTGAAGCTAATCCACAAGTGTGTGTCGAAACACCGTTACATCCAGAAAAACTGACTGTTTGGTGCGCTTTATGGGCTGGTGGAATCCTTCTTCAAAAACGATTAAAGGCCACAACGTTACAGTCAATGGTGATCAGTATAGAGCCATGATTACTAACTTTTTCATTACCGAATTGAACAATCATGATGTCCAGGAGCTGTGGTTCCAACAAGACGGCGCAACATGCCACACAGCTCGTGCCACATTCGATTTATTGAACGACACGTTTGGTGACCGCCTAATTTTACGTTTTGGACCTGTGAAATGGCCTCCAAGATCTTGTGATTTCACACCGCTAGACTATTTTCTGTGAGGCTATGTAAAATCATTGGTCTATGAGGATAAGCCACAAACGCTTGACCATTTGGAAGACAACATTCACCGTGTTATTGCCGATATACGGCCACAAATGCTGGAAAAAGTCATCGAAAATTGGACGTTCAGATTGGACTACATCCGAGCCAGCCGTGGCAGTCCTATGCCAGAAATCATATTTAAAATGTAATGCCACAAGATTATCTTTCGAATAAAAAAAATTCATGTCAATCGAATAATACATCGTTGTTTTATTGCAATTTAAAGTTCTATACCTCTAAAAAAACACCCTTTACATATAAAATAGACATTGTAATAATAATAATAATTAAATAGAAATTAAGTACAGTATATAAATGAACATACATAGATCACATTAATAATAAACTACAATTTGAATAATAATAAAAATGCAGAATAATAATAAATACTATTCCATCCAAATAACGACTTTTCAACAGTACATCTTCTTCTATTTTATAAATGTGCGTACTTATACCAAATTTCATTAAAAAACCACCCATCAATACATCAGAATACTAAAGCAATGAGCAAATTCCCTTACTTTTGTATTCTAGTGTGTGCATATATAATAGTTAGAAATTTAAAATATATTTACTATTATAATTATTGAGTTTTTTTCGGGGGTGGGGGGAGGATATTGTGTATGCTTTTGAGAGTTTCATTAATATCAACGTTTTAAAACGATGGGTACAGCCGTATATTTTGAATAAATATATTTTACAGACCTACAAAACCAACATAACGCGATTTAGTTAAAATTTAAAATAAATCCTTATATATATATATATATATATATATATATATATATATATATATATATATATATATATATATATATCTGATATACATTTTCGTTTTTGGTGTTACTTTATTGAATTCATTGATCTAATTTCCTTTATTTTGAGCCACAACTGCCATTTTGATGAGTAGCAATGGTCCGAATCAGATTCCTTAGAAATGAGACAAATGCAATATACTTTTGCAGTGAATCGAATCTTTGAGATATTGTTATGCGACTCAATATAAAAAGATAGAATTATTTCAAAATCATAGAACGTGCTTTTATTTCATGTTCTACTTTATAAAGTCGGAAAAAATGATTTTTATATGACAGTTTAAAAAGGAATTTCTCCTAGAATTACTCAGAACACAGGATCTTGGTTTAAAAAGAACTACATACAATTATTTTGATTTATTTTATAAAGATGTTTGCACGCATACATTTTGAAATTGAATAAAAGAGTAATTTCTTAAAAATTAATTTGATACTTGTTTTATTATTCGATTATATTTTATTGTCCAGTATTCTTTTTGTAATAAGAAAAAATGCCACTTTTTTCGTTTCCATTTAAACCAAAATAATATACATATACATTTGCAAGTTTTATGCGCTTACTTTATATGATTTTAAAGTCATTTTTAATTTACATTAGATGTACTTGTTTAATATAAGTTATATTCAGAGGCTTCTAATGAGCAAAATGCACCATAATCACCACTTGAATTAAATATAAAAACAATCTTCTGTAATTCATTTTAGTTATTTATTTGATTTCTATAACATTTTTAAAATGCCCAGGCCACGGGCTTACAATAAGAGAACTGTTTTTAATCTTTTTACTTCGTTATGTATTATTATTTCCTACAAGTGCTGAAATTATCAAAAATTGAGCTTTGAAAAAAACTCGATGTAATGTTTTTATATTTTAAGTTGTTTTTAAATAACACCGGTAAAAAGAACGAGTACTTTAAACATGGGTTTTCTTTCAAACTTCATATTTTACGGAATATAATTTTTATACCTTAAACTATAACAGGGGAAAGTAAACGTAAATTTAAATGTATAAGTTATTAGTTTCTTTAATTTAATTTTTCTAGGGGATAGTTAAATTTGCAGATTTCAATATTATAATGTTTCACGTTGTAAACAATTGGAATTATGAATAAAATGTATTTCTTTAATTAATTAGTTGAATCAATTGTTTTATATTAATTACAGCTAAATTATCGTATTTTTATTTAAAGCAATCGTGAATAAAAAAATTCAGCTGAATTGAGTGCTTTAAAGTGAGAGAAAAAAGCTTTAAGTTTTTGACCGAAATCGCCATCAGTTAATTTTATCAGTTATAATAAAATTATCGTATTGTCATTTAAAACAATCGTATATGGAAAATTTCAGCTCAAATGAGCGCTTTAAAATGTGAGAAAATAGCTCTTTTATCCTTTTGACCCAGGCATAGTTACAACGTGAGTAGAAGAAAACCCATTAAAATATGTTTTTCCTTGAGTTTGTGTTTAAAATATTTATGTGGTTGGATTGGATAATATTTTTAAATACAATTTTAATTTAAGGTTTTCGCAGTATTAGGGGAGAGAAGCCAGATGGCAACACCACTTGTCAGCAATTGATTAACAGTTAGCTACTCATTTTCCCTTTCCTTCGAATAGGAATGATGTTATTCACGAAATCTAGACACCATGTAGTATATCATATGTACATAAATTACGCAAATTATCAATGTTACGTCTTATCATCTACATTGTGCCCTACAGTTGTATTGAAGGATTATCTTTCGCTTACATTCTTCTCTGTATGTTCAGGTAACCTAATAAAAATCATGGAATTAACTAAAGCCTTTTAAATAAAATATGTTAAATATATCAAATTGATAAATAGTTTTTGAAAGCGATGCTGATTAATATTAGTGAATGAACAGGTTGTGCTCATACAAAGCAAAATTAGAGATTATTATTTACAATATTTTTAGTAAATTCTGACATTAATCTCTTTTACTAATCCAGAAACTTTTTTACCACTTTTTAAAATTTTTAAGTGATAGAGTAAATGCTTAAGAATAGTCTATCAGCTGATTCAGTTGTATTGTATTTCTTTGTTTGTTTGCTTTTTTATTTTCGCAAAAAAATGCAAAAGGATTCAAATTATGTCAAGTTTATGCTGCTTACTTTTATATATTTAATTTCCAAAACATACATTAACATGCTAAGATATTAAACTCTGAAGAAAATTATTCTTCGTGTATTTACTGTAGTGAATTGTAAGAAGACGTATGTTAAACATATACATCATTTTACTTTTTATAAATTATTGTTTATTTAATGCACACTCGTTAAATAATCTGTATTAATTAATTGTATTTTGATCTTTGTTAATAACCTATTCATTATACACATAATGCACCAGAAGAAAGAAAATGATCTTAAGCAAAAAATTTACTTTCCCACGCAAAACATATTCTGGTAAATGCTAGGTGAAAACACTTTACTAATTGTTGGTAATTTGTGTTGAAAATTTTGAAATTATAACAATATACTGATTTTAAGGGCAACTTGAGTTCTTTACTAGATCTTATCTTTTAACTTATTATACGAATTCATTCACTACCTCTTTTCCTTCCAGAACTTGAAAATAGAAAGATATGTATTATGTATTCCTTGACTATTTTAATAGCATTAAAAGTATACTTATATTCAACAACCTTATTAGATAGATTTCTCGTTTCCCAATTCATTTTCAAAAGAAATATTTGAAGTCAATCAAATTTATATCTTTCTAGTTTCTAAGAATTATTTATCAACAGTTATTTGTGTGGTATGAAAAGAAAACAGAGTTACTGATTTAATACACATTTTTTTAGATACAAATAATATTATATTCAAATCATGTCCAATATCAATTTGGTACGTCATCACTTATTTAATTCATTTCATCACCATTTGCCGTGAACAAATGTTACAAATATATGTTTAAATTATGTTTAGAACTAGTAGTACTTTATTATTGTGAATAGTACTTTTTGGAAAATTATCTCAGGTTTAAAAGACAGCAAAATTAATATTTAATTAAAAAAATTTTTTTATCCATCTGGCCTTTTGTGTGTATTTTTGAGTTTTATTTTAGTTGAGAGATTTTAATTAAGTATATTAGACATGATTTACAGAAACCATGGGAACCTGCACGTGTATTATATTTTCAAGAAACAGAAAAAAATTAAAAGGTGCTAACCTAAATGCCTTACAGTCCACTATAAAGAGAATACTTCCGTATATAAAATTTCCAGAGGATATTCACTAAAATGCTTTTATTTTTTAGGATGAGAGTTTAAAGAGTTATTTTTTACATTTGTATTGTGATTTTGGGTCCATAGTTTCATATCAAAAATATACATCCCTACTAATATTATAAACGTGACAGTTAGTATGTATGGATGTGTGTTATTCTCTCTCTCTCTCTCTCTCTTTCACGGAAAAACATCTGAATGAATTTTAATGAAAATTTACAACGATATAGCTTATGCATCAGAATAACACATAAGGTATAATTTATAAAGATATTGTGTGAAATGCCCAAAATATAACAATACTTGTCAAGAAATTAGGAAAAAAATTCTGCCATCTGCAAAAAAGCCCGCGACAACATATATCTATCTTTTTTGTGTGAAGCAAACTTTCCCCTTTTTTTTAACTACGCCGTGCCTCAGTGCGCGCACTCGCTTTTAATTTATTCCTTTCATCATTGTAATCACTATTTTTTTATTTCATAATAAAACTAGATTTCGAAGGGAGAGGTGGTGGCAAGATTTTAACGTAAAATAAATAGAACAGAAAGTAATAATTACGTATTACACTTCCAGATATAAATTATTTACACTATTTTAAGCGTTCATTACATAACATTTGTAACAATGTGTTGCTTTTGCGGAGTAGAGATCCGCTTAGGAAGGTGTTTTCAAAAATCACAACCGACAAGAGAGTTACGGGGAGTTATAAACAAAAAAATAATCCCTTTTATCAGCTATTAGATCTACAGACTTAAAATTTAACAAACACGTTTTTTTGTTCAGCTGAGACATGCAAAAAGCTTTCTTTTTGTTTAATTTGCTATTCATGTAAAATTAACTCATTAAAAACTTCTTTATCCTTCTATGTGTATTGTTTACTTTTTCAATTTACCCGTGCGATGAACGGGTATAGCAGCTAGTTGTAAAATATTTCATCATGAAAATACATGGTGAAAATATATTTTTGGAAAAAAAAAAACTTTTATAGTATAATTTTATTCATGCTTAGCGTACGCATATTTCTCTTACTAGACAAATCGGTAAAGAAAAATAAAAAAGTAGAATTGAAAATGAATAAAAATCACAATTGCATTCTTTGCATTAATTTCCCTTTTAGTTTATTTCATTAACTGAAACTTTTAAGAATTTTAGAAAATTGTTTAAAAAATTTAAAATCAATGCAAGTATTGTGTTTAAAGAAGGTTATTGATTCGCATTTATATAATGAGAAGAGGAACCAAATAATATAAATTAATTCTAGCATTCTAGTAATAAAATAAATTGAAAAGTTTTATTGCAAATATATATATATATATTGCTAGGATATTAACTCCACATAAAAATACTTTTTTAATTTGAATGAAGTAATAAGTTACTTAAAGTAAATATATAATTACAAAAAAGTTATAAAATATGGTAAAGGGAGATAAAATTAAATTTGTAGATTTGTAGTTCTAAGGAATTTTGCCTAAAACATTGTGATATATTATTAAAAATTTAGAAATAAATAGCTGTAAATATTAGCTTCACTACATTAAACAGTTAAACAGAAATAATATTAATATAATTTATTCCCTACTATTTTTTTTCATGTAATTTTTATATAGGTTTACGCACTGTGCGATAAAGTACATAAATGATTTGTATCTTTGAATAAATTCAACTAGGTCATATTTTACTAAAAAGAAAAAGACTTTCTCCTTTTTAAAGCAACTTTCTATAAAAATATATGTATGATTATATATTTTACATTTTAGAGGATTTTCTTTAGCCGAACTATGCCTTCAATTCCGTTATCAAACCTGAGTTAAAATAGAATAGAACATCGAAAAGTCGAAAAGAAGGAAGCTATCTTTCACAGATTTATTTCAATCAATTCATTTTCAAAGCATCCTTCTTTTTATTTTCTTTTAAAACTGAGACATCATGATGATTTACGATCTATAGCCCTTGTCAAATTTGAAAAAAAAACGTCCTCCTATCAACTTTAAAAGAAATTTACTCCGACAGATTGATAAAGTCATTCAACAGAATTTGCTGCATTACTTCTATCAGATTTTAAATGAATACTTAAATGGAATGGATAACTGAATTTAAAACTTATTTATAAGCTAGAAAATTGTATTCAGGGTAAAAATTGGATATATATATATATATATCCAATTGGGAGCATCCCTTGTAAAATTTCAATAAAGGAATCTTAAAAATTACTCTTATAAAAATGCATAGTAAGGAAATTATTTGTAAAATATTTGTGATTATTTGTAAACAAGATTATTCACATTTTTGTGTACATTTTATTTCTTTATAGATAGATAAAACAGTAGTATTTCATATTTTACACAAGCGTTTCAGGGTTTTTTTTCATTGAAAATGTGTTTTTCTATCTTTTCACGTATCATCTCTTATTTTGTATATATATGTGTGTGTATACATAAAAAATACGTACATCACTTTGAAATATTCCCACAACATAGCAGAATATTACTGTTTGCTTACATTTAAAATCGTTTTGTTTTAATTATTAAATATTGGATTACGGTATTTGGAAGTACAAAACCCTATTTTTTGCACTTGAATCATAAAAATATGGAAATATTTTACAATTATGAGGAAAGTTGTGAAACAATATGTTGTTTAGAAAGCTAAAATTCATTATATGTTGTGTATAAGGATTTTCATTAGATCCTCTAACGTTTTTTAATTAAATACGTGGGATTTTCTTTGTAATATTTTTGAGTACTGATAATTACAATGAAAAACCTTTCATGAACGCATCTTCAGAAGTTATAATTAAATATGTCAATCATCTAATGATTTAGGTTTAATTAAATGATTTTCAATTATACTGAATCTGTCTAATTCATATGTGAAATAATAGTAATTGCGAAACTTTGAGCTAATTAATTAAATTTAGCACTTTAATCAAACTACTAATTCGTATTAAAATGTGAATTAAATGAAATCTTCAGATGTAAAAGATTTAATTCAATTATTAAAGTTCATAGTCTTTGGTTTTTCTTGTCTGAAGTGCTATTTAGATGATCAGAGATTTTTACACTTTTAAAAGAAAAAGTACTTGCAACGGTAATTTCAATAAAATCCTATCATTTATGAAATAGTTTGAAATGAATAAATTTGGGGAGATAAATACAAGTAATTGCAAAATTTCTTTGACTCAGAATTTACACGTTTAGCGATATTACTCAATAACATTTGTGCTATGATGCAATAGAACATATACTTATAATAAACGTCAAAAGTGTATTTCTTTATACAAAAATAAATGCTTATATTCGGTTTGATAGCCAAAAGGGTACTTCACCTTAACACGACGAATAACCGCATCATGACACTTAGAACTGCAAGAAACTAAACAGCTAACGACATATCTGTGGAAATGTTTTCCCACTTCTATGACAAATAACCCTGTAATTGCTGTGTATTATGGAAACCACAATCAACATTTTCTTCGTTAGAGCATTCCAAATATTCTCTACAGAAGAGAATTCCTGGTTTGCTGCTGACTTCTATAAAATACGTTTATTATATAATCACGTTGTTAGTTTCGTCATCGCATTTTATTTATTTATTGAATAAGGTATCGTTTCTTCCGAAACAGCTTCTGCCCTGATGAGCAGAAGTAAAAAGTATATTATCTACTATCTTTTCTATGCTTCTACAACAATGAATGCTCGACGGTTGGGTTAGGGGGCTTAAACTCTCCCATAAGCCAACATATTTTTAATTTTTACCATAGAGATCCAGCCTCAGCGCTTTCGCCAACGTACTTCTTAGGATGTAACCCCCTTATCCCTATAAGAGAAGTATGTGTACGCTACTGTATGTTCTACAAAAATGTAAGTTTTCATTTTCATTCCCTTTCATGCATTCTTAAAATCATCTCATAGTTTGCTTTAATTAGCACATATAAAAATATAAATGATTAGTTTCATTCTTCTAACTGATAAGATCCTGTGAGAAACATACCTACATAAAACTTCGAATGCACTTTCATTTTTTCACGGTGCCCTTTTCCACTGATGTAAAGTATAGCTGAGAAGAGTTTTGGCCTAAGCAACGTGGCGACGTTTTTTCGATGCTTTGAGAAATGGCTTTCATCTGGTTTTGTAGAATTTGTAGTCTCCCCTTAGGATAAGTAGATGTGTAATTGTATCAGAAATGTACTTTTAAAGCTTTCTATTGTCCATATTATTAGAAATTTTATCAAAATGTGTTCCATTTTTACGAATACGTCAATGAAGCTGGCCTGTTTCCCCTTTAGTCGAAAGTTTGCTTTTATCCTCGAGCTCATTATTGGTCTAAGGAGTTTTAATTCTGAGCAATTTGCGACTCAAAAATATAATTTAGATACTGATGTAAGATCACATTGAGTATACCAAGGTCCCCAAAACCCTCTTCAGCTTAAACCAGTGTTTCTCAAACTGTGGGGCGCAAGCATATCGAAAATAAAATATTTAAAAATAATTAATAAAATATTTAAAAATAATTAATGTACAGGAAAGAATTAAAACAAAATATATTCAGAGATAATAAAAAAATGCACTTTTACTCTGATATAATTTATAGGCTCGCGCGCGCGATATTAAGTCAAAAAAAATAAAAACTTCTTCAATACCTAATTAGCTATCTTTGATCCTATAACCAAAAATAAAAAAAACTTTTATTTGATTTGCTGTAATCGCATGATGAGAGATTTTTTTACTACGCTTTCTGTTTAAACCTAACATATAATTCTTCCAGAGAAAAACAGATCCCAGACGCAGAATCGAAAAAAATTTAGGTACATAAAAAAATTCATCACTGTAATTATTTCTGAAATACTGCACATTATAGCTGTAATATTTTTTACCTTCGAAGTTATTGGTACAGTTAGTTATGACCCCTCTCTTATGTATTTGTTTCTCATTTAGGTAAATTGTAAGTAATGTATTTCTCTGTTACGCTTTTTTCCATGCAAAAGAGTTTTATGATATTTGGAAAACCATGGAAAGCACACTTTGAAGAATTACTTGGCCAAGACTTATTTTTACGAGTACTCTTTACATATAAAGCATAACGCGAATAACTTTTTACACAATTTCATATAATCATAATGAATACACTTTTTACCCGGAAGTGGTCGCACGGGATGCACAGATTACGAAATCGTTAATTCTGGCAAAACTGTTTAATTGTTACCAAAGAAAAATTGAAAAGTCCTTGAAAGTAAATATGAATACTTTCTCTTAGTTAAATTATTCACTGGAATAACGATTTGTATCGTGTACAATAAAATAATTTAAAAAAAAGGATTAGGGTGACTCAATAACCCCGCTCGACCGTATCCAGTGCAGGCCTGCTCCCGGGTTAAAACATGTTGAAGTCTTTTCGCTTTAAATATTAAAAATAATACAGTTATTCTTCATCGGAATTTTATATTATTGTTCATTATTTAACATCAAATATAAATGCTAATTCTGTGAGGCTTAAAATTACCATTCGCTTAAAACTAATTATAATTTGAGCAACCATTTAAAAAAAATCATTTTACATTTTTGTAAACATTGTCGAGCATTTGGTTTGCACCCCTTACAATTCATCTATTATATCAATAATGTTTTACTTTCTTATAAATGAACTCGGGCAAAGAGCGGGCACTTCAGCAGGTATACGTTCAATGTATCAGTGCTGCACAGAGTATTTTATAACTAATTAATTAATACTAAATTAAGAACAAGTTTAATAAGTATTAACGACTTCCATGGCCTTGTCTTGCAAAGCAAAGTTTTTATAAGGAATGCTTATGATTAGAAATTCACTCTCTGAGTTCTTTTTGTATATTTAGCAGATATCTATATTTTGTCTTCTAAGCAGCCACCGCATTTTGCAATGTGTTCAATTTAAAAATTATAGGAAGGAAAAATAACATAATAATTATCCTATTATTTTATTTATTTATTTATTGCTTAAAAGTAGTATACAAAATTTTAATACTTATGTTACTAATTTGTATGGTTTATAATTAAGATCACCTATTGTAGCTTTAGCGTCAAAGTGCATTATTATTGCATTCAGTTCATGATTAATGTATAAGGGGGGGCGTGATAAAAATTGTGATCGAAAAGGGGGGCGCCAGTATTGAAAGTTTGAGAAGCACTGGCTTAAACCCTTAAGTGGTTCATTTTTCTTTACCCCAAATGTTCCATAAAAGACACATTTTTTATTGTATATTACAAAGCATGACACTTAACAGAACGCGAAAATAGAATCTTATTTTAATGTTTCAATTTTAAAGGTTTCGCGCTACATTTTATTTTATAACTGTGGGACAGAAAAAACCCTGAATATTTGCTTTTTATAAGAACACTCTGCATACTATGAGGAATATTTCATATATCTCAAGAGAATTTCTCTCATACTTACAAAACAATTTCATATCCTTACCTTTTTTCAAACGGTTGAGGATTTTGTGTGTGTGCATATGCATATGTACACACAATTTGAAGAATGGTGTAATACTAGGACTTACATTTTGATGGAGACAGAGATCATATAGGTTTTTAGATTATGTTTCCATTTTTATTTCTTCTTTCTGTTCTTCATCGCATACTTTTAAGAATCTTAATTCCTACCTTCAATGAAAAATTACCACCTCCATCACAAAGAAAATCACGGATGAGAAGGATTTCAGTACTATAACAAACTGTGCCTCTTAAAAATACTAACACTAATAATATCATTATGAGAATGAAAAATATGCGCAAATCAAAGATAGACAGCAGAAAATATATTTGTCTGTCCAGAGTACGGGCAAACTGGTTGAGGCTAGCCCGTAAATTAAAGAGGTCCGTCGCCAAAAGCCCTCGAGTAGCTGAATAGTGCGATATTAATGCTCAATCACTCGGTAGCCCAAACCGTGTACGGGCAAACCAATTACGGGGTTAACACTGATAATGATTGAGAATCGCTTTTCTTTATTACGCAGTTTTTTGTTCCCGATGTTAATGCGGCAGAATTATGAACGCAGTGGATGGGATATTTGTGTTCTTTCTATTCACCAAACTTCACTGTGACGCGTTGTGATAAGGAGTGCATTTTTATTATATATTTAAAGTTTTCTTTATGTTCTTAGCTGTCATGTTCATACATGACATCCAATTTCCCTTCTCAAAGCAACATTTATTTAATTTGAAAAAAATCTATTGATCGCACTACACTGACATTAAACATTTCGGTCATAAATTTTGTTTTAAAAACACATTTGAAAACAAATCGATGGTACACACATTTAGTTAACAAACACATTTGAAGTCAAATTATTTTTCTTATTAATGATGTCCTTAGAATAATATTATTATTTTTATAGTGTGTTAAGAAATGATAAAACCACAAATAAACTAGCACATTTCTAAAGAACACACATTTTTAAAGTGTGTATTTAAAATTGGCCGCGAAATATTTTTTGTACCAATTGAAACTTTAAAAAAAGACTTACATTGTATTAAAATGTACTCATTCATCTTGAAATTATAAAGAAGGTATCATTTAAGAAATTATAACAATACCTGAGATTATTTTAGTATATTATGCATATATATATATATATCATATCTCAAAATTTCTATAAAATGTACCCGTAAGTATTTCATAAAAACATTAGCTTAAAGACAAAGGTACAGGTTTAACTATATTATGTACACTTTTTTTTGAAGATTTTGTAGAGTAAAGAGATAAGTGCAAAGAAAAAATTATTTTATATAAGTGTTTATTAAAAATCGAAAGAGATAAATAGTTAGTTTAACGAAAGTTACTGAAACCACCACTCACATAAAGTCGTAATTAGAAAAATGATTAATACGAAATAAAATGATCTAGAAGAAAAATGGTTTTGACAGCACATGATGATTGACGAAAAAGGTCTTACTACCAGCAAAATTTCAAAACGTTTCAGCAAAGAAACTTCACATGGCACAATTTGGAAGAGTCGTAAATCAAACACTAATAAAAATGTATGAAAACGAAGAAAACAGTAAAGTTGTTGAAGTATCATCAAGAAGATATAATGAAATTGGCTAAAAATGTCACACCTTGAAACGACGAAGAAAAACAAATTATATCTTCTGAAGAAATGAAATTTAACCTTGAAGGCCATGAAGGTTATAAACATTATTGGAATGAGCTTAGGAAGAAACTAATGGAATACTTCAATCAACAATTGGGTGGAAGATAGTAATGGTTTGGGGAGCATTTATTCATGATGAATTGTGTGATTTACAACGAGTTCTGAGAAGTATGGTCACTACCCAATATCAAGATATGCTGTATGATACTCTAATGCTATATGGTCTTTTATCAGATGGTGCTTAATCTATATTTTAGTAAGAAAACACTTTTTGCCATTCATTATATTCATCAGGAAGGTTTTAAAAAGGAAGAAGTTACTGTTGTATATACCAAGGCCAAATAAAAGACTTACACAGCACGAAATATATTATGTCGCCAAATTTATGCTAATAATAAACAGTTCTCTACAAGTGAACTGAAAGTAGGCACAATAAAATAATGGTACATTATTTTTAAAATTAAACTTAATCACCTAGGCATTTCTATGAAAAAGAAATTTTGGAGGTTATTAGAAAATGTATTCATTTTAAAACTTTTATTTTAGGTAAGTTGTCTTACAGTTTTTTTAACTGTGTATTTAAGATTTATTTCTAATACTTCTACTAACTTAATCATTTTCTGCATTATTCAAATTATTGAAACCTAATTAAAACTAAATTGTTGTAATATATCTCATGTATTCAAATTATACTTAGAATATTTATTTATTTCATAATTTCCAAAATTAAAGATGTATTATAATTTTTCTTAGAGTGTATCACTTAAATAATTTTACAATTCTTAAGTAACATTTCGTTCATTGGCTATATTTCTTTCCAGACTTAACAACTATTCAGCCTTAAAAGCGAACAAAAAACCATTTAGCTGAGGGGATACCGTTTAAATCTAAAAATGATTTTCTTACATCAGAATACTTTTAAGTTCTTTCAGTTTTGAAATCACGTATTGTGATTTGTAACTGTTTCTTGATTTAATTTAAATAACGTGCTATATTTATATTTTTGAACTGGGAACTGTATTACCAAAAGTAATGCGGGGAAATCTAATATTGTCTGAGCAGGAATTCATTTTTCTGTAGGTGAAGTGCAGAAACTTGATGTGCCATTAACTCAACAAGTCGTTGAAAGTCCCCTGAAAAGTTACCTTAATAGCTGCCCGTAATTGCGAAAGTTTTTCTGACTCAGGAATTTGTGCATGAACTTACCTTTTGAAAGTTTCCCATGTAACTTTTGGATGGATTCTTATCATACGATCTACGTGTGGCGGGATAATAAGTTTTGGAATTGTCCAGAATTTTCCTCAAACAAACCGCGAATTATATTTACTTGATCTATCGTAATTATAACTTAATAATTTACCACGAAATTATGAACGAAAAAATTGTAATATTTTATTTCTTAAAAGAAAGAAAAAATATCATTCTGTCTTTCTTCTTATTGTAAAATACAAGTATGTATATATCACAAATAAATTAGAAGATTTTTTAAGCAATACAATAAAACAGTGATTATTTTTATGTAAAAAATCTCCATGCTGCATATTTTTTGAATCTCTATTTTTTGGCTTTTATTACAGATGTGTTACTTTTTTTCTTTCAGAAATAAAAATGCATTAAAAATAAAAATTCCAAAATGGAAATAAACGTTATAATTCAACCACAGTGAATATGGTAATAAAAATTAACTAGTGAATTTTATACAGAAAAAGAAATATTATACGTTTCATTGCAGCTTATTTTTAAGAAATAAATTTAGGGAGTGGAAATGGAAAATTTCGCATCTTTTTTGATGTAGAGTATGTATGATTCTGCTAAGAAAAAGATAAGTTGTAATGAATGGCAGGGAATTGAATTTATGAGTAAATTTTACCTATTTTTATAAATAGTTATGTTCATTTCTATCAAATACATCACATTCGATTTTGTCTATTTCAAAATGTGACATTTCTGTTAACTATTAGCTTGCATTAAAAAAACTGCAAAGATTTACTGTAAGTACTATTTCATATAACTAAGTATAAAAAGTGCTGAAGATTTTAAAGTTTATTTCTTATATATAAAAGTTAACTTTGACTAATAGAAAAAGTAAAAAAAAAAAAAAAAAAAAAATTAAAAAATCAGTGGCGTCACCTTTATTCATTTACAATGGAGTAGTGAAACGAATTCAGGAACCGATTTGATTAATTTATGTGTCAATGTACTACACACACACACACACACACAAATATATATATATACCCAACTCTTTTTTTTTACACGGTAGATACGTTCCTTAATAAACCGCGTAAATAATCGTGTAAGAAATAAGTGTGACCTATTGTAAATGTGGAGTTATTTTCCACAGATATAAATATTTTCCAAAGAAATCGTGCAAAAAAAATTACAACAAAGTCATGTGTTACATATTTATAAAACAAAAACAATTAATATTTACTACAAAAAATATTTTAATTAGTGTAAAGTGAAAGTTCGGTCTATAAGTACATACAACACGAATATTCAAATTGAAATTAGGGATAAAACCACTAACTAACAATTATTAATCACTACTTAGTAGTACTCCTACCCGTAAAATGCTATCATTAGTCGATGTATCAAATAAGTCTTGAACAATTTCGGTGAATAGTTTGAATGAATAGTTTCAAATGAATAGTTTGTTGTCACAAAGATTGCTATTACCTTTTTAATAGTAAAAAATCCCTAACACACAGATTATACTGGATAAATTTCACCATCGAATTAAAAAAAAAAGTTTCAATTTCAAAATCAACGTTTAGAGCTTTGTTAAGAATATGTATTCCAACGAGATTCATGCCAGAACCAAAAAAAAAGTGTGTGCTGAAGACTACACGATAGAAGTCAAAAATTCAAATTTTTGAATGTTACTTCAGGGATTAGTTCGAAGGATAAAAAACAAGGGATATTAGAATTGTCATATAAAATTACTTATTTACATATGTTTGTACTCATAAAGTAGTATTTTTTTTCAAAATATGCAATGATATTTGTGAATTAATTGTATTCTAGGAGTGAGTGAGTGAATATTAAGGTCACACTGTTCAGCTACACGAAGGCTTTTAGCGATGGACCACGTAATTTTGAATCATGGTCAAGTGACGTGGATGACACCTGAGCTAGCACCCCCTCTTCTAACTACCACACCACACCAACAGGAAGACGTTTCAGCTCTCGACAGGTTTAGCGTTCATCGCTGCCCTACACGGCAGGTCTTTAGTGGCACTGGGCTCGAACTCGTGACAAGGCCAACCACGATCCGATAGCTTGGCCACTCGGTTACCGTGGCCCAAATTTTGTGGCAACGCACTGAATAGCTCATCAGTTCTCCCAGATTTTATGTTTGTGACCTTAATTTTGGACATGAGTGCATATATCTTAATTATTTAAACTTTGAGATTATATGCAGCAAACTTCATTGGGGCTTTTGTAAAAGTATTTATTGAAAATAAATCTGCATAATGTTATCGAAAATATATAATCATTAAAACAAAAATGCTAAAATGAAGGATTACGTATAGATTAAGGTTAAAGAATATAAATTTTATATGAATCTATATTATTTAACCCAATCTGAATTTAAAGTATAAATATGGTTTTTCTTTTAGAATTTTTTGTGAATATAATTAAGAATCAAGAATCTCTGGAATGTATATAAACATTAAGTCATCAAAACATGTATTTTATATATCAGTATATATTAGAGCTATATCCATCAGAGAGTATGGAGTAGAGCTATATCCATCAGAGTATGTAGTAGAGCTATATCCATCAGAGTATTCTAGGAAGGAAACAATATAGGTTTATGGTAGCTGAAAGGGGTTATAATTTTTTACATTCAAAATTATATAATTAAATATATCTAAAAAAAACCCATCAAGTATTGTTTTGTACTTCGTCATGTTTTCTTTTGGATCATTTGACATCAATTTGGATAATTTGACATAATTGGATCATGAACTTTGATTTTAAAAATCAACTTAAGGTTTTGATTTGTCTTTTGAAAAATCTACATTTAAATCCCCACTTAAAATCATAGGTAATTTGTTTAGAAGAACCAATCCGACTTCAGTGTAGGCAACTAAATTTTTGTCAATGAATTCGATAATTTTCTCTACACTCTTATTTGGTGAAATGTAAATAGCAACCATTAGAATTATTTGTCCATTTTCTGCTATACATTTCGCTGCACAAATATCTTCAATACGAGACTGATTAAAACCAAAGATTCTGTAGTATATAATGCTACTTCCACTATCTATATAGTATAAAAATGAATTTTAAGGAAGTACATGCACATTGAATAATATACGATTCGATAATTGGATATTTAAATAAATAAAACAGTGAAATATAAAAAGAGAACATTAATTTAATTGGTCTTAAATTTCTTCTATTTTCAATTATCCTTCTCCTTTAAAATTCCTTTGTTGTACTATTTTGAATAATTATTTAGGCATGTATGCCAGAACGTAATGAATATTTTTTTTAAAAATTATAGTTACACAGTTTACAGAAGATGAATGAAACGAATGCAAGACATTCCACACAATTCATGTAACTCCAGATATTCTTTTGCTATGCTTGTAAAGTAAGATAATTGGCAATCAACTTTATGATATTTTGACTCAAATCTTTTCGATATTAACAAATTAAAAATAAAATGTTGCGTTAAATGATTTTCATAGCAATGTCTGTGGGCATTTTCAAACCTCTTCTATCTAGAAGTCTCAAATAATTTGTCCCTTCCACATTTTCATATCTATACATATAAATAAAAATGAAGAGTCTGTTTGTAATTTGAAATCAACAGCTTTTTACTAAATGCATTTAAAAGTATATACGGTACTTACATGAAAAATTCAGTTTTTAAAATTTTGTCTGTCTGTCTGTCTATCTGTCTTTCTGTCGGTCTGTTTGTTCTGGCTAATTTCTGAAACGCCTAGACCAATTTTGACGAAAAATTCACTGGCAAATAGCTAATTTTATAAGGAATAATTTAGGCTACTTTTATTTTCGGGGGAAAAAATTAGGATTCCGAGAAAATAGAATTAAAACCAATGGAATAGTGAGCAATATCCGATTCAAATAGGGATTATTTATTTCAATAGGGACTATATTTATTCAATAGGGATTATTTTTATTTAATAGGAGTTATTTTATTTCGCGAGCCTCCTGTCTCAAAGATTGCTAGCAGTTATATCAAACTTTTTCTTTTATTAGGTTGCTGCCATTCGCGACATTTTCCGTTCATGTCTTGATCCTAATGATTTTACAGTCCTTAACTGCATTGTCAAAGGCCATGCGTCCCTTTCACCCCCTTCCTTGCGGCTTCGTTTGTGTTCGCGTTTCACCCTACTTGCTACTTAGACCTATTTTGATCCTAAAGATTTTAGTCCTCACCCATCGACAGTGTCAAAGGTCATGCGTCCCTTTCACCCCTTGCTCAACAAAAAGCAAAGAAAAAAAATGAAAACAAAAAAGAAACATATATTCACAAAGTAGAAGAAAAGTTTTTGTAAACTCTGCGAAGTGAATAAACACAATTTTGTTAAATTCCACGTGGATGAAGTCGCGGGTAACAGCTATTTAACATAAAATAAATGCATCAGAAAGTAATATTAATGTATTACACATCCAGACAAAAATTATTTACACTATTTTTAGCGTTTATTACACAAAATTGGTAACAATGTGTTACTTTTGGTGAGCAGGTAGGTGTTTACAAAAATCGACCCACTAGAAAGTTACAGGGTGTCATAAATAATAATAGCAATAATAAAAAAATCAGCAATTATATCTAAAGACTTAAAATTTAGCAAACATGGTTTTTTCGTTCAGCTGAGTTATATAAAAAGCTTTTTTTTTGTTTAGTTTATACAATTCACGTAAAGTTAACTCATTAAAAACTTCTTTATCCTTCAGTCTGTATTTTTTAATTTTTAAATTCACCCGGGCGAAGAACGGGTATACCAGCTAGTAATAAAATAAATATCATGCCATTCTTTACGGTTATTCCTATTGATATATCCTGGGTAATAAATACACCTGGGAATATAAACTAACTATATAAGCATACAAGAAGGAAGGCTGAGTATTACTCAAGACCCTGAGAAAACGTCCCTCTTTTAGTCACGTTATTGCTTTTTCTTTTTGAGGGTGTGCGACCTTTTCCAAACTTGATTTCTGACTAAAGGTGAAAAAATCCGAATGAGCGTCACGCACCCGAAAGTGACGTTCATTCAAGTTCACTCTTCAGTAAAAATGCACCTAAAGAAGTTGTCACTACAAAAATCGTGTAAAAAGTATTTTGGTGAATAGCGTTATTTAAAAAAAATCGTGTGAAAAAGAATTGGATATATATATATATATATATATATATATATGCCATAAAAAGTTACAAAACATACTTTTTATTTTAACTTAATAAATGCTAATTATTTGATGAAACATTTCTGTAAAAACAAATGAAGCTGCTTTTTTTTTTTTTTATTTAAACCATTTAGAATTACCATTTGAATGTTCTTGAGATACACATCTATTACAGTCAAATCTATATATAGTACATCTACAACTATATTTACAAGGTAAACATCAAATTTTTATTATATAACATCAAACACTTATCCTTTTAATGCTGGGAATGAAATGTTACTGCCTAAAACAATTGAAAGAAGATATGTCAAAATTAACATCAAAAAACTGAAAACATTACAACATTTTTTTTTGTTATATCATAATGAAGCATGATCAGATAGCAAGATTGGTTTTCTAAACACTGAAGTAATTGTCAAGTACTTTCACGTGCGTGTTACGAATTTATTTTAAACCGAATGGTGATTTCCGTTTTTTAGTCATCATACAAATTTGTTTCAAATATGAGAAATTTTTATTTAATTTTGGGAAAAGTACTTCAGCTATATACGTATAGCAGAAAATGTTTGGAGTGAGAGTTTAAACATCTGCACATTCACATTTCGGAGCCTTGGTGGTACGTCTTGCCCCTTGATCAGCACCTTGAGGTGTATTTCGTCCATTTGGCCTTCCACTGCAAGACCTGTGCCTTCTAAACGGATGCGGGGTATGGTTGTTCATTGAAGCAGAAAAGGTCGTATCCCATGAATCTCCTCCACCAGCGGCGGCACAAGATTGTGCCATGAGGCAAGTGCCAAGATCTTTCTTTCTATACACAATCTCCTTAAAATCCTTTCGAAGGTGGACATTGAAGTAGCCATAGAATATAGGGTTGAGAGCAGAATTGAGCAGAGCAAGGGTTTGAACACCCAAAATGACATTCTTGGAGACTGTTATGGAGTAGTTGCTGTATATTCTGATGTTGTTCACGATGAAGTACGGGGTCCAGCAGATGATAAAGCTAGCTATTATACAGATGGTGAGCTTGAGGGTCTTGATTTTAGCACGTGGGATCATGGAAGCTGCATTTTGAGATCTGCGCAGGAAAACGGATGATGATTCTTTATTCTGGTGATCCTTAGCTGCTTTCCACACGGTACGTAGAACATTGATGTAGCAATAACAAATACAAATGGCAGGAATTATCAAAATGTAAGTGGTGAGCCATGTAAAATATACTTTACGTTGCCACAGAGCAGTGTATCCCTTACTTTCGCATTTCAAACGAATAATCGACGTTTCAGCGTCCCTTTCTTCAACCTAGAAAAAAAGATATATATTTTGAGTTATGATATTTATATAAATAAGCTATATAAATGTTATATATTTAAATGATGAATTTCATACATTATGATAAAGTTACATTAGAATTAGACACATGTTTGTATGAGTAAAACATAAGAAAATGTACACTGTTGTCATTGAAACTGCTAATTTCCGACGAAATAAAATTTTATTGCTTTTTTTTTTACTTAACATACTTTTTTCCGTCTAAAACAAAAAAAAATAAATAGATTGTTAAATGATTTATTCTGAGTTATGCATCGATATGAATGATTATTTTCGAAACGTTTGGCTTCATTTTTATAACTTACAAAGAGAATATTATGTAAAAAAATATTTTCAAAGTAATCTTTTTAATAAAAGAAATATATACTCACTTCAGTACATAAAAATCATCATTAATCACAATCATGAAACTTAATTTATGAAAACCGATGTATAATTATTGATATTTTGTCATCCTTTAAAAGTAAATACAACTCAAACATAAATATTTATTAATGAGTAAATGTATTTACTGTCACTCATCACTTTTACTTTCGAGTAATGAAATGATTTTCGTGTTATACAAACTGAAGAATTTTTTTTAAATAGTGGAAATCGTTCTTAAAACACATTCGAAACATGGCTTGATTAATGGAAATCAATCCAAATTTGATTTTCTTAAAAAAATAAAATTTTAGCATTTTCATGCATAACATTTTAAGGTATTAATGTATCGAATATTGCTGTATGGAAAATAACTAATGGGTTTGACTAACTTCCAATTTTAATACATTTTTAGTAATAAAATCTCTAAAAAATAAATGTTTTTGTTCGTTCCTTTAACATATATTTCTTTTCACGATGCACCTTATAATTTTTAAGTCATGGCACTTTTAATCTTTAATAGTGTGATAAGATTTGACTTGAAGTAAAGTTATCTAATATGTGACGAATCTGTCATTACATCACAGTTTCTGACTTTATCTGACATGGGACAGATTTTCAGAAGCATGTCAAACAGCGCTAAGTAAATATGGGTAATTTAAAACGTCTGAATGCAGCAAGGAAGTAGCTGACAGCTAGAATGCATCCAATGTAATTGAAGTTAATTAAATCGCCTTCATTTTCCTTTGCTTTGAACAATTATGCTCGTATATCAACAACTAAATTAATTTGTTATCTTAAATGAAAGTGCCAAGATTTAGCTAACTTTGTAAGTATAGTTATATTGAATTAGAGATTCTAAAGAATTTTTTAACCTAACAAAATAATAATTTTGTATTATATCAGGAAGTATTTGTGTAGCGAAACATATAATTAACATTAATAAATACAAATGAGAGAATAGTGAAAATATTCATAGCAATTTTAGTTTCATTCTTTAAGTTAGGTAAAATTGTAACAAACAAAACTAGGCATTGAGAGTAGGTACTAGGTGTTTATTATAACAAAAAAAAATATTTCTTATCCTTTGAAAAATATTAACATTTGGATATTTTTCATGAAAATCGTACTAACTATTTTATTTTGATAAATTTATGAATAAAATGTTTTGTATGAGGCGAAGAAATTTAGTTTTCCTTAATCTGTTTTTAATTAGAAAAAAGAAATATGGCAACTTTTTTGGAAGTTTACATCTTATTTTCCGAATGTTTTACTTTCTATTTTTCTTACTCATAAGATTCAATAATATTTATTTATAACTCCACAATACCATGATTCAAGAGAATGATAAGTATTTTTTTTAATTTATTACAAAATTATTAGAGTCTCTCAAATGAAACATAGTCAAAGCGTTTAACTTTGGAAATGAATGCCAAAGATACGCGTACTGTGACTGTTGCCACAAGACCACTCCTAAATAGAAGTGGCTTGCCGAAACAGCGCTACCTAACAGCAGTTAAGGTATCCAACTACGTTCGGAACCGTGATTTTGCAAAGCACATAAATGGATAATTTTCAGCATATTTAGTGTCACTTAGATTAGAATATATACATAAAATTGTTTTAAGGACATTTTGACAAAAAATTTTATTTAAATATAATATTTTGGCAAAAAATTAACTTAGAATAATATTTTTTTCTCCAAATATTCTCCTTTTGTGAAAAATGCTTCTATTATAATACCGGGTGGGCAAAAAACTGTTTGCAGGATCAGCATTAATATGTCACGGGATTTTTTTAAGCTAGAAAAAAAAATCGAAAATCATCCGGTAGGTGGCGCTGTTGCAAGCGTCTGTGGTGGAAATATGCAAATTAGACGGTTATAAAAACCTTGGCTCTCAATGAATCCACATTCATTTCACCATTACAAACAATGAATGTGAACAAGGATGCTCAGTGCGCCGGATAAAGCTTTGTTGGTGAAATTATTTTACATGAACGAGGAATCAGCGACCATTGCCTTGCGTAAATTCCGAGTTCAGAAAAATGTGAAGAGTGGAAAAGGCCCTTTAACACCTGCAGGTCTCTTAAAGCTTGTTAAACGTTTTGAGGAAACTGGAAAATTGGAGGATCGAGCACAAGCCGGACGACCATGTTTGAAAGAAGCACGTGCACCCTGCATTGCTGTCGAAATGGAAGCGATTGCATCCGAAGCAGCTTCAGGGAGCAGCAGTGCTCGTGAAGCTGCCAGACGATTGGGCTTACCACCATCATCCATCCGCAATATTCTTCGCCGACTCCTCCAGCTGTATCCATACAAATTGCAATCGTGCCATGAACCTTTGCCAGCACATACCGCACAGAGGTAAGCATTTGCGAAGTGGGCCTTCTCTAAAATGGAACAGGATCCCACCTGGGTTTTTAACATCTTGTGGACAGATGAAGCTCATTTCTCGCTTCATGGTGACATTAACAACCATAACTGTTGCATTTGAGCGACCTCTAATTGACGTGAGTACACACAGAAACCATTGCATTCCCCAAAAGTGACAGCATGGTGTGGTTTCACGGGTTCATTTATCATAGGACCCTTCTTCTTTGAAACGCAGTGCCCAGTAAATGGATGGATAACGGAAACGGTAAATGCTCATCGTTATCTAACGCTTCTGCGGGAGACTGTCGTGCCATGTTTAATTCAACGAGGTCAGATTGTGAAGGTCTCCTAGGACCTCACTTTGAGAACGAGAATAAATAGGAGTCATGTAAGAACCAGTAGCCATTTTTATAAACAACTTTCTTTATTTGGTTATCTTATCCAAATAGAATCAAAGACTTATTAACAAATTTATTTAAATAATATTATGAGGTTTTAAAGATAGTATCCTTAAAATTAACTTAATGATCTCATTAATTAAACATTAAATAACGATCACGCAGAGATTACCACGATAAGAGATCCCAGAATTATATTTAATAATGTTCTTATTGAACATTTAACTTTAATCTCACTCCTAAAACTTTAATGAGACTTTAAACACAAATCAATAGTTACCACTCGGAATCTCAATTCTTGAGATTAAATATCTCTAACAAGAAACCTTCAATTTAAATCCACGATAACTTTCTGCTTCAATCTCTATCTCCTACTGCTCTAACTTTACTATTTCGTTTGACTTAAATACTTAATCTAATCTACATAACAAGGAATCCTGTCCGCTTTTTTTGGAGTTGATTGGAAATAGGTAGGGAATTTAATTTCCCTAAAAAGGTCGACTCAGAAGGTTAGTGATAAAGTTCCGTATAGATTCGTCACAAGATTTCGAATGTCACGTTCATGCAGGATGGAACAACCAGTCACACTGCTAACCCGGTTAAGACATTCCTGATACAGACGTTCGGGGAAGACAGAATCGTTAGCAGGCGCTGCAGGTACTCATGGCCTCCTCGGTCTCCAGATTTAACACCGGCAGACTTCTGGTTGTGGGGATATTTGAAATCTCTCGTGCATCTATCCGGTCCATCAAGTCTGTAGGAACTGAAAGATGCGATCCGCAGAGAAGTATCCTCCATACATCCGGACATGTTGCACTCTGCCGTTGCTGGATTTGTCACTCGTCTGGAATGTCTTCTCCCCTGTGGTGGTGGTCATGTGGAACATATTCTGGTGTAATAAAGTTGTGAAAGTTTTCTGTTCATTATTTATGCATTGTTTCTTTGACTTGTGTACATCAGAGCCACCTACCGGATGATTTTTGAATTATTTTTTTTTCTAGCTTAAAAAAAATCCCGTGACATACTAATGCTGATCCTGCAAACAGTTTTTTTTTCGTTCATTTCTCCAGATTTTATGAATTTTTAAAATTTTTACGGACTTTTTGCCCACCCGGTATTTTGCCTGTATATAGCCCATACTTCTCTACAGAAGCTAAACTAGAATTTTTGAAATATATAACTTAGAAGTGGGTTTATTCATATTTTACGACAACAGAGGGGAGCAATTTAAAGAAAAAAACGCCAATAATTATTTCAATTGGTGGTAACTCTGAAAATAATGTGAATTTTTCAATAATTCTAGTTGGGCCTCTGTAGAGAGGTCTGAGTTATATACAGGTAAAATATTGTTATAATATCATCATTTTAAACAAAAGGAGAACTTTTGGAAAAAACATTATTCTAAGTTAATGTTTTGCCTAAATATTATATTTAAATAATTTTTTTTCCAAAATCTCCTTAAATCAATTTTATTCATGTATTCTAATCTGAGTGACACTAAATATCATGAAAATTATCCAATTATGCACTTTTTTAAAATTACAGTTCCGAACGTAGTCGGATACCTTAAGATTCAACAATTGTTAAAGGCAACTTGCTTTAGAATCAGTAGGTATGAATATATGCCAAAAACACATCTCAAGTCTTAGAATCATTGGTGATGTTTTGATCAAGACCCCCCTCAGAAGTAAAATATCCTTGGGAGAATTCTTCACCCCGAGAAGTTAAATTGAATTAATATTTCACACACATACAGTACATAACATACCTTTTAAATTCTAATTAACACTTTATTGAATGTAAAATGTGTGAAATTTTTGTTCAACCGAAGTAGAACAATATTTGACAGGACAATTAGCGAAAAAACTTTTAACACCGTTTCTCACAGAAAGTTCTTTGTCATAAGGCTCACAATTTTAATCATACTCGGAGCGTTTTAGATTTAGAGTATTATTTTTAACAATTACTACAGCATTGTTTTTATCTGCTTAAGAAGGATTTTAGCAACATAAGGTTTCTGGTATTTAATGAAACATATTTCTAATGTAGCATGTCTCTAATAATGTGTAACAATTATTTGAAATTTACGTTTCTGTTTGTGTTCCAGAGTGTTTTCTTTTCCGTTTCGGATTTTTGAGAATCATTCAGACTGTTTCTACTTTATTAACGCATATAAATAAGTTCTTGTTGATTTCCACACGATAAAATTGTGTGAAAAAAAATAAACATAATGTTTTTTTTCCATGTTATACTTAAATAATAAATTCATGTTTATAATTGTATACCAAGTTTTTGGATTAAAACTTCTTTATTAAAGACCGACTTTTATGAAAAAATGACAAATGTGTTCATTTTTTATGACAGTAATTTGTGGATATATACTGTTTTCATGATTTTTGTTATAAATATGTGTGGCTTATAACTTTTTTTTCCTTTAAAAGGTGGTAAGAGAGATTAAATGGAATTAAAAGAAAAAAAAAGAGACTAAGACCTTACAAATACTTTGCGTTCATTAAAAAAATATCGATGCATTTTTCTTGAAGATGAGAAAAAAATTCTTAGAAATGCTTTAATAAATCAGCTCTGAAATACGTTTGTCTTTTTTCACAGAGACTAGATAAAAAAAAACTGCTAGTAAAGAATGACATATGTAGGAAAATAGTAAAATTCTCAGTAGGCCGAAGGTATCAAGTAAAATATACTTAAGGCATTGATATTGTTTACATGTTTAATATACCTTTGTCGTTTCTTCTCACGTAAAAATTTTCGAGAAACAAATTTAAGTCAGCTATGACGTCAGTGACAGAAATGACGTAGAATCATCAAGGAAACGTGAACAAGATTTTCTAGATTAAAAAAAAAATATCCTAATTTTATTTACAGAATTTGAATAAATAAGTCCAACTTTATTGAAATTCAGGGAAAGTAAACAAACTTTAGTTCCTTAAAAGTAGAATAGTGTAAAGTTAGTTTATAGTATTCGAAAATAAATCTAAAAAACTGTAACTGTCTTTAATACAAATCGATCTGCTATAAATATACCATTTAATCTTAAAATATAGTTTTTTTTTTCAGAATTGAATAAAATAGCTTCTTCATTTTCTGGGATTTGTATTATTATTTGCATCTTTGTTTCTAGGATTGTATATAGTACAGATTTATTTCTACCCAAATAATTTATTACATGGTTTGAACTAATGAATACAAACAAAATGTTTTTTCTCATTCATATATAAATAAGAATTATATTTTCTATTTATTCATATTTGTAATATTCGCCCGGAAGTTTAAAAATCTTTATATGTGGCGCGGCCATCGAGGGGAGAGAAAAGACACTAATGGATCAAGACAGCGCTCTGCACCCAGATAAATTTTTGTAATGCAGTGCTATCGCCATCCGTTGTCCAAAATATTATTTATTTTTGTGAATATATCTCATGATTATTTATCAAACCTCAGTTTAATTTGCAATTTATTTAGTTAATGAAAATAATTTATTGTATTATAAAATAAATATGATTGAAAAAGCCAATTTTTTTAATTATGTAAATTTCATTAAAATATCTACACTTTTGTTTTGCATAAAGAATCTGTTTCAATTTTTCATATTTAGTGTTTTGTTTGTTCAGAACTGTTTATGGTAATTTTATCAAAATTAGGGCATACATTTCTGTTTTATATATAACCTTTTAATTCTTGAGACCTTTCCATTTTGGTTTGTATGTCCCACTTCGACACAACAGTGATAATTCATCACTATTTCTCCATTTTGAAGTTTTTTAAAACCTCGCTGTCTAAGATATTTTGACATAGTCTTGTTTTCTTCTTCTTCTTTCCATGTGACAAATTCTATAATGTTAACTAAAAGAAGGTTTACATTTACTAATATAAAATTATATAAACTTCAGTACAAAACATTTATACGTAAATGTATAAAATTCAGTCTACTTTAGTGAAAATTTATAAACTAAATGTTTTTTTAATGCAACTATTCATACCACTGAAAGTATTGAATTCCTTCAAAATCTCTTCATTTACATCACACTGTTGGTAATCATGAATATTTTTAAATGCCTTTTCAAACAGAAAGGGCGAGTGAAGACTTGATTACAAAATGAGCAGATTAAGTCTCTGCTATGCACATTCATTTCAGAAAACAATAAGTATATGCAAAAATTGATTACAAAAAATGAAAAACCAGATTAACTAATTAAAATAACAAGAAAGATAACAAACAATTAACAAAATAAAGGAAAAAAACAAGAAATCAAAAGTAAAAATTATTTAAAATGTAAATAAAATGCAAAAGCACTTCCGCAAAAATCGTTCTACTAATACAGGGATAGAAAAATAGCAAGGCAATCAATTATTTTAGTTTCCATATTTCTTAACAGATGGCGCTAACACTGCATTAAAAAAATCTAACTGGGTGCAGAGCGCTGTCTTGATCCACTCCTGAAAAGACGGAGAAAAGGAGGAAGAAAGTCAACAAGATGGCGGAAGGAACGACATGGCGGAGCGAGAGAACATGGCAGAATGAGCGGAATAGTGATTACGTTGAGGAGGATAGAAACAAAATGGCGTTAACAACTTAAAATTAAATGTATCGTAGTTAGTTTTTCTTTTTGTGTTGTGTGTGGCTGTCTTTGGAATAAAACTATTTAGCCATTAAATAAGTACTGACTTTACTGTACCTGTATTAATGATGAATGTCTTCATTTTGAAGAGAAAAGAACCTACGATTTTAATTATATGAAACTAATTTCTTTAATAAGAAAGTAAATAGTCTCTTATAAAAAGAATCCCTCAAAGCATTTGAAGGAATATTGGGGAAAAAATGCAATCCTCCATGAAGACAAAATACAATTTAAAATGGGCTCTCTACACATACTGCTTAGGATTTATATGTTATTTCTTACATAATGACTTGTAATATCACAAAAAAAAAATTCAAACATTTATTCAAAAAAAATTATAGTTCTAAAAAGATATGTATTCAAATGGGTTCTGATCACGAATACAGGGTGTTTCAAAAATAGCGTCACAGCCAGATTCCTCTTTGGGAGTACGTAAAAAATTACCCAAATAATTGTATCTGCAGGAATAATAGTTAATGAGAAAAATATGATAAACGAAGTATGACTTCACAGCCGGTACAAGGAAAAAGCACTGAATTAGACCCATCAACAGCAGTATATATAAATATTTATAAAGGCAAATATTCAAAGTGTGCGTCTTGCATATCGAGTCAGGCTTGAGAGCTCCGTAAAATGAATGAGTGTATACAACGCAGCAACGTGGTGTCCAACAACATCATGCATCATGCAGATGAACAACTAAGTACATTTGACTTGTCACTTCGTCTCGATGAACTAATTACTTAAAATGGCACCATAGGGAAAAATTCATCATTGTGAGACCTGGCAATCCGGGCGGCCATCAAAGCTGTCATCCTATTTCCGATCTAGCGGCCAGAGTATGTCATATCCAGCCAGTCACATACAAGAATAAAAAATGAGCATCGTGCAACATCATTCATTCATCATCATTAACCATATATACATATATATATATATAGGCCGCGGTAGCCGAGTGGTATAGGTATCGGATCGTGGCCTGCCTGGTCATGAGTTCGAGCCCAGTATCATTAAAGACCCGCCGTGTAGGGCAGCGATGCACGTTAAATCTGTCGAGAGCTGAAACGCCCTCCCGTTGGACTGGTGTGGTAGTTAGGAGAGGGGCTGCTAGATCAGGTGTCGTCCACGTCACTTGACCATGGTTCAAAATTACGTGGTCCGTCACCAAAAGCCATCGTGTAGCTGAACAGTGCTACGTTAATATTCTATCTATCTATCTATCTATCTATCTATCTATCTATCTATCTATCTATCTATATATATATATATATATATATATATATATCATTCATCTACGGTTCATTGTTCATTTTTATGCACTCCTAATGAGGAATTTGGTTGTGAAGAGTTTGGGTGCTATTTATGGGACACCCCGCATAGATCAGCTAAAACATCTGTCTTACGTAGTTTGAATGCTGTACATCACATGCCTGCTGAGATTTCCAAATTTCCACATCCATCGTTTATATGTAGAAGGTTGTGATTCATCTATGAACTTAAAACAAATGTGTGCCAATGCCTCCAGATAGGTGATCTTACACTGATGTTCCTCATAAGAATAAAATTGCTATTATCACAATTAAAAGAAGCTTGCAATTCATTTGAACTAATGTGTTACAATTCCAAGTAAACCTAATAAAAATTTGAGCCTGAGTTTAAGGTTAAATTTTTTCTGGCATTCAGTTTTAGGGAACTGAAATAAGATACTTATATTATGCAATTTGTCATTTTTCATAAATTATCTCTTGCAATGATTGTAGTTTGTATAATTGAATTTTTATTCTTAATATTTATAAAATTAATAAAACAACTAATAGTATATATATATTTTAAACATTGTACATTGCGAATTATTTCACTTTATGTAACTTGTATGTTAATCAATACCTTTATCAGTCTTAAGTATGAAAAATATATATGTCTTTCATACTCTTATACATCTTGTCATATCGAACAAAAATGACTTTGGCCTCAAAGCCACTTTTGACACACATAATCCATTTTATCTAAACTTTTGCAAAAAAAAAGAATGTGACAGCAGTGGAAAATTTACAAATAACCTATGCTCTTGTATTCAAGTAATAATGCAAGCCATTATTCATTTCTTTATCGAAAGCAAACGTGCGTGAAATATAAGGGGGAGAGGCAACCCTGGATTATACTACTGAGCGTTTTAATGCATAAAGTCTAGTAAGGAAATAGTAAGAAAATACGAAGCATAGAAATACTTTTCAAATGGAGTTACCCCATTCATGGTCTAGGAAAAAGTAAATATACATTTATATATTAATGGTAGAAGCTATTATGTTAGTCAAAAAATTGTTTTTATGAAAAAAAAAAACTTATGTATCCCTCTGTTAAATGCCCACGCTGTATTCTTTGTGTTTAGTGATATAGGTTACAAGGTGGCTTTTATAACATATATAATTTTTCAAAAAGAAATTTGATATATATTAACGTAACGTAAAGGAATTTAACAGAAGGAAAAAGTGCAGAAAATTTTAATTGAATACGCTTAGTTAATTTACGTATTTAGGCCCCCGTATTATTATTAAGCTGGTATTTTTTTCCTTGGGATAATTAATAAAAGTATGTTTATGTAAGAAAGACAAATGCGAAATGTTTTTCTCATATTCCTACCCACAGAAATGGGATAATTCACATTTGACGGTGTTAAAATATTCTAATTCTTTTTTTAAATAAAGTATCCTAAAAATCATAGAGCATTTGCAAGGAAATACGCATTAATGTTATAAAGTAATACATATCAAAAAGTAAAATTGTTTTGCCTTTGTAAAAGAACACATATAATTAAAATATCTTTCTATATAAATTTAATTGAGTAAAAATATACTTTAATCACACTTATTGATCTGAAAATATGCAAACGAAATGTCAATCATTTCAATAGCGTATTAAATGAACAGAATAAAAACTGGTTAATTTTACCTTTAGACATTTTTACGTTGTGAATTGAGAAAAAAATATGGAACTGTGTGTGTGTGCTTAAAATTAATATAGTGAAGACAATTAAAATTATATACAATAGCCGTAGGATAGCAAAATCTGAAAAACATAATAGTTTATAATTTGATAGTCACGCTTTCTCAGGTAAATTTATAATTTTATTTGATATATATATATATATATAATGATTGGTAAATTTCTCATTATTTTAAAATAAATTTGTGATAAGTTTTGAAAGAATGATATTTCTTACAAAATTGTAAATCGAGGCTTTTGTAACTTGTTTTATAATCTGATATGGAACCAACATCTTTTTTAACATTAGAAAATATGAAATACACATAACATCGTAGAGAATGTTGTATATATTACCTCGTAAAACAGTTTGATCAGGGTATTTATTAATGCTATTTATATCGTCTAATGAATAGCGAACTATTTTTCATTAGCTTTAAAACTTCTCAGAAGAAAAATACTTATATCTGAAGTGTACACCAACGTTATAAGAAAATATTTTATACAGTTTTTCCATATTAGAACGCCATTATCGAATGTGAATAGTAAACATTCCATATTATCCAAAAAATATATAGTTGAAATTTATATGTTGTGAAGTGTGTAGTTTAACTTTCATTTTTCATAAAACTGATACATTCTAACACACATTCATACTGTATGCTATTAGAACTGTAGTTATAATTACTATTTATTATATTAGCTTACCTATATTACTTTAAGCTAAATTCTTTCACAAATATAAAAGGACTGCTTTAAAAAAAGAAAAGTAAGCATTCTTAGTGTCTTGCTGAATAAATCATTTGTAATAGTTTGTATGCTTTTCTCTCAAGGCATTAGTAAGATTTGTTATTTAGAATGATCTCAATTCGCTGTGATACAGATATTTTGTTACTAGTTAAAATTTATGGTTATAATTCCGTATCTTACATTATTTTAAACTATTGTATATCGACTTGTGAAGAAAACAATGCAATTTGCTTTCAGACGCATGTAAATAAGAATAAGTGTTACCTTAATTTATTAAGGAGAGGCTATTTTAGCGTGATTTTTATTTACTTTTTTTCACTTTGTCAAAGAGTATTACTTTTCAGTTTTTATGGACAATACAAATTCCTTAAACTGTACATAAAAATATTGAAAAAAAATATCAAAAATAAAATGTATTGAGTTAGGAGAGAGCTAATTCAAATATGAGTAAGAATTATATATTAGACAAGTAAAATCTCTTACAAGAGTTTTGATAGAAAGTTAGCTCTCTCTAACTAAGAAAATGTCTGGAATGAAATAAAATTAAGATAAATTTGAAAAATGTACCTTTTGTTCTATAAGGAATTTATCAGATCGAGAAAAGAATGTGGTGATGAGGTTAGAGTAAACATTTATATACACTTATGATGAGGAACATATAAACCAGAAATCTCCCTCACATCCACTGAAACTAACTTTGGTGACAAGAAAGTACTCCTAAATTGTGAAATAATGTCTATTCGTAGGAGGATACAAAATCATAGCGACATTTTTTAAAAAAATATTTGTTTTATCTTTTTTTTTCTTATTCATATTATAAAATTGAGTTTACGACAGTTTAAATTTTGGATGCAGTCAAATGTTTAAATGATGGTTCTTAGATGTGTTTAGAGTTTTTGAGGCACCTTGGCATCGTGCCTGGATTTTTTCATTTTTCATGTCAAGATTCAAGAAACATCGATCCGTGCTGGACATCCGAGACCGACCAAGCTGCAAAACGAGCTTCAAAAGCAGAAGGAAAACCCAGCCTGAACAACTGGTCATGAACTGATCATAAAGAAGGTTGAAATACGAGAAAAAATAAAAAATAATTAAATTTAGAACTTTCTACAAATGAATGAACTATTTTCGTGTTTCTGACATTTATGTTGTGAATTTTTACCAGAAGCACAAATATGACGTTACACATTACTTCTGTAAAATCGAAAGATAATGCACTTTCGTTATGTATTTCTAAGGGGTTTTATATAGGGTGAAATAGCATACTTTTTTATATGTCCCCAAATGTTGCCAAACTTATCTACGTTATTCGAATTTTTGATAGTAATATTAATCCGATCTTTATTTCACGAAATTCCAGTAATTTTATGCTTAAAATAAAAAAAATCATACTTTTAAAATATACCTTCCATTATATAGAATAGCATTTCGACTATGTGCTGGGAAACAAACTTACAGTCCGATTTTGGGGTATCTGACATATATGTTGCGAATTTTTAGCAGAAGCACAAATATAGCTTTGATTTCGGGCTACTCCTGTAAAATCGAAAGGTATTGCACTTAGTTAATATGTTTCTATGAGATTTTACATAAGGTGAATTAGAGAAATATTGATATCCCCCCCCCTCCCAAATTTTGTCAAACTTACCTATCTGCTTAGAATTCTTATTAGTAATATTAATCCGGTTTTTATTTTGGGAAATTCAAGCAAAACTGTCTGTAAAATCAAAAGGTCGCTTTTTTGCGTTTTGAGGATTTCCGAGCTTATTTGGGGATTTTTTTGAAATTTTAGTCCGATTTAAGCCAAACTCTGCATGAAAGTGTAATATCTAACGCTGATTACGCATTTGATTTTCGTTTTTCGAAATTCCTTCTACATAAAAAAATATTCGATTTTACGTTTTTCCTTAGAGGAAGCATCGGACGAAAATCTAAAATTTTCATTTGCCCCCTTCCTCAAAAATGATTCCAAATTTACCCATATGATTCGAATGTTTACCAGGAATATATTATCCGGTTTTCATTTCATGAAATTATGGTAATCTTATCATTAAAATTGTCATTGTCTAAACATTCAGCAGTTATTTTCTAGCACATTTCTCAGAAATTATTTATCATAGATATCTGAATGTAGAAAATGGTAAAAAATAGTTTAATATTATTCAAAATTGCACCTTTCAGTTAACATAAACATCTCATAAAATTATTCTGTCTAAAATATTTGACATTAATTCTTTAAAGTAATTGAGTGGAGTAAAAAAATTCTTATTGTGTATGAATGTATTACCGTACATTTGATGAAAAGCGAATAAATCATTTGAAAAAGAAGGGAAATTCAAGCAACTAATAAGTAAATAAACAAATAATCAATAACACCAATATTTATTATGTGCCCAAAATATTGATTAATTTTTTTAAAAAATTATCTTTCTACAGCACAGGTATAGGTAACATATGATTAAAATACTGCAGCCAATGACCTCAGTGTACATTGTAACTTCTAAAACTGATATTGTGGGAAGTATGAGTTTACATACCTGTACAAAAATGAATATTTGAGGAATAGCCAAAAGGAATGCTAAGAGCCAGGATCCTATTATAAGTCGTTTTGCTTGTGTGACTCCTCCAGTTGTTCTGAGAGGACGACATATAGCCAAGTAGCGGTCGTAGCTCATCGAAGTGAGAATAAAAGTAGTACTTGCCAAGGTTACGATTTGAGCGTATACAATAGCCTTACAGGCTATTGGACCAAGTTTCCATTCTCCAAACACCTGAAAAAAAGTTGTCTTCATAAAGTAACAGCAATTTTACAACATTATTTTATCATATTATAAAAGCCATAAATTTTCATTAAAAAGTAGTTAACCCGGGAGAGGGCTCGCGGAGCACACAGTCACCCCAAGCTCACGAAATCGTTGATTCTGGGAAAACTATTGATTTGTTACCAATGAACATGACAATATTTTCCTATATGACAGTCTTCAGGGGAATTAAAATGTATTTGTCACATATCTCTCTCTTTTTTGAGAGTAGCAATCGTTTTCTAAAAATCTAACGGTACGTGGTAGTGACTTAGTTACCCCCGCGACATTAGTTTCCTATGAACAGGCTACATTTTTACCCTGTGAATGCCATAGGGTTTTGATTGCTGTGTTGTGCTACTCATTATGGTTTATAAATGTAAATGAACAAAATTTAAAGAAATAAGGTAGCATCTGTGTGATTTCTATTGAACCTTGTGTTTTTCCATTTAAACTGATCAAGCAAGGGAAGAATTTGATCAAATAATGGGTTTTAATCATGATAGCCAAAGTAGAGAAAATTGATGAACATGAAACATTTGAATTGAAAGGAACTTTTTCAAATGCTACCTAAAGAACTCTATCAAGAAAAACATAAAACCTAAAATTTAGCACAAGACACATTTCGCCTTGTCAAAAAAAGCACAAACAAAAAAAAGTTCAACGTGCTATTTATCGATCATCAAAAAACAATAAAACTACAATAATTTGAACAAAATATGACTTTTTGTCAGCAAATAGCATTCCAGTAACGTTAGCGAAAAGTATGAGTGATTTCTGTCCTTTTTTCACAGTCACGCACAATTGAAACTTCTTGTGGTTCAGTTTAATTGATATTTTTTTCTCAAACTATAAACGAAAAATTTAAAATTCCTTAAAAGTAGCTAAGTATACTTTCTGTTAGTTAAATTATTCACAGGTGTAATGATTTTTGTCGTGTACATTAATAATAATTTTAAAAACGGATTGGGGTGACTGAGTTACCCCGCTTGCCTATAAACGTTAGTATTGAGTGCACGCCTGCTCCTAGGTCAATCATTTATAGAATTTTTAAAAAATTAATTAAGACTAAAAAACAAAAGTAAATCTCATAATACATAGTTTTATATATTTGAGATTGCTTCAATAGGCTGATAATAATTAAATATTATTGATTTACACACTATCAGTTTCTTAGAGCACCGGAACAAAAAATAATAAAGAAACAACTAAATACATAAAATAACTAAGAAAAAAGCATTGAAAGTGTATTTATACGGGAATTAATGGATATTACAAGTATTTTTTTTCATTAAACACTCTTCTAAAAACTTAATACTTGAATGGGTTTTAATCTTCATTTCAGTAATGCTGAAATGTTAATTGTATAATTGTGTAGCTTTTTAATTATATGTTTGCCTTGTTCTAAAATTCCTATTTAAAATAAACGTCGTTTCCCCCCTAGATAAATATAAAATGACTTGGGTAGTGACTTTTAATGCAACGCATACATTTGTCTTTTACAAAACTCACTCTATCCATTAACGTATTCTAGAAGTTTTACCTTTACGTCGAATTATCTAATTATTATCTGACGTCAGCCACAAATAAAAATAATACAAACTTAATTTAATTTTGACATTAAGGGATAAGTTTCACTGAAGATCTAAATATAGGCAATTTAATAATGCAGACCTATTTGAATTAATATTCAAATTTTAACTCAGTGATAACACAGATTTGAAAATATTCCATATGCTTTTCAATTTTTTGTTTAAATTAAAACACGTAAGCAGAAATCTTAAATTTCATATAATTCTGATAAAAATCCTCATTTAGAGTTCCTTAAAATTTGTCCATTAGAAACTTTTGAAATGTAATTATATATATATATATACATTGATTAAAATATTTTTAACCTTTTTATCTGGATTTTCTACCTAATAGCCCCCTATTTATTCTAGAGCAGATAAACAGAAATATTATTGCAGTAACTGTTGACAGATCCAAGCGACTAACAATATACAAAAAAATAAATTATCTGTTGTGGCTTTTGTACTTCTAAATTCTACATAGCGATATACTCTGACGAAAGTTAAAACTTCTTTCCCCTTAATTTGTTAATACATACAAGCTATTCAATTCTTTTTATTCTTGCCAATTTTTATCTTTTCGGTTATAATTTCACGCTTCTTAAGCTCAGAAATTGGAAAATCAGTATAACTAGCTTAAAATATTTTTCTTTTCTCATATTTAGATAGTTTTTTTTATCATATACATATTAATATAGTTTTCGAAATTTTCCCGCTCTGAAAAAACCAGTTTCCACTTAACCACCTTCTACCAAGTGGAAACCTTTACACAAAACGATATATGGAAAATTCAAAGTATCTATCGGTTAAGGAAAATTATCTTTCAAATAAAAAATGAATCTTAAGTTCTTTCTATAGGGAATCTGTCTGAAAAAGTAAAGAAAAAAGGGACAAAAATCGTGATGTAATTTTATTTATAAAAAATTCTATTAAAAAAATTCCTTGTGAAAAAGGTTCTAATTGATATTACGAAAAGTAAAATAATTGGTTTTTAAAGCACAATTTTTGGTGATAGTGATACTAATTCAGAAAATATTCAGTTTCATATATATTAATAATCTGATAAAATTTTATTTGCTTGAAATATTTTTTCGAAAAGAACTCTTTTAATTCCTTAATATATTTCGCCAAAAGAGAAATTTTCGTATAACATCGTTTAAAAAAATCGCGCTAGATATATGTCACGAAAGAATGTACTTCCAATATTGGTAATAATTATGCATTCAATATCTAATATAACTCTCTAACCTTCTTTGTACATGCGAAAAATACTCTTCCATATCTTAGTTTTACAATGTTGCAACATTTCAAGACTATCATTTTAAACTAACTCCGTAATCTAAAGTAGTGTTCTATTTTTTCCAAAATTAACAGAAACCGAATATTCCTTTAATATCTCATTTAAATCCTCTTAATATTAAAAAACTCGTAAAAATTAAAAGCTATAATTTTTTGACGTAAATTACATTTAATAACCATAAAAACTATCAGATTTTATTACAGTGATGGTTAGTTTTTATGCCAGCGTTTATTTTCAGTCTCAGAACTACCTAGTTTGGAAAAAGTCTATCTTTAATAAGAACTGCAATATCAAGCATACTCTAATCCCTTTATTATCATTTATGATTCATCAACCTCATACACAAATCTTGTTTTAATTTTTTCCAGAATGTGATCTACTTTAAACTATAGATATATCGCTATCTGTTTGTATTCAAATGTTAAGTTATAAGCATTCACACTTTTTCAAAGTATTCAGAAATAAAAATATTTTAACTTGGCAAGAAGTTTGTAAATTATTCCAATTACTCAAATCAAAGAATTATCACATTAAAGATGGAAATGAATTGGCAAATCTGATAAAATAGGCCAAATTAAATCAATTTTTCTAAAAATATCCTAAAAGGCAAAAAGCAAGATCAAAATGCAGGTTTATATTACCACTTTTGATTACTACGGGGAACTCAGCTTTTATTTCCAGTCGAAAAACTTCTTTTATAAATTTCTTTTAAAAACTCCTACCTTAGAAATTCACAAAACCACGAAATAAATTTATGAACAAGGCGTAAATTCAATGACAGTAAAATCTCAAATGCAGCATTTTTTAAACAAAATCGAAAATTTCCCCTTCATACTTTGCTGTATGCAAGCGGAATTCTAAAGTAAAAGAAAGTGGGGTAAAAAGAGAAGAATCTAAAAAAAAATGTCAAAGCCTTTTTCGTGTGTTTCGAAAAGAAAAATAAGTGAAAATATTATGGTACCATTGTTGAAGCGCTTTTGAAGTTATCTCATGGTTACTTTTTTATATCTTCAATTTTCCGGTTTTATTATTCAGAGTTGCAGCCTAAAGTATTTTTCCACATAAATAGCGATAAACTCCTTTAACTTGTGAGGAAACCAAATTTTTAGAAGTCGTACTAACGTTTGCTTTTAATACTTTGAAATATCCTTTTAAAATGGCTTAGATTTTCGAAAATAAAGATATACACATTCTACCCAGTGGAGAAGTTCACAATTTTAAAATTTAATATATATTTGTAGTTATTTTGCAGCATATATTTTCATGCACATTTCATATTTTATTATTTTGAAAATGAAGTTTTGAAAACTATCAACTCGTAAGATACGCGGACGTGATAGAATTTTGAATAGTTCAAGTTGAAAAGTGTGATAAGGTGAAAATAGAAACAAATTACGGATAAATTAAGAATTTTGAAATCCAAATTTAAACACGAAAAAAAATTTACAGCTTATGCAAAAACGTATGGTTAGAGAATAATTCTCCTCTTTGCAACACTTTGTGATACACATATGTTCTACACAAAATATTTATATTTTAATGCACGACACAAAACTTTTTCCTCCAAAAAAAAAAATGTAGGATTTCAAATTTTTTCAATAACTTTGAAATATCGAAAAAAACCACTCTAGGAAAAATTATTTCTTTCAATTCATGAATCGAGAAAAATAATTTTTTTTCTTTCCGTGGTCATAAAAACAGAAAAATTACTTTCTCTAAGAAGCGGTCGTTCTTATAGAAATTAAAGACGCTCTTCAGGTTTCTTATAATCTTTTTCGGGTTTAATCTTCTTCCCCCATTTAATGGAGGCAATTTCAGCAATGTTTCCGGCTAGCATTTACTAGATTCTGGACAATAATTGCAGTGTTACATCCATTTGATATTTTTGAAAATGGTTTCTTCGACAGTGGACCTATATTCTGGGGCGTTCTTATGTGCTTGTTGCAATAAGTAGTAGCAATACAGAAAATAATTTACATATGACAAACATTTTTTTGGCATGAATATCACTAATTTAAACATTATATATATATATATATATATAAACATTTTGCTATACATCTATCAGAAGTTGAATTTCCACATACATATTAATTTGTTAATTTCATAGGAATACTATTAATCTTCTTATTGTTGAAATCCCAAAATATTCTACGTACATTATGTTTCTATGCTAATCTATGTTCTTGTATATTTGTATATCCAAATTATTTGATGGTGACACAAAAAGATGATGTATTTAAATTGGGAGTATGGAAAGAAAAGCAAAGTGATGCTCTCATTCGAGATTTTAGTTTTTTGCCTAATCAATTAATTCGTTCATATTTTTAATTGTTTCAAAGTATTAATTGTATTCATTTTTTTTAAAATTGAGAATCATCGTAGTGTTGAAAAGTGGATAATCACAAACATTAGTGTCTTGTCTTTTAACTGTTACGCTGTACGCACTTTAAAAATTAAAAAAAAAATTAAACCATTGAAAGTATTCAATTGTAAGTTGTGAAAGGTCGATAGAATGTAACAACAATTAGACATAACACACATCTGTCTGTAGCTGCATCATGTAACAGAACGATGTGTGCCAGACAGCTATCTTTGAAGCTAACATACAACACGAGAATAATTATTTAAAAACATTCAATACCAGATGTCCACCTGCTTGATTATTATTCCCCTGTGTGCAAACAAATGTGAACTCGTATGTAATGGAGTCGAGAACATTGGAGCTAAAGAGACAATCAATGATGTGAAGTGATATTCTTTAATGACTCACAATTCAGTTTGTAGAATTATTCGCTTTGCAGTACAATTTGGACAATACATGAGATATGATACCACTCTCCTACCTTCATGTAATAAGAGTAATGGCACGTGGGTATATCAATGGACATAATGTCTGTTGGTTGCATAGACTATCATGTTTTCGTAGGTGGTTCTGATAATGGCTCAAAGTATACATAAGGTTCTGGAATTTTACGCATTTCTGTTTTCTGAAACGCCAGGGTTACAAAAATCTTATTCATGGAAGACAACGAAATACGGAATCTTTCATAACTCGTCAAGGAATTTGCTAAAAGTGAAGATATCATTGCGTTTAGTGGCCAGCGTGATTATCAAAATTAAAAGTGATTTAATACATTTGGAACGTACTTAGACAAAATATTTCAGCTCGTGTGCCTCCATTAAGGGACACTACCGAGCTAAAACAGTCCTGCTAAATCTGTGGTAAAATCTGTCGCTGCATTTGATCTAGACTCTCATTCATAGCTTGTAACATCTATGTGGTGTTCGCATTACAGAAGAGGTAATGACATTCCTTACAAACACATTTTAGTAGTTTGTTTTATTTTCTTGAAGATGAATTTCAGGTGAAGTGAGGCAAACGTCTTTCTTTTTATCCATTCTTGCGTCATTTAAATAAATAAAGTCATCAATTTAGTTGTTTGCTTTCCTCGACTGTTCTATGTATTTATAATGTTTTCTAAGTTTCATTTTGTTCTATCTTTTAATTCTCGCTCTACTAAAGGAATGTCCTTATTTTTAACTATTGATCATGTATACCTGTATGCATATATTTATATATTCTCTTAGAAGATTACAATAACTGAGATTTAAATATAGTGTAATCAAATTTCTCAAAATAAATACTATTATTGCATTATAAGTAAAGGAAACTTATATTAATTTAATGGTAATATGTATAAACAAATTAAAGGTTTACTCATGATAGACCCTCTGAAAATAGTTAAGTTAATTAATGAAACTATCTCTACAAGTCATTATAACTTCTTTTTAAAAAAAAACACATAATGTTAATAATCATTTTTATTTTTTTGATATATTAATGATTTAGTATTTTTATGGTTAAAATAAATAGACATACTTATTCTAATATAGTATTGACTTTTATCTTAATTACTCGTGTCTTATTAAAACCAACAATAACTAATCCATTATAGAATACCGTGATGCAAATTTGGTTATGACAAATAAGGAATTTAAAAGTAAATATTTTTACTAAAAAGGATGCCTCTAAAATATAAAAAAAAATATATATTATTAAAATAATTTAATAATGAAATTAACTAGTAGTAAAATAAATGCTGGAATACTAATAAGTATACTTCAATCTATAGACATTTTATTCTAAATTGTTTACGATGTAACGGTTTTCAGTTAATAAAACGACTGACATGATTAATAATAGTAAAAATAGTTACTGTTTATATCATGGCTATTAAATAAGTTTTATTTATACATACATTTCTGTATTTTTGATGTTATTGAATTGCTGTAATAATTCTTTTTTATTTATTTTATTCTATTTGTTTTTTATTTGTTTTAAATTGAATGTAATTTTATGTTACAAATAATACACTTTCGTTGTGCATTTTTTGCAACTATTTGAGTTTTACATACACTATTCTCTTTTCCTTTCAGTTCAGTGATCTAAGTAGTTTATGAGAAGGTTATCTAGCCTTTAAATTAGGTTTAATCCTACACTCTTAATTACCAAGACTAAGACTTGGTTGATATATTATTATAACCATTTAACTTTGACGTATACTATCTTGCGAAACTTAAGTTAAATTTATAACAATATTTTTTCAATATTACTGGAGGACTTATTTTTTTATCTTATTTTTATTTGTTTATTTAGATTTATTTTAATGTAATTTTAAATGGACGTTTTTTTAAAAAATTAAAATATAGATATTTTAATACATCTAGATTACCAATATTTTAAAACTTTAAAAAAATATCTGTAGATTAAAACTATATTATACTATATATATATATATATACAAATTGTGTTACTAAAATGATGGTAGGGAGTCTTCTGTAAGCCCCAAAACCTCATAAATCTAACATTGCAAAAAAATAATTCGAAAACGACACAAATTATCAAAACAACAGGAACATCTTCATCATTTGTATCTCAGTAGAATGGAGAATTCTTATAGAAGTTACTATGCTTTCACATTTTAAATAATTCTTTATACGAATTTTTTTTGTTGACAGAGATGGAGGTATATTCGAATTTTTAAAAGGCCTATATATACTTTATGCACGTATCTGCTTATGTTAATGTGACATAATCGGTAAGAATATAGAGTGATCGTTTTCTGAGTAAGCCACTACACTATCGGAGAACATTTCGTTTGTTAAGAAAATAACTTGTAGATAAGGGTTTATTTCAGTACAAACATATGATAAAGAAATCAAACAAAAGCTGTAAAAATGGAAAATGAGAGTTAAGTAGTTCTACATGAAGTACATACTTGTCCTCTACGAAGTGCGTGAATTGTAGCTTGACTACAACGGTGAGCCACCTGAATTTATGATGAGCTTTTCATGAAGGAGCCACATGAATTTATGATGAGTTTTTCATGAAGTAGTCATATGTGTTCTACATTTAATTCACACACAACACGTTCTAGAAATCATCAGGAGAAATTCTTCGTAGTGTGGATAGAGATAAATCCCTGGACAATTTGATCGGTCATATGTTTTTGGACCTTGTCTTGAAGGATGTAAGTACCTCACCTTCCAGATAATGATATTGCCAGATTTACTACCAATTTTTCCCAAACATCATGCAATTATGGCAGTGTTTCTCAAAGTGTGGGGCGCGCCCCCCTGGGGGGGCGCGATGACACTACAAGGGGGGCGCGAACGTATCGAAAATTTAAAGATTTTTTTTTAAAAAAATAACCGGAAAGAGAAGTAAAACAAAATGCTTTCTTCCATAATACAAAAAAATACACACAACAACACTGACATAATTTATGTTTATTATCTGGCTTTTTTCCGTCATCAAATAGCTATCTTTGATCCCAAAACCAAATTAAAGAAAAAAAACATTTTGTTTTATTTGCTGTATTTCCTCAATGAGAGATTTTTTTATTACGTTTTAACATAAAATATTACTCGTTAAAAGAAAAACGAAACCCAGACCCTGAGAAAAATTCTAAGAAGATAAACAATTCACCACTGTAATTATTATTGAAATACTGTACATTAGTTGTAGAAAAAGAAAAGGAAGTCATGATTCACTTTTCAGCCAGGCTGCATAGTACGTTTGCTAATCATTTGATTGACCTTCAATCTTATGGTATGGTTATTATCAATATTAGTTCCCTCCCATCTTTTATGCGTTTGCTTTTCGCTTAGGGAAATTGTAAATAATTGAGTTTTGCGATACTTGGAAAAGAATTGATTGGTTTAACATTTCTGTAGGATAATTGAAAAGTGTCTGATTTGCGTCCTTTATTATGGTCTTGTACTTTTGAATCATTTTAGTTCAGTTTTATTGGATTTTTTCTCAAATCATCAAAGAATTGAATAGTCCTTGAAAGAAGGTAAGTATACTTTCTATAAATTAAAATATTCACTAGAATTCCGATTTGTATCGTGTACAGTAAAAATAATTCTAAACAAATGATTGGGGTGACTGAGTCCCCCCGCACTACCATTAATGTTAGCATCGAGTACACGCCTGCTCCCGGGTTAAAACATTTTGAAGTCTTCTCGCTTTAAATGTTAAAAAGTAACACAATTATTCTTTATCGGAATTTTATATTCTTTTTCATAATTTAACATTAATTCTAAATGTTAATTGTGAGAGGTTTAAAATTACAGTTCTTTTAAACAGTTATTTACAATTATAGCATTTATCTAAAAAAAAATCATTTTACATTTTTGTATACAATGTCGTGCACACAGTTTTACTCTCCTTACAGTTCAGCTATTATATCAAGAATAATGTTTTATTTTTTTAAAAAATGAACTCGTGCGAAGAGTTGGTGTTTCAGCCAGTATACGTTTGATGTATCAGTACTGAAGAAGGTATTTTATAAATAATTTCTTATTACTGATTTTGGCCGCGGTAGCCGAGTGGTATAGGTATCGGATCATGGCTTGCCTTGTCTCGAGTTTGAGCCCAGTACCACTAAAGACCCGCCGTGTAGGGCAGCGATGCACGTTAAATCTGTTGAGAGTTGAAACGTTTTCCCGTTGGTGTGGTGTGGTAGTTAGGAGAGAGGGGTGCCAGCTCAGGTGTCATCCACGTCACTTGACCATGGTTCAAAATTACGTGGTCCGTCGTCAAAGCCCTCGTGCAGCTGAACAGTGCGACGTTAATATTCAATCAATCAATCTTATTACTAAATTAAGAACAAGTTTAATAATTATTAGGGACTTCCACGGGCTTGTCTTGTAGAGGAAAGTTTTTCAAAGGAAGGTTTAATATCAGAAATTGACACTTAAAGAGTTATTTTTCTATATTTAGCTGAGATCTATATTTTGTCTTCAAGGCATCCACTGCAGAAAATCCGGTTTGAAAAAGGTAGGATGTTGAAAATGGTAATAGTATACGAAGTGCTTTTGTTTTCAGTACAGATAATTCCTCATCCACCTCTACCCCAAATTCAAAGAGCGATTTATTACAAAATTGCCTTTTAATTTTTCACTGGATGTGAAATCTATGAAGATTTCTTCGGAAATTGAGAGCCCTTCTGGAGTATCTTGAAATAGATCCCTAATCCACTCGTAACTTGCTACCAAGCTGTCCTCATCCAGAAAATACTTTTTAAAATTCTTTGCCAACATAGCTAAATGATTTTACATGTTTTAAAAACAACTTTCACATGTTGTTCTACAGATTTGTAAGTTTTAACAAATATCGAGCTGGGGCTTTTTTTCCATCATTTACTTCAGTAGTGGTAAATCCAAAATTTAAGTATTTTTGAGAAGATCGCCTTGATTTAATTTTCGGAACCATGCTCGTTCGTCTGTGTACTTGTTGATTCTTTATTATGGTCGAATGTTTGCTTACGACTTAAAAATGTATATATGATATTGTTTTAACCTACTGCCGTAAATACATAATTACCGTGAATTACAATTAACGAGCAAATTAAAAAATGTACATTCAAGCTAGATTCGGTAGCTGTAGAAGTATCGAGTCGACCAAAACTGACTGGAATTGTACGAGGCAAAGCATTTTTACATGTTTTGCGTTGACGTCCGATAGGTTGCCCAGAATCACGGAAACGTACCCTATAATGCCAGATGTGATGGATATGATAGATAGCGACATTGACTAGACTATTTTTCTAATGACATTTGTTCTTTGAGAAATGAATGCTGAAGGAAGTAAATCTTTAATTAAATACATCATTTTGCGATCTGTTCCAATTTAAAAATTAGAGAAAGAAGAATAACATAATTTTAAGTAATTTTCTTAAAATATATATTACTTAAAAGTTACATATACACAAAATTTAATATACTTATTGTATTAATTTGTACGGTTTATAATTAAGATCGCATTGTAACTTTAGCGTCTCTCTCAAAGTGCATTTTTATTGCAGTAAATACATTATTTTTGTACAGGGGGGCGAGACAAAAATTATGACTGAAAATTGGGTCGCCAGTATTGAAAGTTTGAGAAACACTGCTTTTAATGTATGAGTGGTGCACAGAGTATTTTAGGACTAATTAATTAATACTAAATTAAGAACAAGTTTAATAATTATTAGCTACTTCCATGGGCTTGTCTTACAGAGCAAAGTTTTTGAAAGGAGTTTTAAGATAAGAAATTGATCCTCTGAGTTCATTTTTTATATTTAGCTGATATCTATATTTTGTCTTATAAGCAACCACCAAATTTTGTAATATGTTCCAATTTAAAAATCAGAGAAAGGAAAAATAACTTAGTAATTATCCTATTACTTAACTTTTTTTTTGCTTAAAAGTAACATATACAAAATTTAATACTTATGTCATGAATTTGTACGGTTTATAATGAATATTGTTGCTTTATCAAAAAGTGCATTATTATTGCATTCAGTAAAATTATTATGTATAAGGGGGCGCGATAAAAATTGTGATTGAAAAGGAGGGCGCCAGTATTGAAAGTTTAAGAAGCACTGAATTATGGAGTTGAAACATAATGGAGGATAACGCATTATGGCAGAAATGCATGTAATTACATAGCCTTTCAGAACTGTTGTGTTGAACGTGGAGGAGCCGTTGACTGGCCTCCCAGATGTTCTCGTTAGTTTTACTTTGGCTTTTATCTCAGGGAACAAATTAAATGTACCGTGAACGAGATTTCCATTCAACCATCAGAAGACCTTGTCATCAGCATTAGCGTTGCAGCCGGTTACGTTTCTGAAACGTCACGAGTTTTTCCAAGTATATGCCATTACTTCCATCGCCTATGCCATGCTTGAACCGTAGCTGAGTTTACTCGTTAAACAGTTTGTATAACCTTTTCATTAATATATATTGCTTTCTTTAAAATTTCATTTTTATGAGTTGTTTTTGACCTCGAACGCATCTTCTAGGGACTTGAAGATTTCCTTCCGACTCCACTGTGGCTTGGGACTCTTGTTTGCTTTCAAAACCTCTGTCTTCTATTAATCTATCTATGTGTATACACACACATACGCTCACATGTGTACACACACATACACACGCACACAGGTATACACATACACACATACACAGGTCTCTACTTTATCGAATTGAGTCCGTGGCAGTTTAAAATGTTAACAGTTTTTGCACTTAGTTCAGTTGCTTATGCTTATATATATGATTACTTTCTCTATTATTAAATGACAATCATATCTCTTGTATATTGAAACAGATAAACTAATTTTACTTATTTATTCATCAAGTAGAGTATTTACACTGATCAGTAATTACAACTGTTGCCACTAAATATTTTCCATTGAAAGCAATTAAGTATTCTAATGAAACTTCTTAATTTAACTAATATTATTACAAGTAAATTATTATCAACAATATAGTTTATAAGAATATGTAAAACAATCACTTATGCAAAGTTATCTTCTTCACAAATTAAATTTCTACTGTATTCGATATCTGATGCTTGGTTCTTTGTATGTTATTATATAGTTTGCTTCCATTTCGAGTTAAAAATAAATATGAATTTGAAAATATGTATTAAATTCATGGAATAAAATTTTTTAAATGATTTGAATATAATATATGAGAGATGTGCTACTTAATGTAAGCTCAAAATATTATGATTTATTTATTTAATTTTTTTATACAGATAGAAATATATGGTTAGTAGCTTTGGTTCAGTGAGAAATAAATAGTCATGCTTACTTCCTTCCACTTTGAACATAAAATCTTTACAGAAGAAAATAACATTTTATCCAGATGCCATGATAGTAAAAGCTAACTAATTTTTTTTATTCAAAAACAAAAATACATTACGTAGTAATAATGACATGGCATTTATGCAGCTATCGAAATTTTTGTGAATCTTTGATAAGGCTTTTGATATAGAAGTTATTCCATAAGAATAACTAACGTTCCTCATTTTTTTTCCGCTAAATTTGCACATTTTTGTCATTTTTAAATGATTTTTCTCGTTGTTATATTCATCTCATCCACTAACATAGCTGAAGGTTCCTTTAATGCGATAAGTTACATTGCAAAAAATTCTTGCTGATTTTACTAGTCGCATATAAAGTGGCTCATTTTCTTCAGTTATATGAAGCACATAATTCCTTCATCACTTACATTGTATGTTCTGTATCGCAGCATTTTCTTCATGATATCTCTGTAGAACGATCGGATTAAAATTACAGTTCTAAAAATTTCTACTGTTCTAAAAAAATTCTTTTATGTGCTCGAAGGCCATTAAGCTGTCATTAACATTAGAAAAATCTATGTAGCTTATAGCAATCCATAAATTTATTTTAGACAGGAAAATGTAGAGTACATTCTGTTACACATTATTTTTGTGTACATGTTACCACTTTATCTTTCGGAAGTAAAGGTTTACATTACATTTACTTTTAGTTTTTTTTTAATAAAACTGAAAAAAAATCTGTTAAGCCAGTTATTGTGAGAATACATAGAAACAAATTTAAAATAATCTATTCTGTATGCAGATATAAAAATTGATTTCATAAACAATAAACTTTTTGACACAGTTTTTGTTCATTTTCATTTAAATTGTAAATCATTGTTTTATGTTATTTTATTTAAAACAATTAAACTCTTGGTATTTCTTAATAATGCTTTACGAATATACCTTAAGTAGGATAATAAGTATTTACATGATAAATTGAGGGGAAAACACAAAAACACTTTTGTACAGAAAAATAAACAGATATATAAAAATTTAATGAAAAGAAAAAGCAATCTTCTATTCTTTTCCGTTGAATAATGTCTAAATGTTATTTCATTGAAATTTAGAATTATCATAACAAGTTTTAAGCATTTCTAAAATGTATGATAGATTTTTAATTGCCATAAGAAATTTATAATGTGAACCAGATAATTGCTTAGAATACCAGAATTAAAAACATATTGTTACTATTATATCAAAATTCTATGGTTTTGTATCATATATGTATCTGACTACTTGTAAAGAGATAAAAATTATAAATGCTTAAGGCATTGATTCTCAAACTTTCAATATAAGCGACCCAATATTCATTCAAAATTTTCAACGCACCCATCATTCATACAATAATAATGCATGAATTCAAGAATACAATGATTTGACGCTAAAGCTACAATAAGGCTTTAACCTCTTAAGTGCCATCGGCGTATGTAATCAATTCAAGCAGCCAAAGCGTTAAATACCCCGGATGCATATAGGCCTTACTGAAGTACGATTTTTCTGTGCACTTCTATCCATAAAATTATTCCGTAGGCTTTGAAATGCAATAAAAGGACCGTAACAATGTTTTCGAAAGATTAACTTATTTCAGAGGATTTGCTTATTTATTCCTTTTCTCTCCCCCAATACAGCACATACGCAAGCCTACGTGGAAAACGATGACATAGGGAAGCGAATCGCGTAACGTTTAATCGACAGTTAAGGGATTAATTATAAACCGTACAAAGGATCAACATAAATGTTAATTTTTGCACATGTTTTTATATTTGACAATTCCATAAGGTCCTTGGTGATTATTATTATTGTTCAAAACTTAGTATTGTTAAATTAATTATAAAATACATCGTGCAGTACTGATACATTTCTCAGTGTATTATATAAGTGTGAATGTGTATTGATTTTTTTATTATGTTAGAATGCATTTTGTTTGTTCACTTTCTGTGAATTAATATTTTTTAAAAGATAATCTTTTATTTTCGACTTTTCAATATGCTCACCCCCCCTGGCAGATGAATCACGCCCCCGTAGGGGGCCTGCCTCACAGTTTGAGAAACGCTGGCTTAGGGTGATCGTGATGTACATTCACAAATAAATAAATGTTTGTGTGTGGTAACATATATGCTATTAGTAATGAATGACAAACTATTTTAAAAGTACTAAAGACTGTATTTCGTATTACCAAGCTTTTTAATTAGCAACATACTTCCCACTATTAAATTTCCTATTCTCACCATAATTTCAATTAATTATGATTTTCAGAAAAACTATTAGCTTTGGATTTTTAAACCAGCAGAAACTTAAAAATTTAAAACAAATATTTCTAAGTTTATGATTTAGAAAATCGATTTTAAAATTCCAGAAATTAGGCTAAAAATAAAAAAAAATATTAAACGATCAAAATTTCACTTAGAATTGACCTTAATTATAAGAAAAACCTCCAAATTAACGAAAAGGGAAGAAAATCCCAAAAATATGTCATAAGTATGTCGTATATATATATATATATATATATATATATAAACATATATATATATATATATATATATATATATATATATATATATATATACATATATATATAAACATATATATATATATATACATATATATATATATATATATATATATATATATAAACATATATATATATATATATATATATATATATATATATAAACATATATATATATATATATAAACATATATATATATATATATGTAGAATGTCATGAGCAGAACTTTACAAATATTTCTGTGTTTTGGCTTGATGATGACATTTTACAGAAGTGTCCTTGTAATTAAAGTCCTAGTGGAATTAAGGCCTGTAGCCACAGACAAAAGGATATAACATAAAAAGGTTTAATTGAATGCCACAAAATATTGAAACAGAGTTTCGTTCTATTTTTCCTGATAAATTATTTTTTATCTCCCAAATTTGGTGGAAAAATACGAGCACATTTTGTAATTCAAACATAATCTAAATTTATCTTTATATAATGCATTTTTCCATACTTTGTTCATGCATTTGATTTTCATATTCTAAATGTATATTTTTTAAAGAAATATTCAAAACAATGATAATATTTCAAATTGAAGATCTCACTTTTATAATGCAATATTTTAAAATGCAGAATTTTCTAAAATGCAAATCCAGTTTTAGTTAATAAATATCTACATATGTGCAAGATTTGTTTATCAAGCAGAAAGCTGCAGATTTGTTTACTTTTTTCTACAAAATTGAACAACATTTTGTAAACTTGAATAATTTACTGAAATAATAATCGAAACATGTTTTAAGGAATGTGTAGGGAAGTAAAAATCTTATTTTTTTTCAAATTGGAATTTTTTACATTTTCAAATTGTATAGATTTTAATTTTTCTAAACATACCTTACTTGAACTTCTAGGGTAATTAGAAGCCCTTAAAATCTTTTTTTAAATAATCATTGAAACTGGGCCACACCCATTTGAATGGCGAAAAATGTAATCAGAGTACTTCGTTTTTTTGCTTAAAAGTTGAACGTCTCATATAAAGAAAAACATGTATCCTTTACTGTAAATTGAGCCTTTTATTTTTTTATTTCCTAGCCGATTATAAGTCTCTCACTGCATACATTAAAATCAATTTATCTCAAGATGTAAATTTTAAAGTTCGATGTATCTTTTCTAAAAAACTACTGTTCACAGGCACGCAAATTTTTATGATATATTTATTATGATGACTAATATATACTGAAATGACCTTTTTGTAAAAAACTCAAATATTTATTTTTTACAATTTTTTTATGTGAAAAATGGGTCAAATTTCAATATGTTTGATAAAATATTTTATAAATTATGAAAAAATTCAAAATTAGCTAAACGCTCAATTCAGTATAAGGAGAAAGGTGTACTTTAATTGAGAGAAAAATTTCAAACTTGTACATATAACAGAGTTTGAGAAAAGGTACATCGAACACAATCAATTTAACGTTGTCGGTATAGAGAGAAAGAGGATTCCTTCTGCCCTTATATAAGATAAGTGCCTATATTTAAAAAAAATATATTGCTTTCATTTTATTGTACAATTGTTGAAATACTTTTATTACATTAAATTATTTTTCTAATAATTTTAAATGGTATCATTCGAAAGGGAACAAAGAAAAATATCTCAAAGATTGACTTAGTATATTAAGCACTACATATAGAAAATTTCTAAATTCTTGATTCAAGTTTTTTATACTTGCTTTAAGTTAAGTTTTAGAAATAGTATATATATATATATATATATATATATATATATATATATATATATATATATATATATATATATAATAAATATATGCATAAGTTAATAAGAAAATGATGAAAAAACAACAAGATATATATATATATGGTATGCATTTGTTCATTTGTAAGCAAAACTTTAATATGATGAATAAAATATTTCATATACTTAGTTTAAGTCTGTACCTTAATTATATAATAATAACAATCGTCGGCCTTGTGGCTTAGAGGTAGCATGTCACAGCTTCATCAGCCCAAGATTGAGAATTCAATTCCGACTCAGGTCGGTAAATTTTCTTCGTAGGCACGCATTTCATATTATTATGTGGCATGTAAACGATTCCTTGAATATCAATTTCACTCTGGCACTGTAGGAAAAATTTCATTCCGACTTATTAAATCGATTAGCATCCGACGACAGCTTGAATTAAAATTATTTCAAGGGTCAAAATTCGGAAGCGAAGGCTGACACTAGATGGTACCATCCTGAAATGGCTCTCACAATTCGGGACTTGACGTGTATACAATGTCTTAGTTGCCAATTTGTAGTCCATTAGAAAAAATTAATAGATTATTCTCAACACATTTATTTATATATCTTAGTTCTTAGAGTGGGATGAAATAAAATAATTTGAAAGGTTTATAAGGCACTTTAATATTTTGATTTTTCTGTTCCCTTAAATGGTAATATTCCGACGGGGTCCTGCACCTAAACAACTAATTAGGTCATTTATTTTAAAGTTTCGCTATTTACTTAAGAAAATATAACTTACCTTCAGAATATTAATACCCCTTAACAAGCGTACTCATAAATCTCAGGAAATAAAAATTTAATACTCACGTGATTTGAACTTGTACTAAAACTGGGTTATACTGACTTATTTAAATTCATATTTTTAATATACAAAACTATTTATCTTACTCAGAGTTTCAAAACTTATGATGGAAGGAAAAGTGCATGGACACCCTTTAATTTAAGAATAATTAAAAATAGTCTCTAACTTAAGGTGCGACACGAGGAAGAGTAAATAAAATCAGTTAGTGTTTAGTTTCTTGGCCACTGAATAAAGAGTAATAATAAATTATAAAACCCTTGTGATATATTTAATCAAGTAGTTTCAGTTCATTTTTACACTCTGCATATGTGTGTTCACGTAAAATTGCACCCTAACATTTTGTAGTTTATTTTTTATTTTTTAATATGCTTCCTGTTTTCAAGAGCTACCGTTAATACATTATTAAGTTACATTAAAAAGGCAAGCAAAAACTTTAAACTTGTTTTTAACATGTTTTTATTCATTCAGATGCGAAATAGTTTACATTTTAGTCTAGTTTATTTTTATTTTCAATTAATAGGTAATATAAAAATTAAATCATAATGTACGAATTTAAAAACAAATTACAGGAAGAAGTGTTACAAAGTGATTTTAAGCTGAATATATCTTGTAATAGTTAGAGGTATAACAAAAAATCTTTATACACACACACACACACACACACACATATATATATATATATATATACATATATATATATATATATATATATATATATATATATATATATATATATATATATATATACATATATAGTTATGTTTCTTCTTTCATATTTTCAGCAAAAGTTTGTTAGTTGTTTTGCAGTTAAAGGTATTGTAATCATTATTGAGGTGTGACACAAAATATACGACACTGGTCCAATAAATCATTGCACGTACAGAATTAGATCTCCGTGACATTATCACCTTCAAATGAGCTCCATTCAGCATTCACACACTTCTACATTTGGTGCTGTGATTTCTGGTAACAGTTCTGGAACGAGAGGTTTTGGGAAGGCCCTTCAGGAGATTTTCCCTTTTTGCCTGAACCCCTTCAAATGAGGTAAAATGGGTTCTCTTTATGCATGGTTTAATTGTATGAAATAAAAAAGTCGCTTTGAGCCAAATCAGGGGAATAGGGAATCAGGTTGTCTCACCATAGTAATGTTTTCGCTGATCAAAAACTACTTGACAGATAGGGTCATGTGAGTAGGTTCAATGTCCGGGTGCACCATTCATTCATCACTCCATGGCTGTGATCTTTTTTTCCCTAATTTTTCACATAATCCTTTTAGTGCTTACATGTAGTTGTGTTGATTAACAGTCTGACTACTGATGTGAGTGGAAACCCACTCATATCACGAATTTTGGCAATGTTTTGGTGTGTAATCGCTGACCTTGGACGTTAAGCACGTTCCTCATTTTTCACACTGTGTCTTCCCTCTGAACACCACTTATACCATTGAAACACGAGTGCACGAGACAGTTTAATCTCTATAAGCCTCGGGTAACATTTTAAATTTTTCCGTGGATGATTTCTTAAGTTTCACATGAAACTTGATATTGATTCGACATTTTTCCGGCAGAATGTAATTGCATGTGTTTACCTAATGATGGTGTACTCCCAAATGGCGTGATCGGTAAAGACGAAACTGTCCACATGAATAGAGGTTGGCTGTGGGATGATGTCTTCAAAACAGTTGTTGCCAACTCCCCTCTTTATTCAAGCTACACACTTAGTCTCGTTTTTTTGTGCCACACCTTGTGTGTACCACACACACACACATATATATATATAACTATATAAACATTTATATATAATGTTTACCTGCATTTTAATCTATTTGATGAAATAAATGAAACGCAAGTTATTGAATTTTGTAACTAACATTCTATAATGCTTTAAATAAAATTAATTTGAAACTATTTTTGGATAATTCTAAGCTATATCAAAAATGCTAATGGTATGGGGACCCAATTAAAAACGAATTTCAAAACATTGTCAGTAGATGTAACTCTGTAATTAATTAAAAATAAAATAATTTTTTTTCTAATTCACTCACCTCTTTTTAATTATAAAAAAAATAAGAAAAAATGCAGATTAGTACAATTTTAAAGAAAAATATAAATAATATTAAAGGACCTCGCATTCTCTAACCTACTAAAGATAAACTCTTTAAAAAAATTACCAATCATAGAGGAGAATTTTGTTTTTTAAAGAATTAATTCGTATTTTATTTTAAATTTGAATTAGTTAAGCTGTTTTTTAGAAAATATGATGGATCATTCATTAAAAAAATAAAAACTTTTAATTTGCATACTTAAATATTTCAAAGTACTTAGTACATGAATAATTAGTGTCAATATTATGTATGCAAAAAATAACTCCATCTTGGATTAAACATTTGCTTATATTGTTCTTTTTTAAATTCCATAGCTATAAATCGAATCCATAATGACACCAGCTTCAGATAATTTTAGCTAAGAAACCACCTATATAATTGAGTTTACAATTTTTTTATTCGGATAATTTTTTAACGGTTGTTCTTTATCATGACGATGGCTTAACTACCAGATCATTAATTTAACGTTGGATCTGCAACATCTAAAAAATTGTTTCATAATTAAGATACATTCTGTAATTGATTATCACGTTGACCTTCCGTAATTTGAGAACAGTAGCATAATTATCTTCTCTGAATGTGATTCAAATACTTAAAAGTACTAAAAACTCCTTTAAATCCATCTCATAATTCATTCTTATGAAGTATATATGGATATGTATTTGTTAAAGGGTATCCAGCATTTAATGATAATGAGCAAATATTAACAACTGTTACGTAAGTTTTTTTGGAAGTTGTTGTTTCTGCTTTAATTTATATATGTTAATTAGAAATAAATTTTAAAAAGTTTTTTTGAGAATTATGTAGTATTTTTACCCGTAGTGAACGCTCTTTCATTTAAAAAGGCATTTAGATTTTTATTTTCTTTATTTTTATGCAAAAAAGAAAATTGAATCTGAGCTCTATCCTGCGTAATAGTGTAGCTTTTTTAACCAAATCCATTATTTTGAGCTGAAATGTGTCAAAGTATATAATCAACTGTACTTAGATAAGTTTTATACGATATTTTTTATTCTTAATAAAACTAAAATATTTCATATTAGATATATTTAATATAAACTTAAACTTTTCTGCAATGGAAATAAATCTTCATTTTTTTATGTTTGAAAATTTGCAGTCTAACTTTAAAAAATACATTAAGAACAATTTCAATAATATTCAACAAATGAGGGGAAAAAAAGTGGTTACACCAACAATTACAGTATATCTTCACAAAATTTAACATTTAATGAATGGAGCACAAATATTAGTTGTACTATTCATTAAAGAGGAAAAACACTTTATCTAACGAGAAATTTGAGAAATGGCTGTTAATATACAAAACATGATTTTTACTATTTAATCAGAAATACAAATGAGTTTACAGAATTAACAATGCAAAGTTAATAAAATATGTGAATAACAGTAACAGTATTTAAAATGTTTCTTTAGAATATGATAATATATTCGAATATTTTTAATAAAACCTAAAAATATTTGTCTTTAGACAACAAAAGTTTTATCCTGCAAATAAATACTCCAGTCGTAACATAGGATCCATATTATTTTTTATAAAAGGGAGCAGTTTTAATTACGTTAATAAAATCAAGGACAATTACAATGCATACGTATACTATTAGCTTTACTCTGGTTAAACAAATTGCCATTGCGGTAAGCCTAAATTAATAGGAAGGGAGAACCATTTAAGACAAACTCATGGCTTCTAACTAAAATGTAAGCGATCTATTTCATGTAATTACTAAGGCAAAAGTTTCCTCAAATTAACTCATCAGAGCCTCTTTTCCATACAATTGGTTTGCCTATTCTGGTAACACAAATTTAATGTTTTGAAAATCAAAGCATAGAAGGGTATTCATTACTTTATTGCATTTAACTGAAGTCTTTCCATGTGAAAGTGTATTCCCTGAAATTGATTTTAATGAAATGGAAATGCCAGTTTTCTGGTTTAAATTCGTTAGTTTTATGAAAAAAGTTTTTTTTTTATTTTAATTTTTAATCGTAAATTAAAATCAGTCTAGTTTGATTTACATTTAGAATTTGATTTTTTTTGTTTTAAAATTTAATAAATGGTGTTTGATGAACAGAACTCTAAATTTCAGCAAACTTAACTTAAATCTTCTTTTTGCACACGTATTTCAGCAACACTGGCTTTTGAGTAATTTATTACTTAATTTGAAATTAAGGCAAAATTGATACTAAAAACACATTTTTTGCTACAAATAGAAATATATACCCCTGTTACATTAAAAAAGTGATGTTATATAGTGTAATTTAGGGAAAACAGACGAAGTTTTCGAGGTGGAATTTTTAAGTGAAAAAAGCGGAAGTTATCTGAAAATACCAAATTTCTGATAAATATCAAAGTAAAGGATTCCGTTTTTCAGCTGCACAGATTCCACTTAAAATGATTAAACTGACTCATTTCAATGATGAATTGAGCTAATGAGCTTTTGGTAGGCTAAAAGCTGCACAGTTACAGGCGAAAGTCGATCGTTGCCAAAAAGTGTCTAGTAAGGAGGTTTCGGGATTTTAGCAACAGCTTTAGAGATCTGACACGAACACTGACTGAAGAAAATCACCTAAGAATCACAAAACCTGCGGAAAATTTAATACAGCTTTAAATGCATGGTGTCATAGAAGTTTGACCTATCTGTTGCACCTAAACCAATAGCATCGAGTTAACTCGTGTATTGACGGCTAGCTAAGAGGACTTTTTGCGCCCAGAAACCAAAGGTGTATGTTCCTTTTCACAAGAGAACTATCTTGTATCCGTAAGCATCAATCTTGAATACAAATGAATTTTCACCATATCATATTCATTTATGTATCGAAAATCAGCCTTCAAAAAGATTCTGCACGACTTTTCATTTGAAAAGCATTTGGGAGATGTTACCAATCTGCAAACGTCAGATAAATCGATCTTTATAGCGGTACTAGCAACTTTATATGTGGAAGAATAATTTTGAACGCGTTTACAACATTCCATATCTTCTCAGCTGGTACGTTAACAGTAGATCGCCATAAGGATGAGATTCTAGAGTCATACGAGTTACCTTTCTAAGGAGCTACGAAAGTCCAGCTCTGTTTATGGTTGATAACGACTGATTGCACCGAGCGGCACATGTCAACAATTACATGAAAGAAAATAGTATTCGTACTCCAAGCGGTGCGGTCAATTAAGTCTTCAAACCTCAATCCCATAGAGCCCTTGTAGTGTCTATGGACCATTGTATGTCAATAGGAAGAATCATTTCATGTCGATATTCCCTTCCAAGGATCCTACAAAGTATACCAAATTTCCGTGCAATAATTCCAATTTTTACCGAAATATCATTTTTTATTTTTTTTTTATATTTATAACCTTATTTTGGGACACCAGTGTATATCATGAATGTTGAACCCTATGATAAAAAATATCATATCTCTTTGTTTCAGTCGTTGAAAATGGAAATACTTATTAGAAGTAGTATGTATTAAATATTTAATCAATAATTTTTAAAAATTAAAAAAGAATTCTAAATGAAAAATCTCATTTTGGATTTATTACAATGAAATGCAATAAATTTTGAATTTATTACATTTGTGTCGTTCTGTACATACAAACTGATAAGGCAGAAAAACCAGCACACAAGCATGAGCACAAATAACGAAGAATTGGAATCAATTTTAAGGTATCTGACTACCCTAAAACCATGATTTTTTTCAAAAATTGGCGAAATTTTTTATGACTTTATTTTATAGACCATTTTATTAACTTAATAACAATACCAAGTACTTTATTTTCCCTCCACTAGAACAAAAATTACAAGCGATTTAGTAAAAGCAAATGCCATAACTTTACACAAGATGTCAAACTTTAAAATGCGTTTTACTCGAAATGAGATTTTTTCGAAAAACTCAAACGGGGAAGGTTTTTGCTCAAACAGTTTTTAAAATAATTAGCTGAAATTTTTTGCTTATGTTTTGCATAACAGTAGAAGTGTTTTGATCTTCAGATTTATCCATAACTGTTTTATTTCAAAATTTGCAGTTATTTATGTGAATATAGACAATGTTTTTGTAAGCAATTTCGTATAATAACTTAGATAAAGTGCTCTAGTTTTTGTAAAAAATAAAATATCTCTTATCGTGAAGGTCACTTCAAACAGGAATAACAAAGTAACACATCAAAATTGAAAAATTGAGAATTCGTTCATAAAACCTTTGTACAGAGCGGACCCCGTTTATGTAATTTTTCGTACATTTTTACTAGTTTTTTCCTATTTTAATAATAATAATATTTTTTTCTTTTACCTTGTTTTAGGATTTTTTCCTTAAAATATACTAAATAAATATAAAAATCACAAAAAGATCTCCATATCTCCTTTTTTTCAAAAAAAAGTTTTCGCAAGTTGTCGGATACCTTAAATAACTTGATGCAGTTAAGGACATTTATATTATATGATAGTTAGCTAGAGCAACTGTTAAATGGGTTTCTAGACAGCGGATTAGTAATCAGTGTTACGTGAAATGAGTTACCTGACTTCCAAATTAGAGATGAAATATGAATATTTGCATATTGAGCATTACAGTAGTTTATTATACATATCAAAAATCAGAAAAACATCTGCTTTCCGACAGGGCTGCTGGAGAAAGACTCTGAACGAATGGAGCCATCGATGTCTGATTGGAATCGTTTTACGAAAAAGACGTGCAACACTTCCCAATATATGCAGATTTTAGAGCTGGGGCATCAACAAATGTTTCAGTGAGAGCTGTACAAATGATCTGTCTCTTCATCATTTGAGATTTTAGAGTTGACAGCCCGCTTTCACACCTTTGATTCATATACAGCATTCATATTCCGCACCTGTGCTTGTCAGCAACGTCATTTGACCGTTACCGATTGGAAACACGTTGCCTGGTTTAACGAGATACATTTTCATTTTACTGGACTGTTGGAAGAGTACGCTTATGAAGACATCTTCGTGCAGACAACAACGTGACGGTTAATACTGAGAAGTCCATAAAGCAGACTATGTGTAATGAGTATGATTTGAAAGCCCTTATAATCTTTAGTAGCTGGAAAGCGTCAACATACAGACGCATCTGGAAATGACCGGTACACAAAAAGTACACATACATTTTAGTTCAATCTTCTTCACTCATTCAAGGGATGTGTACATTCTGAAGTTATTAGGGAATTTTCTAGCCATATATTGTGACACCACACAAATTGAAGTTATTCTTAAGTGATCCTAGGAACACTCGTCTGAACTCATCCCCCTTCGTGGGCCACTACAGCCGCCAGTACCGAATAAATCTGAAATGTCTCTCAGTGAGCTATATAAGAAAGATCTCCATCGCAAAAACCTCTTTCTAAATTTTGGAGTATCCAACACAGTTCTGATGTAAAAATATATGCATCTGCATTCTATCACATCAGTAAATTCTTAGTATATTTATAATATGATGATATACCAAGTACACCTTACTCATTTACAATTTCACTGACAAGGAGAGGGCACGACTAAGGAAATTCATTTGGGATCGAGACTTGGTGTAATAGTAGTACTCCGTTAGGGTGTTCACTCCTCAATGTAATTCCGCCGAATGATCAGTCGATTCGGGGAAATTAGCCTTCGAAATTCCTGCATAGCTTTTATACAATTAAACTTTAATTTCCCGCAACAAGTTCGTAGCCTGATCAGTAAATCGTTTGCTTATTATGCGCGAGGTCAGGATTCGATTCCACGTGATCAACTTTTTTTCTTCAATTCATTTAATTATTTTTTTAATTAAATAAATTTATTTATGAAATGTTTATTAAATATTAAATGATATTTTATGTTATTTTTTTGCATTTTATAAATTAAAAAAAATTACTGTAATTATATAAATAATTATATTAAATTTTACGAATATATTTTATTTTAATAAATAATATTTATAATAAAATATATATAAAATAAATATTAAACGATATTTTACATAAAAATTAGTTACAAATAGTTTTATAATGTGAAATACTGTATACTATAAGTAAAATATTATAAAAAATAATTTATAAAATATATTATTATTATTAAATTAATCATTTTATAATTAATCTAATAAAAATATGTCTTTTATGTATCATTAACTTCATTATTTTATAATTTTATAAAATATGTAATAAGTTATTTTCAGATAAATTTATTTAATTTCAAAAAGTTTATTTAAATAATTTTATTAATAAATGAATACTAATATCAATAATAAATCATATTTTTAATAATAAACCATAATTTTAATAATAAACAATAATTTTAATAATAAATTAATAATTTTAATAAAAATCAATAATATTAATTATAAATTAATAATAATTTTAATAATAGATTAATAATAATTTTAATAATAAATTAATAATAATTTTAATAATAAATTAATAATAATTTTAATAATAAATTAATAATAATTTTAATAATAAATAAATAATAAATTTAATAATAAATTAATAATAATTTTAATAATAAATTAATAATAATTTTAATAATAAATTAATAATATTTCTTATTAATACTAATACTTAATAATAATTAATTAATTATAATAAATATTATTAATTAATTAATTTTAACAAATGGTTATTAATTTACTTATTTTAATTATTAATAACTTTCATTAATAATTATTTTAAATATTTGAATTAATAATAATTTTAATTAATTCTACTAATAAATAATTTAAGTTATAAATTTATTTAATTTTTTTTTTTTTACTTTATAAAATAAAAAAATAATTACATAAAATATCATTTAATATTTAATAAACCTTTCATAAATAAATTTATTTAATTTAAAAATAATTAAATGAATTGAAGAACAAAAGTTGATCGCGTGGAATCGAATCCTGACCTCGCGCATAGTAAGCAGGGGATTTATACCGAACAGGCTACGAACTCTTTTGGGGAAATTAAAATTTAATTGTATAAAAGTTAAGCATGAACTTTGAAAACTAATTTCTCCAAATTGACTGGCCATTCGGCGGAATTACATTGAGGGGTGAACACCCTAAAGGAGTACTACTATTATAACAAATCTCGGTCCCAAATTAATTTCCGAAGTCGTGCCCTCCCCTTGTAAGATCTCTACATGTTTGTGTGTGCCTTGTTTAGATTACATTGAGAGGTGAACACCCTAAAGGAGTACTACTATTATACCAAATCTCGGTCCCAAATGAATTTCCGAAGTCGTGTCCTCCCCTTGTAAGATCACTACATGTTTGTGTGTGCCTTGTTTAGATTACATTGAGGGTGAACACCCTAAAGGAGTACTACTACTTACCAAATCTCGGTCCCAAATGAATTTCCGAAGTCGTGCCCTCCCCTTGTAAGATCCCTACATGTTTGTGTGTGCCTTGTTTAGATTACATTGAGGGTGAACACCCTAAAGGAGTACTACTATTATACCAAATCTCGGTCCCAAATGAATTTCCGAAGTCGTGCCCTCCCCTTGTAAGATCACTACATGTTTGTGTGTGCCTTGTTTAGATGTGCTAGAAATGTCTTAGAATGGATACTTTGTACACAAGTTATAATTTTGTAAAGGAATTTTTATTAAAGAAACTGACAATTACAAGAACTCTAGAAAACTGAAATTCTCGGTGAATTTACTAAAAATAAAAAGGATTCCCTAAAATAGAAAGAATTTCAAAAAAATATAGCATCAATTCCATCTTTACTTAAGTAATCAAAATGGGTAGTTGTTATCAATTATACATCGGGAGGACGGAATTAATAAAAATAGTACCGAAAAAAAATCCCGGGATAATTCTATTTTACAATACAACGAAAAGGAGAGTAGATACTGTTGAATTGTCATTACTGTGTTCTACTGTCGTAAAACCAACTGATGCCCGATGTAACTTTTTATTGTGTGTTTAACGTCACCTGAATGAATGCACGAGTATTTCTACTGTCCATTAAAAACTAACTTTTGCAGTGTTTTATTAGGCTTTGCATGTGAACCCTAAAAACTTTGCAACACCGTCAAGAATAGATAAAGCCTAAATTGCACTACAAAACACACAGCGCCTGTGAAAAAAGCACAGACAAGAGAAAAGCCAATTTGCAACTAATCGAGATCTACGAACAGTAAAGTTACAATTGCAATCATAAAGTGGGATAGTTTTACTGCAAGCATACTTCTTGTAATATTTTTGAAAAGTGTGTATGATTTGTGTCATTTAAAATATATTAACTCAATTTTCGATCAGTTTTTTTCTTAAATCATCAAAGAAAAACTGACAAATCCTTAAAAGTAGTTAGTATATGTTCTCTTTATTTAACTATTCTCATTACAATCGATAACTTGTTATCTTGTACAAAACAATGATTTCAAAAACATAGATTGGGGTTACTATGCCCTCCGTTGTGATCTCTAACACCAGCTTGAGTTAGGTACTTCATTTGGTTTAGTTTAGAAGATATTTTGAAATAAATTTGCAATCATAAAAAGAGCAGAGTAATTAATTTATAATGTTAACAAAACTTTATGATAAAATAAATGAATTTCATGTTTTTTTATATGTGTACAGGGTCTGTTCTGAAAGTAGTAGCACTCATTTTCTCCTGGACGATTGGACGGACGAGAGGCGGTGTGTACGCACACTATTGGTGGAGAGGGAATATAAGGAATGCTGTGAGAAAAACCAGCAGTCGGCTCGTCCGTTGAAGAAAGTGGGTCGCTTGTATTGTAAAGCCCTGTCGCAATGGCTCCTCACGGAGAATCATGGAGCGTTTTCTGGAGCAGTGATGCGGCATCAAATTTTGTGTAAAGCTTGGTAAAACGGGCAAAGCGACTCACGACATGATTAAAGAGGCCTATGGTGATGCTGCCATGGGTAGATTGGTGTTTTTGAGTGGCGTAAGCTGTTCTGAGAAGGTAGGGAAAGAATGAAAGACGACGACCGCTCCGGAGGCCCTTAACCAGTAAGACCAACCAAAACGTGTCACGAGTGAAAAATGTTCCGAACGGTGATTGTAGGATGAGTATCAGAATGATCGCTGATGAACTTAGCATTTCTCAAATCGAAGTGTTTGATATCGTGACAGAAACCTTAGCCATGAGGAAAGAATGTGCGCGAAGTTTGTGCGCGAAGTTTGTGCCTCGAGTCTTGTACAGCACAATAAGGCAACGCTGCCTCATACCGCCTACAGCCCCGACATGACACCTTCAGACTTTTTTATGTTCCCAAAATAAAATAAACGATCAAGGGGAGCATCACTCATAGGTAGAAGTGGTTCAACAGGCCGTGATGAGTGAGCTAAACAGCATTCCGGTACAGGCGTTCCTAGAGGTGTTTTAGAAAACTGTAAAACTCGTTGACAGCACTGTATAGATGTGGAATGGTGCTACTTTGAAAAGTTCTAATCGTTTGTACTATTTTCAAGAATATTTTTTAAATAAGTCCTAATACTTTCAGAACACACCCTGTATATATCCCTTTCCAAAAAGTGATCTGAAACTTCAAAATACAAGTATACCCATCTCCAAAATTAAGGTCACAAACATGTTTCTCGTCATAATTTTTAAGTGCCTTAAGAAAAACCGATAGAGTTTTTATTTTATATGTTTTTTGAAGAACGGGTAGAGTTATAATGTATCAATCTTCAATTAAGGAAATATGATGTTTACTGTTAGTTTTTGCAAAATTACTGGATTGAGACCATACAAGAATATTAGAATTTTGCCTCCAGTTTTTTGAATATTGGATTAAAACAAACAAGTTAGTCTGTTTGCAGTAAGAATGACTTATCATAATCGCTTAGATTATTTCTTGAAATGGAGAACTTTTGTCAAGCTTAAAGCTGGCCAGTTTGAAGAGGAGATGGTTTAATGGGTACAAGTGATCTAAAATTAGTCTTCCGGTTATGAAATCAATTCGAAACAAGTGGTACTGTCAACAGGAAGGTCGACCAGGATCGACACAGAACATCGATATATGCACAGAATCGTTACTTGGAATTAAGAGCACACTGACATGTCGGACAAAGGCTCTTCAGCTGGCTCGTGACCTTGCTGCTATTTCTGCAAAAAGAATTTCCAGGCAAACAGTCTACAACTGTTTTGCAGAGATTGGCTTTTACACCCATCGTCCAGTCTGGTACATCACTTTGACTGCTTTCAGCACGAAAGAACGGATAGTGTGTACCTGAAAACATTTGTCGTGGACACCATGAGAATAGAGCATCTTCTTTTGAATGATGAGTCACAAAAGGTACCAGACAAAATGATTCTCGTCGAGTCTTCATCTAGAGAAAAATTGGAGCTAGTTTTGTCCTCCCTACTACTTAACAAAATTCGACACATTTGGAGGCAAAGGTAATCTTGAGTGTGGTGGCATAATGTTTGACATTTGTACACAACTGTGCGTTTTCGATGTGTGTTATGTCAACCCACAGCACTATAGGATTAAAATCCTTTAAGCCTATGGGAAATTTTTCTAGGTTCTATGGACCTGGACTAAACTTTTATGGACGGTAATGCGCAACCACACATAACTCACATTGTTGATGAATTTCATGAAGGAACTGATATTAGCCGTATGGATTAACCCTCTAGAGGCCATTTCTTGGCGAAACTCTCTTCCCAGACCCCCCCCAAGGAATAAAAGTCCCACTTTTGGAAGAGTGGACTTTTTTGCCACAGATACTTATTGACACCCTCATAAAAATTATGGCAGTTCATTGGGAAGCTTATATAGCAGTTCACAGTGGTCACACTCCATATAAGACCGACTTTTCCTGAGTTAAATGCTTTATATCTTATTCATGATTTCGCATTTTCTGATAAAACTTTTGTCTTAATTCAAAATTAAAATCTTTTCTATATTGTTACGTTGCTATATTCTTTCTCACTTTGTAACATGTCTCTGTCAAATTTTGTGGCAACGCACTGAATAGTTTGTTAGTTCTCGCGGATTTTATGTTTGTGAGACCTTAATTTTGGACATGAGTGAATATATCTTAATTATTTAAGCTTTGAGATTATATGCAGCAAACTTCACAGTGGTGCTTTTATAAAAGTATTCATTGAAAATAAATCTGCATAATGTTATTGAAAATATAATCATTAAAACAAAAATGCTGAAACGAAGGATTAAGTATACATTAAGGGTAAAAAATATAATTTTTATATGAATTTATGTTATTTAATCCAATATGAATTTAAAGTGTAGGTATAGTTTTCTTTTTAGAATTCTTTGAGAATATAATTAAAATTCAAGAATCTCTGGAATATAAACATTAAACCATCAAAACATGTACTTAATCTATCAGTATATATTAGAGCTGTATTCATCAGAGTATGGTTTTATATATTCTATAAAATATACTAATATAGTATTTTTTTTTTATTTTTCATGTTGTATTTTGATGTTCCTATGTATTTAATTTTATTTAGTTACAACAATAGTGTTCATTTATTTATTTTTTTTATTTAGATTTCAAAAAGAACTGGTTATTTTTAACCCCATTGAATTTCGGAACAATTATTTTCTTGATGTTAGTACAATTTTCATTTGATATATTTTAATATTGTAAAAGGTAATAAAAATGCATCTTATAACTGTTGAAAATAATTAGTTTATACTGAAAGCGAGTTTTTCCGACAATATTTATATAGTATAAAGTGCTTATTGCAGTGCTTCTCAAACTTTCAATACTGGCGCCCCCCTTTTCTATCACAATTTTTATCGTGCCCCTCTTTTACATTAATAATGTACTGTATGCAATAATAATGCTCTTTTTTTTACGCTAAAGCAAAAATCTTTATTATAAACCGTACAAATTCATGACATAAGTATTACATTTTGTATATGTTACTTTTAAGCAAAAAAAATTAAGTAATAGGATAATTACTATGTTATTTTTCCTATCTCTAATTTTTAAATTGGGACATATTGCAAAATGCGGTGGCTGATTAGAAGACAAAATATAGATGCCAGCTTTTTTTAAAAAATAACTCAGAGGGTCAATTTCTAATCATAAGCATTCCTTTGAGAAACTAATAATTCCTTTGAAAGCTAATACTTATTAAACTTGTTCTTAATTTAGTATTAATTAATTATTTATAAAATACTTTGTGCAGCACTGATACATTAAAAGTATATCGGCTCAAGTACCCGCTCTTTGCACGAGTTTATTTAAGAAAAAAAAAACATTATTGATATAATCGCTGAATTGTAAGGAGAGTAAAGCCAAGGGAGCGACAATGTTTACAAAAATGTAATATAACAGTGATGAATTTTTTACCTTTCTAATTATTTTTTTTGATTATGGGTCTGGGTTTTTTTTCTCTGAAAGAGTAGCATTTTAAGTTTGAAAAGAAAACGTAATAAAAATCCCTCATCATGCTATTACAGCAAATCAAATAAAATGTTTTTTATGTGGCTATAGAATCAAAGATAGCTAATGACGTTTTGAAGTAGAAGCTTTTATTTTTGATGATGTAATATCGCAGATGATATATATAAATTATATCAGTGTAAATGTGTATTTTTTATTATGTCAAAAAGTATTTTGTTTTACTTCATTCGAGTAAATATTTTTTTAATCTTCTATTTTCGATATGCTCGCGCCCCCTTGTAGGTTTATCGTGCCCCCCCGGGGGGCGCGCCCCACAGTTTGAGAAACACTGGCTTATTGGATAAATAATTAAATTACACTTTAGATGTTGTATATTGGTACTCGTAATTCGTTGTATATTGTCACTCGTAATTCCCCTTCTCATGAAATCAGAAAACAATTTTATCGTTTAGGTATGGTCTATGCGAAAAAAATGTACGCAATATTTTCTCGATACAAATATATATATATATATATATATATATATATATATATATATATATATATATATATATATATATATATATATATATATATATATATATATATATATAAATTTATATATATATATACATATATATATAAAGCAGAAAAGTGATTCACTCACTCATGATGAAATCTTCCAAAATATTAGACCAACATATATGAAATTTGAAGAGCATGTTTCTTAGACTTGAACCTTGATAAAAATGTGTCCTTTTGTTACGTAGAAATCTCCAAATAATGGATTTCCACACTATTAGTTGCCAAGGTGGGGAGGGTGAGGGTAGGAGAGCACGTAGATAAAAAAGTTTTCGCATTTGAACTATTATATTTACAGACTTGAAATTTGGAAAAAAAATTCTTTTGTTCAGTACGCACTTCCTTAGGACGGGTTTTGTGAAAATATATTCCCAAGTTTTGGTCGCAAGGGGTTACGGAGACGCATTAATAATAAACAATAAAACATTTTTTAACATTTAGACCTAGAAATTTGGCATTTGTGGTAAGTATTCCTTTTTTGTTAAGGAGAAATCCGTTAAGAATGGGTTTTAAGGAAGTTTACTCCTAATAGGGTTTTCGAGGGCGTAAAATTACAAAAACTTTAGTTTTTTTCAAGTCTGTTTTTAAATTAAGAGGCAAGAGCTATAAGAATGTTTGAATATGGTAAGATTTATATATCATACACAAAATTATATATGCATTGAACAACATGAAATACCCAACGAAATGTGTGATGTTGACAAGGAAATACCATATTTACTCCAGCCTATTCTAAGCTGCACTATTTTTCCAGTCTTAGTGCTTCTAAAAATCGTGTCCGGCTTAGAATCGAAAACAAAACATTTGTTAGATGGGGAAACTTGAGTTTCCACCGTCCTTTCTGACCACTTGAATCTATGATTTATCCCATTCTACATTTTATCTCCCGTATTCAATCTATCCTGAACATCGATGTCTGCTCATATTTGGGATTTTTTTTTTGTATACTCTTTCTTTTAATCACCTAACATCAAAGATTTCGGTAATAGCATAAAGACGAGTTCACAATGGCACAAGTATAAAAAGGGAGGGTATTTTATGTGCAGAAAAAATGGAAACAGAGCAGTGGCTGTTGAAAATTTGAGACGGATGAAACAAGTATACATTAATGGCATAAACACAATACATTATTCTATAATACATTCTTTTAAAAAAATGTTGCAAAACAAATGCATTGGATGGAATGAAAGACTACACCATGCGGGAACATACCAATACCGGCACCAATACCGAAGTCATCTGTGATAATGGGAGTGACGAATCATTTTTTTAATTATATGTTCATGTATGTGTTTGAATGTTTTTAATTCTGGAAAATGTTTTAATTATATTAACTACTTATTATTTCTCATCAATTTTCTTTAAGTTTCTGAAATATCAGATATCACAAAATTTTTATTTTTTTTAATTTTTTCTCAAAAATTTGTAAATATTTGGAGAATACGCCTTAGAATCGATAACAACCTTTCTTCACAGAAACATTTTGAGAAGGTGGGGTGCGGCTTAGATTCGAGTAAATCCATATATATATATATATATATATATATATATATATATATATATATATATATATATATATATATATATATATATATATATATATATATATATATATATATATATATATATATATATATAAAGAGTATATTTTTTTCAAGGTATAGAAGTTTAAGTTGGCATTACTTTCCAAAATGGGACCGATTTAACAGCTGTCAAGTGATTTATTCTCAGTTTGGTTCGGCAATTCATCATGAATAGAATCACGCCTGAACAACGCTTTCAAATTGTGCAATTTTATTTCAAAAATAATGGTTCTGTGCGGAATACGTATCGCGCATTACGTCCATTTTAGCGATGAAGCGCACTTCTGGTTGAATGGCTACGTCAACAAACAAAACTGCCGCATTTGGAGTGAAGTTAATCCACAAGTGTATGTCGAAACACCGTTACATCCAGAAAAACTGACTGTTTGGTGAGCTTTATGGGCTGGTGGAATCATTGCTCCGTACTTCTTCAAAAACGATGAAGGCCACAACGTTACAGTCAATGGTGATCGGTATAGAGCCATGAAATGTAAATAATTGAAAATGTAATGCCACAAGATTATCTTTCGAATAAAAAAAAATCATGTCAATCGAATAATACATCGTTGTTTTATTGCAATTTAAAGTTCTATACCTCTAAAAAACACCCTATATATATATAAAGATCAATACAAATTCATTATTTATCCATTTTTCCACATTTCTTTTGGTATGGCAACAGAACCAGAATACCTTCTTTATTAAGATATTTATGTTTGAATAAACTTAATTCCTTATACATTTACATATTTTCCTATGAATAAAACAAATAAAAATATTTTTATTTTATTTTCTGATAGAAAAATTAAGAATAAAAACATCGATAGTAGACACTTATTTTAATCCCTTCACAAATTCTAAAATCCTTATAATGCATTACATTAATCATTATATACACTTAGATGGAAACAAATTTGAAATAATAAGTACATATTCTAGCATAAAAAGGCAGCTGCTAAAATGTATATGCATATTAATGAATAATATTACCAGACCTTGCTTAGCACTCTAATGCTTGAAATTCGACTTATTAAACTATAAATTTAGTAACTATATAGTTAACTTATAAAATAGTAATTATAAATTTTATACTTTAAGTCATATTTTTCAATAATACCAAAATTAAAAATGCTAAAACAAATTATAATAAATTGAAGTATAAATTACTAAATAATATTAATGATTTAAGTGAAATCTTCTGAGAAACATTTGGTGGTACTTTTTTTAATATAAATCTTCAAGGATTTTATTATGTTGAATATAAACTGAAACTATTCTTTGGTAAAACTAATTATAGCACACGAAAAAAAAATGTATTTTTCATTAAATTGAATTGAAAAGAAATAAATTCTTCACGCTTTACTGGAATTTTAGTTGGCAATTCAGTCTAATGTTTATGAAGCAATTGCTGCATTAAGTTTTCATTTGTGTTTAAAAACTAAAGAAAACGAGTTCTGAAATAAGAGAATAATAAATAAAATATTCTTAGAATTTTGCAGTTATGTAAAAATAGCAAATGTATACATGTGTGTGCATATTGCATATTAGATAAAATTGTAAAACTTCTTTTGTAGTTAAAACTGATTTCTTAAAATTATCCTGTGCCTTGTTTAACTATATATTTTGTTAAGAAACAATAATTAATATTAGACAATATAATCAAATCTAATTGATTTAAGGATTGTATAACATACAGAGATTCTGTTGCTTCACGATTCATTAAAACTGAACGTAGAAATATAAAAAATGCGAAGTACATTATTAATATAGTATCAAAAGAAGCAATTCGTTGCACATATTCTACAGCAAAAGTTAGCAAGAACTCAAAACCATGCTGAGTTCATGGGGAAAAATTGTCTGATAGAAATATATACTTCTCGATGGTATTTAGTTAAAAAATAAGGCATATCGTAGCAATAATAATAGATAAAATATTCAATATCAAGCATTGAAAATATTTCATTTCCTACTTAAATAGAGAATTTGATAGAAAAACAAAATTTTGGAGACTTCAAGCATAACAAATATGACTTTTGTGATGCTCCGAAGAAATACATTACTATCAATTGTATAAATTTCTGTCTAAAAGCGAAGAAATATGTATTTATTTTTCGTTCTTATTCTTTATATATATATATATATATATATATATAAACAGCATATTTTATAGGAATGTACCCATATTCCTGAAAAAAACTAGGCTCTTATAGAAATATTTTAAAAATTAAAATTCTGATTTCAACTATTAAATCATTAATTTAATTATTTTCTATAAAATGCCAGCATTTACTTTTATTTGCTACGAGACTCTTTTACAGTGAAAAATGTGGTAGTCAAGCGGCAGCGGTCATGAAAATCTCAAGAGGCTTTAAAGTTCTTAGGAGAGTTTGCTGTGGACGTATGGGGAACGGAATGTAAGCTCCAGTGCCGTCGTTGCCACTTTATCAAGTTTCAACTGTCCATGATTCTTTTGTCAATAGCCTTCGTGTAGCTTCAAATTACGATGTTAATATGCAATCAAATCATTTACGCTCATTGGTTATGCGTATACTTTTGTAAGTCTCAGAAATGTAAGTTTGTTCAAACATTTAGAGATATATCTTAAAAATAACTATAAGTTTTCTAAGTATAATCTATATAAGCTACATGGTGTGTAATTTTACTTATATTGTAGTTTAGTTTCAAAAAGTCTAAACATTTTCTCAATATTCCTAATATTAGTTCACCATCTCCTATATACACTCTGTCAAAAAAATATATGCACCCAGAAGAAATTGAGCTACATTCACGAAATTTGGTATGCATGTAGTGTATATGAGAATAAACAAATGATTAAAAATTCAGAACAAAATATCATTTTATTAAGCGGTTACAGCTTGCAAAAGGTTAAAAATCAGTAAGTAGTAAAACCACCTCTGGCAGCTATACAAGCCGAAATTCGGCGTGGCATTTCAATTAGATCACTTATGACCCCCTGTGGAAGATCCTGCCATAGTCTTTGCATCTGCGCAGTTAATTCTCCTGTATCTCGGGACGGCTGCAGTTGCCTTCCCAGCGCGTCCAGACATGCTCTATTGGCGAAAGATCTGGTGACCTGGCAGGCCATGGTAGGACGTCATATCCTTGAATACATTGTTGGGAGAGTCGCGCAGTATGTGGACGATCATTATCCTGTTGATAAATGGCACCTGGGCGACTTGATAGCATGGGTAGCACAATCGGCGTTAAAATATCGTCCACGTATCTGCGAGCTGTCAAAGTGCCTTGAAGGACCACTAAAGATGATCGTGTGTCCCAAGAAATTGCTCCCCACACTGTCACACCTTGTGAAATTGCTGTATGCCGCTCGACAATAAATGCCGGATCGGACCGCTGGCCGGTGCGCCTCCAGACACGTGTGCGGTCGTCATCATCACTGAGACTGAATCGGGATTCATCACTGAAGATGACACGTCTCCAGTCTGTCACACTCCAAGTTGCCCGAGGTCGGCAAAAATCCAGTCGACACTGCCTATGATGTGGGGTCAGTGGTAAGCGTCTTAGCGGACGTCGGCTCCTCAAGTTTCGGTCAGTCGTCTCCCTTACGGTTTCTCTTGATGGCACTGGATGTCTGGAAGGAGGTAAGTGGCGTTGAATCGATGCTAGCGACGTTGTTGGTGCCGAAGTGGCCACTCTTCTGATTGCACGATCCTCGCGATCATTTGTGTTCCTGGGACGTCCTGACCCTCCGCGACGGTACACTCTACCTTCTGTGATCCACTGTTGCCAACACCGAGCAACTACCATATCGCTCCGACAGAGGTGGCGGCCGATACGTCTATTCGACCAACCTGCTTCTCTGAGGCCTATTATACGGCCCTATCAAAGTCCGTCAGCTTCTCGTACTGCCGCCGGTTACGTCTTAGAGGCATCCTAAGTCTCAATATCGTCTATCAAAGTCATCAGATTCGTTTGGATAGCCGTACGGCGCTTAATCATGCTTTTAAACTCTCCCAGTTGCGCTAAACAGCCTTGTCTTGGCTTCGAAATTTTAATCATTTGCATATCTAGTTACCAGACTACATTCTTGCCGAGTTTCGTGATTGTAGCTTGATTTCTTCTGGGTGCATATATTTTTTTGCGACAGAGTGTATATATATATATATATATATATATATATATATATATATATATATTGTTCAAATTTTCAATCGTTAAAATACTTTTCATTCATCCACTGGAGGTTCAGTTACATTTTTTAAACTTATAGTGGATGAAACTTGATGTTAATACAGGTTTTCGATTATTAATTAATTAAATTTTTATTTTTTAATTTTAAATTTACTTTGCTTTATTTCTGATGAAGTTTAAACTCGCACTAACAAATGGCGCCAAAAGTCTTTCAAACGAATTTTTTCTTGGCTTCAAATATTTTCTTTTTGAACTTGTAGTTAATGACACTTGATGTTAATACCGTTTTTTTTTCTCAAATATTGAATCATTAATTAAATTTAATTAACTTAAATAAAAATTTTCTTTGTTGACCTAAGTAGGAACTGACTTTATTTTTTTATATTACTTGTTTTCTATTTGTTTTAATTACAAGTTTTGTTTTGAAAATATTTACCTTGATCCTTACCACACTTCTGTTGAAAATAGTCTTATAAAAAGGGATTAACTACTTATTTTCATTCTTTTTCTTAAAATCTTTCATCTAAAAAGGATTCTAACTCAAAACAGCAAATTTTTCGATGTGTAGCTCATTCATATTCTGTGGTGACTGATTTCCAGTGGAGATAATCTTGAAACTCTTGTATTCTATGTAGAGATGGAATTTTTGCGTGAGGAAAACACAGTCGTGCACTCCATTTTTATAACTTAGTCACAAGCATTACAAAAGAAAATATTTTTTCCAAACATGAAAACATCTTTGTTGCAACAATGCCGCTTCAGAGTTGTTTTTTGTTCTGAATACATGTTTGTTCCATGCTCCGTGTTGAAGAAACCTTATATAGAATTTCTAACTCTATTCTGACTTTTCGCAAGATTTGGTATTCTGAGCCGCAGTTTTTCATGCGTAAAAATAGAATCTTTATATTTTTGTTGAGTACACCTGCTCACTGTGATGCAGCTTTCTCTGATCCCAAACAATTGGGTGAACTTTCTATTTAAAAGGCTTTCGGAAAACATTGCTAGTCTGAAGAATTACAAGGCATGCACATAGTAAAATGTCGCGGAGAATATTTCGAGTCCTTTATATTTCTATCAAATATTCAAAGAAGATGAATAAATCAATTCATTTTAGTTATTATAGCTTTAAATTATTTCTTTTACAAATATTTATTGAAATAATAATTAAAACAATTGGCTATGTTTTTTTTATTTTTTATTACTTTTTTACTGTCACGCTTTTCTTTTTTAGCAAAAATATTATTTTATTTGAAAATATTAAATTATATTTTTATGATTATTTGTGTTTCACAAAATTTAATTGTATGTAGTTTCAAATTAGAGTCCATCTCCCACGTAAGTTACATAATTCTGTAAAAGGAAAAAAATAATGATAATCATCTAATTTTTCTTACGAATTTCAATCGATTACCACCAATATCAATTTTTCAAGAAATAAGTACAATACAAAATCAAAATGCATTTTTTACAAGAAAAAACAGAAAAAATTCTAAAAATGATAAATGATAATAATAAAATAATTTGCATATCATTTTAATAAATTATCTCTAACATTTCTTTCACCACTCAACTGCTGAAGCTTGCTGAATCAATAATATAAAAAAAAATAATTTTTAAAATATATATATATTCTATAAAAAACACACATTTATAAAATGAAGTATTATTTTACTCTGCAATATTCTGTGATGTTCCACAAAACTTAATAAATCTAATTTTTAAAATGCTAATGATTTTTAAGTTGTTATATATCTATTAGAATATTATAAGCATGACGCATGTAGCTGCTAGGAATTATTTATAAATCTTCAGTTACGGAATAGATAATTTAAATTTTCATATACCTTGTATATAAAGAACTGCATTAAATATATTTTAGCAAAACGATGTAAAAATTTTATCATATTGAAAGTGGAATCAAATTATGAAGCTGGATAATATTTCAGGGGAAAATGATGAATATATATTGAAATTGGTATGCATATCATGTATATGTTTTTAAATGAGTGCATGAAAAAAAACTAGTCCTGTTCTTTTGTTGTATAATAAAGCACATAGTTCGAAATCTAATTTTGTTTTAAAGAATAACATTTCCTTTAAAGAAATAAAGATTTATTGCTGCAGGGCGTGCATATGCATTATATTTTTTTTGAATTATTTGAAAATCAATTTAATAGAGAACTTTTAAGTATTCACATTTTAGTATAGAGCTATTGTTCTTGAATAGGTATAAGTCAATAAAAAAGTTAAATGCTGCTAAAAATGCTTAAGAAATCTTGGATATATTAAAAAACAATTAGGGAAGCCTTTTTAAAAATGTCTGCATTTTTATTGCATTTAATAAATGAAAGAAATATAACTTTTAAAAAGGAATTTGAAATATATTAAGCAGAATACAATATTTTCATTAAAATATAAGTCTAAAACCCTTTTAAAACTAGCGTATTCTTAAAAAGATTTTAAGAAATACATTTTTAGCTACAATAATACACATTAACATATTTCAAATATTATTGTTACAGTAAAAATTCCTTAATAATGTGTAACAAATCATGAGTAACTTTAAAAAGCTTAATGAGAACACTTAACATTTTTAGGTCTAAAAGCCTTTAAGGAATAAGTTTAGAAATATATTACTAATATAGTAAAGTTTATTGTTTACATTTTAATCTTTTTAAATCTCAGTTAGAATTTACGGAAAAAAATTAATAATAATTTAATACTTTAACTTTTTTCAAGCACAACCTACGTGAATATTCTGGTATATATTTTAACCATTCTTTGTGTACTTTTAAAAATATGAGATGAAATAATCTATTTAAAATCAATGAAAGTAAAGAATATAACATTAGTCATTTGTGCGCTGTAATGCATTTGATTATAAATTCAGCAAAAGCAAACGTGCGAGTCTAGCGATCAAATATTTAGATATGTCTAGGGTTTAAATGTAAGATGAATTTTTTTTATGTTTTTGAGATTGTGTTATTTTTAGATACTCTAATATGCGCAATATTTTACAAGTCAGGAGACTATCACGTTTCCATTCTCCCTACCATCGATACTTTTAAGGTTTTGTTCAAAGTTTAGTTCATTCTTTCAGCTTCAACTTTGGTTCGAAGCAGGAATATGCAGATGTTGGTTTTTATAAAAAAATACATCTTTACCATATTATTTATTTATGAAATCCCACGGTATTCCAAGTTCTCCTCGTGCTGCTGCTGTGGCTAAATTTAGACTTTTAACCGGACATGACTGCCTTTGTGCTCATCTGTTTCATTTTAATTTAGTGACTTCACCTATCTGCGTTTTGTGTGACACTGGACAAGACATGACTGCCGCTCATTTGGACGAGTGCTCTGCACTGAATGATATTAACTGCATTGTAAAAAGGTATTGGAGAGCCCGTTGCCTAATGACCTGATGGTCAATGGCCTGGCATTTGTAAAATAAAATATTATTTATTTATTTTATTTGTATTTGTTATTTAAAATTATTGCTAAAGAAAATCACACCAGGGCTATACAAACACCATTAACGAGAATATTGCTTATTTTCTTCCATGGGAAATCTACTACTTCGTAATTTGAAATCGGTAATCTTCGCTATATATACGTATGTGTTATCTGAATTTATAAAATGTCAAAAAAGGTGATTCAGAGAATTTAAGTTGTATTATTTAGTATATTCTTTTATATTCATTCCTTTTGGGGAAAATAGAATAGTAACTACATTTATAATCAAGCTTAAATTTTTACTTCAAATTTTACTTTCAAAAAGTGTTGGCTTAGTAGAATAGTAGCTACATTTATAATCAAGCTTAAAATTTTACTTCAAATTTTACATTCTAAAAGTGTTGGCTTAGTAGAATAGTAGCTACATTTATAATCAAGCTTAAATTTTTACTTCAAATTTTACATTCTAAAAGTGTTGGCTTAGTAGAATAGTAGCTACATTTATAATCAATCTTAAATTTTTACTTCAAATTTTACATTCTAAAAGTGTTGGCTTAGTAGAATAGTAGCTACATTTATAATCAAGTTAAATTTTTACTTCAAATTTTACTTTCAAAAAGTGTTGGCTTAAGAGGGTGTCTTTCAATAAAAAATCAGTAAGAAATTTAGTGAAAAAAAGTGTATTGTGTCTTATATCTTGTTTGCTTCAGTTCAACAAGAAAGATGCAATTTTTATTTAAATACTTCTGGGAGAAATATGACTTTCCCTGTTAGTATTTTAGATTTCGAAAATGTATAATATATAAAATCGCTCCAATTTTTCTTATTTAAAAAAATGAAAGCATGACTGAATAATCCGTTTTTCTAATTTATTTTACCTTACACGTTTGGATTCCTCGAATGCTAACTGGCACAGAATTTGCATTGGAATATATCTCACTACTTGGACGTTTCAGTCATGGTATATGGCAACCTAAGCACCTAGTCATGTATTCTGCTCATTAGATGCAATTACTTACCACTGATTGTAAGATTTTGCAAGTATTAGGATGTGGCCCAAATACCAGGCTATACCAAATGTAGTTACACCCTTACCTTAAATATTTTTATCTTAAGTACCAACGTATTGAAATATTGTATGATATGTTTTAATATTTAATAATATATATAAAAGTATTTAGAAATAAAAAGTACCCTTTATATTTTGTAAACTTAACTTTTCTTGCCCTCGTTTTGATAAATTCTACATTATTCAATAATCGATGTTCCTTTACACGAATTTCTTTATTTAGTTTGATGTATACTGAAACGCTGAAGAGTAAATAATAGATTTTAAAATTAAATCTTTTTAAATAATGTGTATTGCATATTTTTATATTAGTAAAAGTAAAAGAAAAAGTATATGAAAACACGAAAAAAACCGATTTTGTTTTAAATTTCATCTAACTTTTTTTTAAAAAATTACAATCTTTTAATGTCACTCTGTTACACGGATAAGAATTTAGACTTTATTTACGCTACAGAGAGGACATTGAAAAAATACATACAACACTAACAAGGCTTGCTTACAAGGAGAAGAAACTTAGCATATACATATAGACAACTGTAAACATTAAGGGAAGTTTATTTTCAAAAGATATTCGTCACATACAGCGAAAATAACGTCATTTTAGTACACTGTCGTACTACGGCAGTCGGTGATACTGGAAGCAACATATTTTGGTTCTGAGTGCATGAGATTATGGATAACATTCTGAGAGACGAATCTACATTAACTGACAATCCTTTTCTAAAGTTCACTTTCTGAACGTGTTGGTGGCAATGAATGCAGGTGAAGACCTATATCATGATTTTCCGGACGTGTTCTATTGGTGAGTGTTTGAAGAATGATGGTCATGGAAATATCTTCACATCTTGCAAAGCACATTGGCTAATGCGTGTAATGTGAGGTATGATGTTATTCTAATAGTAAAGGGTATTGACCTTTCCTTCTCAAGAGAAACAGAATGTCTCCGAACGCAACATATAATCCATGTACCGTTGGGTCAAAATAGTGCCCTTAATGAGCATCGGATGTAACTGGCTATCATCCGCAATACCACCTCAAACCATGATGCTGCGTTATTGCGAGTTAACATAAGACTGACTCATCTGAGAAGAATTGTCATTACTTCATACACGTAACTCTGTTCCAAAATCATTGCAAGTTGATTCGTCTTTCTGTGGGGTTAATGGCAGTCTTCTTAACAGATGCTACGAGTGTAGGCCACTAGCATATAATCAAAAGTTCTAATCATTATTGAAAGATCAATGATGCCCTGAAAATACTGCAAAAAGGTGGTTGAAGAGGTTACTACTACTACCTGTTAGTTGATGCATGCATTCTGATGTCACTCTGGCTGCATCATCAACCCTGAAACGTGTCATATTTTCTAGTTTCTACCGTTTTTACCGTTGGCAGTGCACCACAGATGCGTTTAGGTGGTTGATGATGATATCTGAGGCATGAATAAACTCATCCTTCTCAATCTAGTCATCATGACCCTCATAAATTCATCTTCTTACTTCAACTGCCTCCGTTGGCGTTAGCTTGGCGTTCTGTGTAAGTACACGAGTCTTCTGAGGCAAAAAAAGATCCCGTAAAGATTTCTTTAGCGTGGACATATGATGGATGTTATCCACTTAGTAGGACCATTCACTAACACTCTACTCAACGTGTGCTGGAGATTTTTGAACATTTAACATAATTTCCATTACTAGTTTAGATACATCTACCTTGAAATTTGCTTAAATATTTTAGCCATTCCTTCTTGGTGTTACTTTTTCAATGCAACATAGGGTATATAAATTCTGATTCATCTTTTTAAATTGTTTTCACGAAAGTGTCCTTTTTTATGATGATGATGATACACATACACACACACGTACACATAAACATACACACACATACGCACACACATACAACACACACACAAACACACACACATACAACACATATATATATATATATATATATATATATATATATATATATATATATATATATATATATATATATATATGTCGCAGGAAAATGATGAAATTAGGACTTTCATCGAATTCCTAAGGAAGATGATCAATTCACGCAAGATGTTGAAATAACCTCTCTTTGAGGTAGTTTCCTTTATGTAACTAAGTGCAAATCATTTACTTACATTTGATCAAATCCCCGAACTGTTTTAATGAAATGATGAAATGAACAAGTTATCCATTTTTTTTAAAGATATGGGTTGATATTTATGGGATTGATAGTACTATTTGTATGGTTAGAAAGTACAAGGACTCGACCCCCTGGTGTTCCCCCATCACTTAAGGATTTCACATCATCCCTAAGGGGTATGAGCAATTGACGGGAGATGTTAAGGTGTCCGACTGGTTTAAAATTACCACTTTCATAAAAAAAAAAAATTTACTTTATAGTTTATTTTTGTAGTCTGTTTAATAAGCTTTCTAAAACAAACACTACCGTACTTTTAATTCTGAGTCCATTAGAAAAAAGTTATAGCTGTATAGCTGTTTAGTTTGAGGTAGTAAGTCCAAATCGAAACCGGAAGTATGAGGTTTAGGTTGGTTTTCACCGGCAAAATGAGATTTGTATTAATTTAAAATAGTTCAATGAATGCTTTTTATGTTTAGTAAACTTTATTTCACTTTATAAATGTTTTAATCTGTATATTTTGCTTTAAAATAGGCAAATTTAACTGATTGCAATGTTGGTTTTGATTTAAACGAGTTGCTATCTTTTTATCATTTATGTTCAAAACTAGATCTCTTTATAACTTCTTTATTAGTAATTTTATATAGAGTTATAGTTATTTTTAATTAAATTAAAGTTGTCATGCTAAAAACAAGTTCAATGAGGCCAAAAAAGAAGAGATTTTCACAGAGCAGTGTTTGTTGGAGAAACGTCGATAGAAATATCAACAGATCTTCCAAATTGAGTCATTGATTCTATTAAAAAGACTTATAAGGAAATTTGCGATCAAAACCTCCTAAGAAAATGTCTTCACGGGAAAGCTCAGAACTGTGATGGAAGTCATAACAATGTCGGGTGGAGTATAAACCCGAAAGACAACTTTGTTGAGCAACAAATAATCCGTTTAAGGATCTATATCGCAATAATACTTTTTAATTCTGGGTTTACTGATCTATTACCTCTACTTCAAAAGTTAGGAATGAAATTATGTTCTGAAATGAAAGGATATTTTTGGTACATTGACAAAACCAGAATTGTTGATTCTACGAGACATTCTTAACCAGATAAGAAATTGTCTCGTAAAAAAAGAAAAGCCCTTCAAAACTGTAAAAGTTTAAAGTATGAGCTTCAGGAAGGCACAACATACAAATCTGGAGAGTTTCAAAACCTTCCTAAATCATTTAAAAGTTTTATTGCAAATATAAACCTTATTTTGCATTTTGTGAAGAATGTTATTTTTGAACATAATGGTTAACGGTAAGAGTGATATTTCTTAAAGTAAATAAAATATTATTATGAACTTTTTTGAGTTTTTTCTTTGTATTATAATGAATGCTTTCTGCTAAAAGCTAAGTGTAATTTTTCAATTAAGGTATTTTTTTATGTAATTTTATATGAAAAAAAAATTTTTAAGAAAATTCTGGGTTTTTTCATCTCGAACACCTGTATTTCATAATTTTACAGTAGAATTTGAGTTTTTTTAGTATAAAGCTTAGATAAACGTTAAGGAATTATATTCCTACAGAAATTTTATTTATTTTTGTAGAGTTGTTTGCAAAAGATAAATTTTTTGTAATATTTTGGTAGAAATGTCTCATTATTTTGAAAAATAAGCTTTCAAAAAATTCTTCTTTCTGTATTTTCATAGTTTTGCAACATACTTAATTAAAAAATAACATCTAAATGATTATTTAAGGGATATTTTAGAAAATTGTCTCCGAACCCAATCGGATACCTTAAAATAACGTCTCTTCAAGGTCATTTCCTTGATGAAGGTAAGTGATTTTATCAAACACTGAACAGTTTCAGTGAAATGATGACCTGAACAAGTCAGGATTTGCATTGGCAAAAGCTGTCCATGGGGGGGGAGACACCTGGGGGGTTGAGTCCTTGCACTTCCTAACCAAAAAGATAGTACTATCAACCCCCAAAATATCAACGCCATATCTTTAAAAAAATGGCTGGCTTGTTCATTTCATCATTCCACTAAAACAGTTCGGGGATTTGATCAAATCACTTACTTACATAAGGGAAATGACCTCAAAGAGACGTTATTTTAACATCTTGCTTGAATTCATCATTTCCCTTGGGCATTCAATGAAAGTCCTAATTTCATCATTTTCCTGCGACATGTATATGTTGATTTTATAAACAGACTTTTTTGTATTTGATGGATTTTATATTTTATTTGATTAATCACTATAACTATGTATATTATTGCCATTCATGAACGTTTTTGTGAAAAGTGTTAAAAAAAGAAGGAAAAAATTATATATTCTAAAATATAAACATTATTTTTAGCTATAATAACTGAAACATGGTTTCCAAACAAGTTTCGCCAGAAAAATACAAATGTGTGCACCCCAAATTGTATTTTTTTATGCGAGATAGGTGAAATGGAATAACCTTATAAAATGTGTTGTTTGCAGCTTGGAAACATGATTACAATAAAAATTTTCCTAAAGTAATATTATTTTTACGATATATAAAACAGAAATTCACAAATGTGAGCATAGTATATTACATACATATGTATTTTTTTATTCCATACATTTTAAAGCAATTTATATTTGAACAGTTGCATCATTCTGTAATGCATACACACACAATTACAAATATTTTTAAAATTTCTTGGTGCAGTAAAGTGATTTTGAACTTTTTTAATTATTTCAAAATTATTACCTCTGAAATACTTGGGTTAAATTATAAATTTGGGATGATTAAGTTAACAATAACATAGAAAAAAGAGTAAAATGCATTAAAATTAACGAATACGTCGCATACTGTTTTCTACATTTTATAAGTATCAACATGTAATGATAAAAATGCATTTAAATAAAAACACTAAGAGAATTTTAAAATATACGAACTTTTTGTGAGTGAAATTGGTAGAAATATAATTCAAATAAATACAGAAGTATGCTGTCAATACTTTTAATTATAACTGAGTATTTAATTGCAATCTAATTGATTAAAACACGTGGTTTTTAAAAAAGAAATATCATAATATATGTGGCACACTTATAATCACTCGATAATATGATGAAACATGAGATGCAATGCAAGATAATCCTGAAATCTAATGATTTTCATTCCCTTAATAGCTAAACGACTAGATTCATCTTGTGAGAAAATTCCAGACACATCTTTGTTTGGTTGGATTCGAGCAACACCTCTTAAAGTATTAGACTTACGGGAAAAGTGTATATTTGACCATGCTATGTTCACAGATTCTACCCAGTTTCTTGTTATCAGCTCTTGTTTGCTCGTCAAACTAGTTCTGGCCATGTATCTTGTCTCCCTCCTTATCAAAGTCCTAACTCCTAGAATGAGATTATTTTATTTGACTGTGTCTATTAAAGGTGCATCCTTCAACTTCTTGAATTTAAGCGTATTTCTCGGTTTCAAAAAATACTTTTATTTTTAGTTTTTTTAATTAAAAATATCTGAATAAAAACATGTGCAATTTTTGCTGGATAAAAAGTCTTTTTTTTAAAAAAAAAGTAATATGAGTAGAATTATAAGGAAATTAGATGATTAAAATAATATTTACATTTCTGAGCTAAAAGTATTATCTTAGAGCTCTAATCGAACAGATAATTTACATAAGACAATTAAGAAAATTATAATTTATTAGAGAATTTGTTTGAGAAATGTAAAAGGTCTTTGACAACTGTCTAATTTGAAACCCTTTTAATTATTGTTAATTTTTAATATATCGCATTATAAATAAAAATTGTAGCTTTTAACGTATGAAAAAAAAATTATTTTTATATTTGATCTAAAATCACGAAATTACAAAGTTAAACGTTCAATGACTACTACATATGCGTATATCAAAGTATATTGTGTTTCATTATTTATCTCCACTTCATTTCAGTGCATATTTTTATGGAGTTAACTGATTTCACAACTAGTTCAAGCCAAAATAATTTCAATAAAAGCGCAACCTTTTGAAAGAGAAGTAGTAATAAATGATGTTCTACTTAAATTTTGTAAAAAGAAGTAAAACAATTTTTTGAAAATATTTTCTTTGCTTATAAAATAGAAGATGAAAGTACTCTTATAAATAATTCACAGATTTTTACAGAAACGTGCATAAAAAAAAGACAAATCACCGAAATTCTTGACAGATTAATATTACAATTAAAAAAATGCTTGAAATTCGAGTTGCAGTCACTGCAATGAAATTGAAAGACATTTAATAACAAGAGAGGATTTAAACGTAAGGAATCAAAACCCTTTAATAAAACGAATATATTGCTATAAGAGATTCATTGCATTTTCAGTTCCAAATATCACTTAAAAAAATTCTCAAAACTTTCCAGTCGAAAAAAAAGTGAACGATTTAAGAAACACATCATAATTACTTCGAGATCTTCAATGTAATCCCTGAAACGTTCTGCGCTTTTCCCGCCAATGGGCTCATGAATCTCTCGTATTTTGGAAAGTTTAAATCCCCAAAGTAATCAAAAATGGTTTTGCCAAAGCTTTATACACACTGAGTATAGAAGTCTATTAAAAGCGAAACAGTTAGTCTTTGTAGGCGCTCTCAAGCTGTAGTAGGGAAAGTTCATTTACTAAATAAGTAATCTTTTTGAAGCAACGAACTGTCAAAAAGTTGTAGAATGCAAGTGACTACTCTTCAAGATTTTAAAATTCTCTTTAGGAAACATAGCAATGGATTAAAGTCTGTTTAACAATTCGTTCTAAGAAAAGGCGACTCATCTTCATCAAGAAATTCATCATGGTACAAGAAAGTTTTTTTTTGCATATAAATACTAGAATAAAATGGAGGTATTGGATTTTTATTAAGAAAACAATTACATCTGGATTAGTTTTAATGAAATCTAAATAAAAAATTTTTAATATCAGTCAAATAAAACTGATGTATAGTAATATTTTTTTAAAAATTCCGGTAAGTATTGTAGAAATTATCTAATTAAAGTATTTTGTAAATTCTAAGTATAACTGAGCAGTTTTGGCATATGATTAAAATGGATATATATATATATATATATATATATATATATATATATATATATATATATATATACTGTCTAGCCAATTTATATTTACATTATTTTGAAAATAATTTCATTAATAATTCTAAATATTACATTTTTCGTTATATAGATGACAATCATTTTTGGCAAGCATGGCAATTTTAAACCTATCCCAAATTTTTATCCACAATACCTTAATTTAATGCAGACAAATAGTAACAACAATGAAGCCAATTTTCTTGATATACATATGAAATTAAATGATAATGTTATAGTTACTAATATTTATGATAAAAGAGAAGAACTTAATTTCAATATTTTAAAAGTTCCTCATTGGGAGAATAATATACGAGTTTCTGTATTCAGAAATATTGTTATTACATACAATGCAATCGATTTCTAGTTTAAAAAAAATCAGAAAAAATAAATTTTTAAACATTTTACTAAATATTGCTTAAATCACAAATACCCAGTTAATTTCATTAATAGTTGTTTAAATAAATGAATTATAAACAGTAAGGATTAAAATTTCTTAGAATAATAACAGTTTATTACTATAAATTTATCATTTTTTCTTAATTATAGTTACCACCATATTCTAATATTAGATAAAGTTACTCATTATATTATTTAATTCATATATAACTGTAGTGAAATGAAAGTTATGGTCGGGGTTGTAAACTCTTTTAAATTTCATTTCTATTATTTTCCTACTTTTGTTAAGTGCTACTGTAAGATTCGTCCGGAAGTTTAAAAATCTTTATAGGTGGCGCGACCATCAAAGGAGAGAAAGAAGGAAGTCAACAACATGGCGGAGCGAGAGAACATGGCAGAATGAGCGGGATTGTGGTTATTACGTTGGCGAGGATAGAAACAAAATGATGTTAACAAATTAAAATTAAATGTATATAGTTGGTTTTTCTTTTTATGTTGTTTTGTGTTGTGTAGGGCTGTCTTTGGAATAAAACTCTTTAGCCATTAAAAAAGTAGTGACTTTATTGTACCTGGATTACTGATGAATTTTTCATTGGAAGAGAAAAGAACATACGATTTTTAGTGCTACAATTCAGCCATTCACATGCTTTGTATTTGAATTTGGATCCAGAACCTGGCAATAACTTATTTATTATACTCAGATTTAGCGCGGACTCTGCATTTTTATGTGCAATTTTTAGGTAATTTATATCTATCTTGTAATGGATTTAGACATTCCTATCCATTATTTTCAATAGGTTTTTGCTCAGTATTATTAACCTAAAGGAGAAAGGTTGGCTGGCCGCAAAACATGTTCAACCCCACTTTTATATAAATAATTATATATATAAGCTGTCTTAAGTCAGCAATGTTTATATAATATAGCAGCATCCATTTTTTTAAAATTTCAATTATATATCCTTCCATGTATCATTTCCTGATTATCACTGTATTTTTCGGTTCTGTATATCTCTGTATTTTTTGTTCATCTCTCAATTGTAGAGAATTTAGACTATATATATATATATACATATATATACATAAATTTTCATCACAAGTTTTAATGTACCAAGTACCAATTTGATAATATTTCAAATATGATTTGCTTCAATACATAAAGTTTCTTAAGGTTTTGTCCTCTTTTGAACATGATGTACACCCACAGATAATATATATAGCAAAATAATATAAATGGAAGAAAAGGCACCAAAGAAGTTCTTAGGAAAATTATTAATGTGGTGTGCAATTCTCTCTTTGCTATACATACGAAAAAGAGTAGAATTTTTTTATCTACAATCTAATAAACAGTTTTCAGACACAACGCAAATTATGCATTATTTTTTTAAATTGTTAAAAATCAGAAATTTGTTGAGTAACATACTTATTCTACCTCACCTAATAGAAATTTCAGGATTAAACAACCACATTTAAGATGTGGTGAGAGGAAATGTATCTTTAGTTGTAATCAGGTATCTAAAAGAAATGTGTGAACGAGAAAAAGGCCTTAGTGAATAGAAGTCTACGACCAAAGTTACGAAATATTCAACAAAAGCATAAATCTGCAGATGGGCAGATGATAACTGATCTGTACCAATGCCCTGAATATCCAATTTAAGGCAGATCTTCATCAAATCGTTCATAAGTTAGAGTTACATGACCTTATTGCAAAACACAAATCCCTTATTACTGAGATTAAGTAGTTTACAAAAGATTAATACCAGTAGCCAATTTCCGATATTGCAATATATTTCACCATTTTCACAGATTAGTGCGTCATTTTGTGTTGATCGGATCTGTCTCATTCTACTGTTATAAATAAACGTCCCTGTCTGGTTCATTGCCAGTTGTTTATATGATTATGCAATAGGGAGCGCGGTTATGTAATTATTGTAATGGATAAAAATTCTCTGGTTACTATTGTAAAAAGGGCAGAAATAGAGACACTGCAAACAGCGGGATTTTCTGTACGTGGAATGATTTTGAACATAATTGTAAGCAAAATAACTGTTCATAAAGTGGTCAGTAAAATTTATAAGTTTCAGGAAAATATAAGTGACCTTAAGAAGATTAGTGAAGAAAAAAAACAGTGTGTGTGTGATAAACATGCAATAAGAAAGATGGTTGTACTATCTCCTACTACCACCTGCAATAAGGTTAGGCTTATTTTGGCTACAAAAAGGTACGAAAGTCAATTTGTTTCGTTTTTTTTTTCAAGGCATTTGACCTCAGCTTTGTATCTTATTCTACAAACCTACAATGATGCACTGGCTTCAAGTATGAAAATAAACAACTAACTTTTGGCAGATGATACCAGAATCAGACAGTACAATAGTGTAAGAATACAACGTTATTTTTTGTTGAGACAAGTGTCCATTAATGTTCTGCAAGTATTGCAGTTGTTCGCCACCCAGATGGAACGAAACACTTTCCCTAAGGTAATTGATATGAAATATAACGTCAATATGGTTGTATTGCTGCTCTGTAATTATTGTGATTAAAAACCACTTGAGCAAAAATCAGAGCTTGAACTTATTATAAGAAACTTTAAAGCTTTACACGGATGTTCTTAGATGTTAAGTTTTCATTCACGATGGGACTATTTGAAGCAGAAAAAGTTCAACTGCTTGACTGACCAAGTAACAGTCCAGATTTTAACTCCATTGATAGTTTTTGATGTATTGTGAAAAGTAAATTTGCGGAAAAGTAACCACCTAGTGCTAGGATATTTGTTGAAGCAATCAAGTACATTTGTGATGTATTAATATTTCTAAATCATAGTACAACGAATTGTAAGAACTTATGTATCAACTTTACATGGGGGTAATCCCACATGCACTATATGCAAAAGAAATGAACTATATGTTAGAGAATCAATATGAAACTCTGTTAAAGAGAACCTGTATAAAAATTATTAAGATTTAATTCAGAGATGATAAAATAGTTTTAACTCAAGATTATTATAACAAAAATATTTGAATGATTCCTTTAAGAGTTAATACATGTTCTTGTTGAGGAGCCAGCTACAAATATTAATTTTAAGCAAAATCAAATTTATAACTCTTGCAGAAATTTATACTTATGTGCATTATTTTGATTCTATAGCTTTTGATATAGCAATTAAGTTCAATGTTATAATAAATGGCCTTATTTTTTGCTTCCGTTTTCTTTCACAGAATATGTACTCAGATTCTCCTATAAGTATCTTTGATTTATTAAGGTCGTTAAGATGCTGGACATCGGAGTAAAAACAAGCAATTATTTTGTCAGAGTGAGCAGATATTTTTTATGACTGTTATACCTCACATATTCAATAAATTGTTGTGTTGAATAGCTACAGAGACAACCTTATTTTAATGAAGTATTCATATAAAAGAAGTAAAATGTTTAATACTAACAAGCTATAAGAAATAATATTTATATATATAAATATATTATTATTATTATGGAGTTCTATTACTAGAATTCTAACGAACCCGAAATATAAATTTTTCCGGCACCTACGGTAACATGGACTAAATTTCTAATAAGTTTTTTACTCTAATATGAATGTTTTATGCAGTTATATTAATGGCTGCATAAAACTCGTCAAATGCTTGAAAATTATTATTTTCATTATAAAAAAAAACTTTTCAAGATTATGAAAAAGTTATAATTTTTTTAAAACATACTATCCCATATATTTAAATACACGATACAAATCAAATTCTAACGAAAATGAAAACGTAATTTCTTAAATATAAGTCTATTTTTCAACAATCCAAATATCATTTATTAGTCCAACGCATTCCATGTCCTGATACTAATTTTGATTTCACTGCATATGTGATTACATAATTTTTTTACCTTCATCAGCAATTACTTCCAAACAAATCCCAAAAATCAGAATTGAATGCTTAAGAGGATTCCTGAGATAAATGAAATACAAAATTTATAAAGTTAGAAAAGTTTCCTAAAGTTTCCTAAAAATAAAATCTTATTACCTTACTTTATCGTCTAAAAAAGTAAATAATTCACTGATTCAATTTGTTTCATAGAGTGTCCTGTAGTAAATACGAATGTTTATTTTCAACTAGGTACTATTTTTGAATTCAGAAGCTACTTTTAATTTATAATCTCGATAAAGCTTGTTGAAACATGATTTCTGACTGCATATTAATGCATTAATATTTGTTCGCTTTAATTTATTTACGTAAGTAAAAATATTTCTTAAATTATTATTTTTATTTTTTAAAATAAACGGACTTTTTTTTTACCGATACGCAGTAATACATTCTTCATGCCAGGAATTATTCGATAAAAAATCAATGTTTCAAAATCCTTTTTATATATATTTTTGCATAGTTTTGTAGTTTTTAAAAGTATTAATATGTATTTAATTAATACACCATTGTTACAAATCTAAAAATATAATTTACACTTTTCATTTATGATAAATATCAAATAAAGAATAGTATCTTCAATTAATTTAGAAAATAACTACTGTTTGAAAAAAATTCTTTCGTCATACCATTTTGCGCTTTCTTAAAATAATAGCTAAACTATTTCTGATTTTTATCGAAAGCTTCATTAAAACGGATATGTTTTCTTTATCTTATATTGAAAAAATAGAACAACTCTATTCAGCATTAATTAATTTGAAAGAATGAAAAAAATGTGTAAGTTCTTTTTTCAGAGTTACAACCAAATTAATTTAGAACCAATACCACTTTTTTATTTGCTGGATTATTATCCTTCCTTGTAAGAACTTTTAAATAGTTAATTAATTTCTTTCTTTAAATTAAAATTAAATATTTAAAACGGCTTTCATTAGATCTGAAGCAAACTAAAGGTTTGATTACAGTATATTAATTGAATGAGCTTTCAATTACATTTCAAATTTAATTTTGCGAAACGATTCTCACGTCGCTCATACACACTCAAAAAAGGATAGATTCTTGATTGAACAATAAATTTAAAAAAAATGCTTCAATGTCTGCATTTTGTTCTCAATTTATTCTAAGTTTTTTGAAGATTAGAGTTTTCATGAATGATTCACATCTTAAGATAATTAGCACGAATTTCTGAAATTTGCAACTTTTTGTGTTGGTCCCTTAAACCAATATTTTAATGCATTTCCGGGGAAAGATTTTTTGCTTAAAATTTAAAAATAAAAAGAAACGAAGGTTTGCTTTAAAAATTAAAATTTCTACTTTTCTGACAGAATTTTACGCAATTCTTTAAAATAACTCATTAGAATTCTGGGAATTTTGCATCTGTCTAGTTTATTTTTTTTCCTTAAAAAAATAATATTTTTTACTTAAAATAGCGTGCATTAAAATACAAATGGCTTCATTATAAGTGATTTTTAAAACAGTTTTGATAAAATGTTGCATTAGTAAGATGTATTAGTGTATAAACTTTGCTCGCGTGTGCGTGTTTTTAAGTATAATTTACATATTTAAAACACACATTAATTGCTTTAATCACAAGTACTAATAAAGGCATTTACTTTTAAAATTGTCACGGTTGTGTTAGCAAATTGAGTACAAGAATATGTATGACGATTCATTACATTCATTTGTAGACTTTTCTAGATATAATTATCACTTGTTTTCTTTTAGGAGAGCTAGAAAATCTTCATCATCAAAAGTGGGAGAATAGTTTTCATTTAATTATAAACTTTTTACTATTAAAATAATCATAAAGTTCCACAAAGAGAATTGTATGACAATGAATTACTTTGAAGGTTAAATTTATATGACATTTTGGAGATTAAATATCTGTTGAAACTACCAAGTTTTATTGATGAAATTGATTTAATCATAACCATAACATCCAATTGCAATGAAATAGTTACTCAGCATTAAAATAAGAAAGAAAGGAATCATTAGAAAGCTATTTAAGTTTTAAGAAATTTCATGACATATATTCGTATATTCAGTGCTTAACTCACTAATATGTGTTTAGTTATTTAAAGACTATATATACATATAATCTTTATATTTTAAAGTTTATCTAACTATTTAAATATATCATTTTTAAGTATACAAATGACAAATATTGTGCCTTGAAAACTGTATACATATATATAATTCATTATCGACTACAATTTTTTCGAAACGATTAACATTTATTTTCAAAAAATAAATATTTTCTTAATTAAAAGTAATTTTTTAATTAATTTATCTAAAATGTTATTTATGATTTTGCATATATTTCTCTTGAAATCTTAATATATTTTTAATTAACCATTATTATAACTAATGCCTTGATTATTAAAATTTATTAGGGAACATTACATAACTAAATAATTTCAGTCTGTATATGATATTTTAGTCAACTTCAAATATTTAGTTTGTAGTGAAAATGTAGGAATTATATTTCTTGGTATTTTTTTTAACCTAAGCTTCAAGATATTTTAAGATACATTTTTGTAATTTACTCACTTGTTCAGATAGAAATCTCTCCTCAAGAAATAATGAAAGGTTATCTTTTTCCGTTGAAACATAACATAAATCTCTGAAATTGGTGTCCTTGAGAGTAAAATATTGTATTACTTATACTATTTAAAAAACAACGTAACTATGAATGAATGCAAGTCAGTGATATTTAAAAATTGCACATATATAAATGAAATTCCTCTTTCATCTTAAGTTAAAATAAAATACTTTTAGTCGAGTCCGTTCCCATGAATATTGGTATTAATCAATGTACACAGTTATTTAGTAAAAGTGATTTATTAAAATAAATGAGGATAGTTATCTTATTGTTTCGTTTCATCAAACATTTGTAAGTCTACTTTTAAGGAATCGTTTTTGATGTGTAATGATGTGAGGACTAACTGCATTAAAAGACTCTCTATTGGAACACTCGTTTTGATCATGAGGTGAATGAACAAAGTAATGAAACTGTTTCATCGAAAAACTCCTAATTATTCCGCATGGCTGCAATCGTATGCTGTACCACTTACACATGAAAAAAAAAAGCTTTTAGATACGAACTTTGCCTCTGCCCTGCTTTTGTTTTACTTTGTAATATCCAACGTTCGTATTTAATGAATGGACAACAACTTACTACTATTAGCCAATAGAAACGAAAGGAATTTCATAAAGTACTGTAATAAAACTTTCACCTTATTTGGAGTATATTATTTAGTCTCGATAATACATAATATTAATTGCTATTTTGCACAACTTCTGCTTTAAACATAACTTTGAATACTAAATAAAGTAAAAAAAGAGACACACTGAAAAATATCATATTTCCAGTTTTTATCGAAGTGTTGCACGTTTGACAGCAGTGATTACATAGGGCTTTTATTTTTCTTACATAAAAAATTATAACATTCAAATAAAATACCATTTTGACATACTTACAAAGTTCTTTCACAATCAGATTAGTTTTGTATTACATTTACATTACAGTGTAAATTTTAATTTTAATGAATGGTAATACATCCTAAAAAATAAAATGTACGTTAGAAAGTTACCTAAATTATACATGTTCTTAATCTAAAAAGCTTCAGAAAATCATTCAAAAACTATTAAAATATAAAATGAAACAAAATATTGAATTGTATGCAAATAATTCATTAAGATACTTTATGGCACGTGAGGCTACAAAACCTAATTTTTGATATTTTAAAAAAATGCCTGGTGTTTTATATACGAGCATACTTCTAAATAAAAGTTATTGTTCTCTCTCTATCAAATATCAAATTTTTAACTTTGAACCTTATTGTTCACATTACCGTTCTATCAAAAAATTAGTAATACTTTCACCAAATATTTATGTTAATTTCTATAACGTACTCAATGAATGATATTATTTTTAACTAATAAATAAACACGATTATTGAGTGAATTAAACTTATATTTTATACAGCAGATGAAAATAGCATTGCTTTCATTCAAGATATAAATCATGTGTGTGTGTGTATCATACTGCATAAAATAACTAGAACTTAAAATACGCCATTAAAAAGTATGTATGCAATTTCCACTCACCAAAAACGAAATACAATATTAGATGCAAAGATAATAATTATGTTTTAATGAAAACCGAACTATTTTTGAAAGGGGAAAAAAAATTTGTTACATTGTGTGTGTGTGTCCACATTTTCTAAAGTTCATTGTAAAATATGATACAGGATGAAAAAAAAAAAGATTTCGTGTAAATAAAAATAAACCATTTGAAGTATACTTTCATTAGGAATTTCAAAGCTTTTACTAAAGAAAAGGGGGGAGGGGGGACAAAATATGTATGCATATTTTTCAATCAGTTGAATTTATTTCAAGATCAACTGAATAAAGAAAGAAATTTATGTATTTTTATGTGTTTATAGTTTAAGAAAATATGTATGTGTATATGTGCGTCAATGAATATGACATTTTATGAATTAGAAAACGGACTTTCATAATCAAACACGTAAAATACTGAGAATGTTTCTTAATTTTAAAATTCTTAGAATAATTACAACTACATTCGAAAATGTTTGGAAAAGCGTATAAATGAATAACTTTTTGATATTTTGTATCACTTGAATTAGAATATGCATAAACCAGTGTTTCTCAAACTGTGGGGTGCTCCCCCTAGGGGGGCGTCATAACCCTACAAGGGGGGCGCGAGCATATTGAAAAGTCGAAAACAAAAGATTAAAGAAATTATTAATTTTCTGAAAGTAAACAAACAAAATATATTCTGACATAAAAAAACACATTTACACTGATATAATACACTTATAACTATACCAGTCTGCTCAATGTATTTCATTAATTTAACAATGTTAAATTAAGAACGTTTGACAATTACCAGTAACCCCATGGGATCTTCATATGTAAAATTATGTTCAAAAATTAACACTTGATGATTTATCCGGTTTATAATTAATTACTTCAATGCTGATTAAAAATTACGCAATTCGCTCCTCAATACCACCGTTAACACGTAGACAAGCGTATGTGGTTTATTGGGGGCAGTAAAGGAATAATGACGCAAATTCTCTGAAATAAGTAAATTCTTCGCAAAGACTATAAAGGTAATTTTATTGCATTTCAAAGCCTTCGGAATAATTTTATGGATAGCAATTCACAGAAAAGATCGTACTTCGGAAAGACGTATATATACTTCCGGGACAAATATCTCACTGGCTGAGCGATACGTATATATACGTCCGGGGCAAATAACCCACTGGCTGAGCGAGACGTATATATACGCTGGCAGCATTTAAGAGGTTAAAGTCGAATTGCAAGTTTTAGCGTGAAAATATAGTATTATTGAATTTAATACATTGTTATTGTATGGGGGGGCGCGAGGAAAATTATGACTGAATTTTGGGTCGCAAATATTGACAGTTTGAGAAGCACTGGCATATACAGTTGTTTTAAGAATATTATTACAAGAATTATTTAAAAGCAATTTTTTGGCAAAAATTTAAAAACAAATGACTTATTTTCAAAACGTTCTCTTCATAAGAAAGGTTTCTATCATAATAATATTTTGCTTCTGTATATAGCTAGAACTTCGGTACAAGTTTTTAACTAAGATTTTTTAAATGTATTATTTAGAAGTGGATATATTCATATTTTAATACATCAGACTATACATCATCATCATGTAATACATCATAATTTTAACAAAAAAAAAACATTGGTTATTACTTCAATTGATTGTGACTCTGAAAGTAATGTGAGTTTTTGAAAAACCCTAATTTAGACTGAAAACAGAAGTATTATCTATGTATAAACAAAATTTTATTATTATTATAGAAGCATTTATCATAAAAGCAGAATATTTTGAAAATATGTCATTCTTTCTTCATTTTTTGCCAGAAAATTGCATTTAAGTAATTTTTTACTGTAGTAATATTCTTAAGACAATTTTATGTGTTTAATCTAATTCAGGTGACACTAAATATTAAAAAATGTATTCATTCATACAAATTTTCAAAATCATGGTTTGAAACGCAGTTGGATACCTTAAACTAATCAGTACATGTATTCTCTGGAATAATTACATTAAATTAATATATATTCAAAATAGATGCTTACATATGTGTTATTCGATAATATCTTTTCCTCTTTTATAATCTTGAAAATAAAATGTAAATATAATAAAAAGTAACAAATTGTTATTAAATGCAACTTTTTCTTCTTTTTTTCTTTCATAATGCATATTCAGATATTTTAATTTCATAGTGCAAACAACAGATGCGTATTATATTTAAAAGTAAACTAGGTGTATTTGATACAAATTGCATTTCCTCATTTTTATCTCTTTTTATACACAAACCATTAAAAAACAAAAACTGGAAAACTTAATAAACCACCAGTCTCAAAGAAGATTCTCAATGCAATCTCATTGTGAAGGCAAGAAATAACAATGAGTAGTACAAACATACGGTACACTAGGCTTAATCTTTATGAGAAAGTGAGAGCTGTCGATTAGCGAAACCTCTGTCAATTGTTCGCGAGAAAAGCAGTTATGGTCGCTTTGTGTTACGTAAAATTCCTATCGAGAAAACAGATAGAAGGATATTGGAACCTTAATTAAAAATTTCCCATCTTTTCATACTTCTCTACTCTTAATAATGCTACAGATAGTTTTCTTTCACCTGATTCAGAAGTAAGTTAATATCAACTTACGTCTTCTATTATTTTGAGCCTCGAAATTTTCCAGACCTCTTTTCAAAATGCAGAAGAAAAACCACCCCTTTTGTGAATTTCTGTTTAAGATTCTCAGTTTTTTTTTTTGACTGGTGAGCTGACAGACACACCCGATAATGGCTATTCTATTTTCTTAGCTGGGAACTGAAGTGATGTTTGTATTAAATGCATAAAATGTGAACTTTAGGTAGATGAGTGGCATTTGAGGAATGTTAACTTTCGCTTTATGCCATCTCTACATCCTTTTCTTCTTTTATTGAGTTGAGATATTACGATGAAGATGTTACAAAAAAAAAAACTGATGATCCCTCAAAAAAGGAGGGAAAAAATATATGAAAGCTACAATTTCAGCTATTATTCCTGTCAAACTGACGCTGTTTCTTTTTTCAAAATGTTTCTATATGTCAAGATAAATTACCTTGCTATTTGTGGAATCTTTAGTTAAATATGTTACATTTAACTTAAAATGTTCCTTTTTTTCTTTTCTAGGTAAATAGAGTTATTAGAAGATGAATTCATTTGAAACAAAATTCTGACAGGAAGATTTTTAAATAAGCAGCCATCCATCATCCCACTAGCATAAATATTTGCACTAAATTAGGCATTTGAATGTCAGGAGAACTTAAATGGAATTTCATTTTTCTTCATTCAGACATTCTACTGGTATACTTCAGTACTAATAGAATGTCTGAAGGACTGAAAACGAAAAAAATCTCAAGTACTAAAAGTAAATTGATAAAATTGTGAATACCCTTCAGGTTGAAATTCAAATAATTATCTAAATTTCAAAATAAACAATAAGAGAAATTGCAAATATTTAACAAAAATGTCCATGATAAAAATAAAAAAAATAGGTAGTAACAGTAATTCCATTTAATAATTTCAAACCTTAATGCTGTCCTTCTAAAAGTTTCAACATTTGCGACCCAATATTCAATCATAATTTTCATCACGCTCCCTTCCGTAAAATAACAATTCATTGAATTCTATAATACTATACTTTGACGCTAAAGCTACAATAAGACTTTAACCTCTTAAGTGCCCCGGCGTATATAAACTGGCTGAGCCAAAGCGTTAATTACTACAGACGTATATATACGTCTTTCAGAAGTACGATCCTTTCTATGCACTGCATCCATGAATTTGTTCCGAAGGCTCTGGAATGCAATAAAAGGACCTTGATAGTGTTTGCGAAGGATTTACTTATTTCTTTTCTACCCCCCCCAAATGCATCACCCCCCACGCACCTACGTGGAAGACGGTGGAATTAGAGTGCGAATCGCATAACTTTTAATCGGCAGCTAAGGGATTAATTATAAACCGTAAAAATTACTTTGATAAGGGCTAATTTTTGTATATTATTTTATGTATGACAAGCCCATGGGGTCACTGGAAATTATTAAACTAATTCTTAACTTAGTATTGTTAAATTATATAAATATAAAACACATTTTCAGTACTGATACATTTATAAGTGTATTATATCAGTGTAAATGTCTATTGTATTTTTTATTATGTCAGAATGTATTTTGTTTGTTTACTTTCTGTAAAAATTAATAACTTTCATCAATAATCTTCTGTTTTCAACTTTTAAATATGCTTGCGCCCCCCTCGTAGAGTTATCACGCCCTCCTAGAGGGATGCGCCCCACAGTTTGAGAAACGCTGCCTTAATGATGTAACTAATAGAATTGTTAAAGCTTAGATATATATGTATAAACAATTTTCTACTAGAATTTATGAGTAAAAAATTTTATATCAGAAAACCTGTAGAGATTATGTATTTATTTTAATAATACGTATTTTGCTTCATATTTGTCTACGGGAGATCAAAATTAAGTAATGGTAACATAAATGTTAATGCAGGAAAGCCAATGGAAGGCTTTTTTTTTATTGAGGACATTTACTACCCGTGCATTACAAAGTATCACACGGGGACTTACATATAAGTAAGCGTGAAGCATAATTACAAAGAGGAGGAGGATTACAGCACAAACATCCATGTCCTATCCGGGATTCGAACCCAGACCCTACGGCACCACAGTCAGTGCCACTAACCGCTATATCGGATGGTCAATAGATACCATTTGCAAGGTATTAAATGTTGATGTGTGATGATGAAGCGCCATGAAATCGGCAGCCTCAGAAAGGTTCCTTAAACTTCGAAACGCAACGAAGTCACAAGGATTCATTTCAGGTGAGTAGCTAGGATGTTTCAAGTTTTTCAACTGCAAATGATGCATTAGGAGAGTGAGATTGTGGTGGTCACAGTCATAGATTAGTGGAAGGTTATGTCGCATATTTATCTTTCTGTAATACATTTCTAATGTTCTATATAAGAGGGCTGTGAATTAAATAAAGACAACATAAGTATAAATGAATTTTTACTGAACTTACAAGTACAATTACATTACATTCCTCCAATGCAATTACTAGCTAAGCTTATACCTTTTGACCAAACCTTGGGAAGCCGTTGGAGACTATTGGCAAGGTGTTGATTGTTAATGTCAGTGACGGAACGCCCTATTGCGTGGCGTACAGATGAAACATCATCAAATCGGCGTGGCCTTGCAGAGGTTCCTTCCATTACGGAAGCAGATTGAAGTTACAAGGACTCATGCCAGGTGAATAGGGAGGGTGTTGTAATATTTCCCACTGCCACCATCGCTACAAAAGTGTAACATTGTTTGTGACATGACAACGAGCGTTGTCATGCAACAAGATAGGGAGATTTTTTACCAATAAACGTGGACGTTTGCACACAGAAGGACGCAGATGGTGTGCTGTAGAAATCGGCAATAGTAGTCTGTATTGCCAGATTGTCTTACAGACATAGCATGCTTAAGAATCACACCCTCCCAGTGGTATTCAATAGTCAGCATAACTTGCATCCAACTGAGAACCAGTTGAAATTTCTGTGGATAGGGAGAACTTCAGTGATGCCATTCATTTGATTAACGCTTTAATTCAGGAGGGCCGTGGAAATGGAGTTTCACTTTAATGCCGCACAACTACCCTTCTAACTAGATCGACTGTTTTTTGCACAGTACACATCGACATCAGCGCCACCTTACCACTCACATATCCTATTTGTGCATGTCCGTTCTGTGTGAGTTTCTTGGTTAAGTAGCCACTATTTAATTTACAACCCTCGTATTTTACTATTGTGCATTACCGCTGATGGGAAAATGTGTGAAGTTTCGCTTTGCGTTATTTTAATCACTTAAAGATTTCGGTACATAAATTAAACTTCTAGGTTTTTAAGATTTCATAAAATTACAAGATTGAATATTTTTATCTCAAGCAGAGAAATTAATGATGCATTTAAAAACAATGTGAACTGATATCACACTTTTTCCCAAATCATTCAAAGCTTCTCATTTTACACAGTTTTAAAATAAATGATATTAGTTCTTTTTTATATATAGATAAATTCAACGGTTTAAAATACTTAAGATACCATCTAAATAATCCATTGCTCTTATTTATGAATAGAAAACTTTATGTGATCTAACGACTTTTTGTCTCTTCCCGCATTTGTTTGATTGGAGAATATCCCTAAGAACTATCTTTTTTTGTATTTTAAGATTTTAATACTTGTTATCCCTTCTTTATGAGTGATTTTCAGACAGAAAATTGTTAAACATGTTTAGCATGTAAGCAAATACCTCACTTAAAAACATGTTATTCATCTCAAAGTCGATGGTAAACATTTGCAGACATCAGAAAATGCGGAAAAGGGATTTCAGAATATTCCCATTTATGTCCAGAATATTTATGACGCCATCTGTTGCGTCTGTGATTCAAAATATTTTTGAAAATTCTTTTTATCCATAGATCTTGAAACTAAATTTATTATTTGAGCTAGCAGATTTTAGCGGAAGTAAACTGTTAAAGATACATTTTATAAAAACATGTTTGTTTTCCATTGAAGTATCAGGAAAGTCAGAAAATATTTATGCACATTAAGTCAATATAATTAGATATACTTTTTTATTTTTAAAAGGAAACTTTCCATTTAACAAGTAAGCTGTAAATGTAAAGAATCTAATGTTTGTGAAGGTAAAATATTATATAATGAATAAAACAAGTATCCACATTAGAAAATATTTCACATTTAATTTACTTAATAATAGAATTATTATGGAGTAAGAAGCAAACACATATATTAATTGATGCTCAGATTATTTACTGGAAATGTATTATATTCTTATCTATATTGTTCAATGAAAATTTTGAATTTTTTTCTGCTTTTTAGTGAACCGTTTCTGGAAGGAAAACAGCTTCAATAGATGAATCGTGCTTGAGAACTCTGTACAATTTTTATCCAACTTCCAAAATCCCGTAAAGTTTTTCCATCCATAAACATAATCAGAATCAGTAATTGAACTTTGCATAGCTCATTTTTACTTAAAAGTTTTATTTGAAAGCATTTAATTAAATAAAAATGACTCAGTTTATCACTTAAAAGTGCTTAATTCCATAAGGTGAGGAACATGTAAAGAAATAGCCAGTTCGTAGCCTTAGGGAGATTACTTCCCATTTACAGGATCTTACGAAATACACCTGAAAGAAGAAGAAGAATCTAAAGAATATCTGTAAAATGGTGGCATCGTATCTTTTATTTTATTATTTACCGTACACATCATAAATAGTTTCATACTGTGACAAGTGAACAAAAGAAACAAAAGTTTAGACCAGCTAACATTTCGTATAGCATTAGCTCGTCAGCTAATAAACGGATATTCCTCATGAAAAAGAAAAGGACGTCCTGCTAGATTCCAAGCAAAGAATGTACTTCTGGATGATATATAGCAGGGATGGCGAACCATTGGCACGCGTTCCATTGATGGCACGCGGTACAATATTTTGAGCACGCCAACGATCAAAAAGGTTTGCATTTTAATTTAGAAAACTATGTTATAACAAGGAACCCCAAACATGAAAAACTACTTCAAAGATTAAGATGTAGATGAGAAACCAGACAAAAATACACTGGTGTGCAAAAATTAAGGACGAAGTCGAAAAATTAGCATATCATCTGATCGAAGAGGCAGAGCGGACAGAAAGACCAATCAGGAGATTAAGTAAGGTGATGTACGGTAGCACATGCGCAGATATGCAGGTAGACCTAATGGGGGAGTGTCTGAGTAGTATAAAGCATGTTGTCGGTGTAAGATCAGTATTTCTGGCAAAGAGATTGCACGCCGTATAGCAGTTAAAATCACACCGAGTTGCTGCCTCAGCGAGAAATGGAGAATAATCAATCTGTTAGACGACATCTAGATGCTTTTACCCGAGGTCGAATCATTGGGAAGTTGTAGGAAGGCCGCTGTGTGACAAGTGTGGCTGCAGAGTTCGGAATTGCTCACGGCATCGTTTCACGACTTTGGAGACAATTTCAAACTACAGGAACAGCTATCTGGGGGCTTAGTGGTGGTCGTCCACGAGGAACCACACCCGCAGATGACCGGTACATTGTCTTACAGGCCAGAAGAAACAGGCGGCAGACAGCGGGAGAAATCGCTAGACACACGGCACAGGCGACTGGACGACCGATATCGCGTTTTACCGTGGCCAGAAGACTGCACGGTGGTGGTCTGTTTGCACGACGCCCTGCACGGTGTGTACCTTTAACGCCTGCCCATCGGAGAAGGCGTTCTCTGTGGTGCCGGGAACACCGGAATTGGAGAGACAATGAATGGGGATGAGTACTCTTTACAGATGAGAGCAGATTCAGTTTGATTAGCGATTCTCATCGCATACTCATCTGGAGAGAGCGGGGAAGCCGCAATCATCCCTCGAACATCATTGAAAGGGACAGGTATGGAGGTCGGGGTCTTCTCGTTTGGGGAGGCATCATGCTTGGTATTCGTACAGACCTTCACATCTTCGACGCAGGTTCAGTCAACGGGACCCGTTATTGTAACGAGATTCTTCTACCATATGTGCGTCTTTTTAGAGGCGCTAAGGGTCTGCAGTTCCTTTTCATGGACGACAATGCACCATGTCATCGCACAGTAGCTGCCGAACAGCTCTTAGAGAGTGAGGATATTGAACGTATGGATTGGCCGGCACGATCTCCGGATCTCAATCCCATCGAGCATGCATGGGATTTTCTAGGCAGACGCTTGGCAGCTCGTACCTTACCACCAGTAACGATTCGAGAGCTTCGATTGGCGCTGCAAGACGAATGGGCAGCAATGCCTCAACAACAGATTGACACCCTCATTCTCAGCATGGACAGACGCTGTGAAACCTGCCTAGCAGTCAGGGGAGATCATATCCCCTACTTAAGACCGGAAGTTTCTTGCTGGACACCCATCACAGGGATGTTTCGGCCTTCAGTCGCATTGCGCTCAATGCTACTTTTTCAATACAGCTTCTTTTTATCCCTCTGACTTCTCTTTTAGTAAGTGTTGCTTACATATTACACATGTCCTTACGTATTGGGGATCTTGCGGTATTAATTGTGTTGATTTGGAAAGCTTTTGTACAAAGTTATATTGAAAAAACCGTCTCGTCCTTAATTTTTGCACACCAATGTAGTTATTGAAGAATTTATTTTCCTTATTGAGAGAGAGAGAGAGAGATTCTTCAATCAAGGAATTTTCAGCGAGATTTTTTCACATCAAAGAATTATCAGAAACGTTCAAGTTTATTTTGTACCTTGATGATACTTCATTTGATAAATTGAACTTGCCCTAATTTAATTGGTTGGAAATTGTAGAATTTTTTAAATGCAACTTAGCGATTTCTAGTCTACTTTAATATGGATTCAAAAACGGATATAAACAAGGAAAAAGTGGAATTGATTGAAACAGAAATATTAACAAGCAATATATCTGTAAAAATACCAATAACGAAATTTTGGAAACATTAAACTCGATTCCAGATACATTTAACTGTTTGAAAAGCAATCTAATGCTATTTTATCCATATTTTCTTCGGCCTATGTCTACGAGTCATTATTTTCAGAGATGAATAACATTAAACACTCATTTAGAAACCGTTTGGCAGATGATTCCAACTCAGAATGCATTCTGCTACAAAAGTAATATTTTACCAATCCTAAAAAAATTATTCGTTATCTCATCTGCAACAGCAGAAATCACACTGATGTTACTTTATATAATTTGAATTGCACGTTTAACTAAAACGTTTACTACTATAAAAAACAAAATGTATTTTTCAGTAGTGACTAAAGGTTTTTTTGTTGTTAGTATTTAGTTTTATTATTTTCCCAATAATCACAAGTAAAAATTAGTTGACGGCACGTGTATTCCTCATTTATCATTTCTTTAGAAAAAAAATGGCACGTTGATCCATAAAGGTTAGCCATCCCTGATATATAGAGCCCGTTTGGTGTATTGACTTCACTTGGTATGTACCCCACCCTTCTATTCACGCCAAATTTTATGGCTCAGAGCAGGTGGCTGCTAAGAGATCAGGGCACTTGGCCGTGGGTTCATTGTTTATTGTTTGAGCTTGGAGTGGTGGCGACACTTTGACTAGAAGTCACAATGGATAAAGGAGTGCCCACCGGGTGGCAAGAGATGAAGCATGTCTGACCAACGAGTCTGTCGCCTCGGCAGTTGTTGAAATAATGGCTCTAAGGAACAAAGTGGTGTGATAGGGAAAAAAAGTCCAGATTCCGATCGAGAAATGTGGCGCCAGAAGATTCCAAACGGGCCTGGGAGTATATTTAGGTGTTCCGCACGCAAAGGACTAGGGAGGCCGAGGGCAGACTTTGGGGGCCTGACAATGATAAGGGACGAGGGGTGAGTTGTGGGCCCTCCCTGGTGTTTAAAAGGGTTTTCTTAGGAAAAACGAAATAGAGATTAGAGCCGAAAGAGAGGGGGGATGCTTGGACAGATACTTGGGGGAGGGGAGATTTGGTGAGCATAGACCAGCCGAGATCGTATTCGGAGTCCGAAGGAGATTTTTGGAAGAAAGGCGAGGTTGGTGGTGTTGAAGAACTGGAAACAACGTCTTAGAGAGAAGGGTAAGTGCCCTTCGGACAAAGGATTGAAGTGATTGATCCCCCGTGATATTGATTGAATGCACCGGCTTGGCGTAGAGACTGTACTTTATTGCTTCAATCATAAGTATTGTAATTAGTTGATCAAATAAATAATTATTTTATTTTAACACTAAGCTGTGACAATTTTTGCTTATTATCTACTCACGACGTCACATCTTATATTATGACAAAGATGGTTTCCAACTATAGGCGATGTAGGAAATTTAGCAGAAAGGGACAAGAAAAGAGGACTAGCTACATGTGTGCAGAATGCGATATCCCCTTGTACATTAAACATGCTTGTCATCTTTTCATGGTAAATAATCACCATTAAATTTAATTGTCTTTTCGACATTAAACGGTTCATTGGGAAGTATTCTTCCCACCTCTAAAATTTAAATGTAAACATAAAATTTCGGCAAAATAAATATATTCCCTTAAAGGATATTGTTTAATTGTTAATAAAACATAAAAATCTAGGAGAAATTCAAAAGAGAAATAAATACCCCACGAAAGGGTTAACTTGATTTACAAAAATTTCAAACTATATTCATTCATTTTAGACATCATTCAAACGATCCAAGTTTCACGAAAAATGAGGTCGGAGGAGGATCAAAAGTTACGTTTGCAAAATCTTAAGCAAATACTAGTACTTTGTAAGTCTCCTAAAGTGAAGGAAGTATTATATTATAAGATTACTCTATTGAAAGTGCCACAAATTATGGCGACAAAATTTTCTTGTACCCTAAAAATATAACAAATTTTCAAAGGTTGACTATATGAATATTAAATTATTTCCTCTAACTTTATAATGCTTGATATTTTTTTAATTATGTTTTGATATAGCGCATTTTCCTCTCATTTACTTTTTTTCTTCTTTTAGCTCCTTCTTAAATACTACACTGCTATATTTTAATTAATCATTATAAATGTGCCAACACACGAAAATAAGAATCCTTAAATTTATTTTAAAAAAGAAATTTTAAAACAAATGTAAATGTTTTTAATACAACTCATGTATTCACATCCTTTAAATCAGCTTTCTTTTTAATTTTATGTGTCTATGTAAAATACTTAAAAAATAATAGAACTTAAGAAATGCATATAAATTAATTTTCCCTAGAAAAGGAAAAAGTGCTATACACAAATTCTTTTACATAGGTTCTCACAAAATTATCTAAATAATATTTCTAAATTTTTAAAAAAAAATCTGCTTTTTTTAACAAGTAAAACATTTAAAATCTTATAAATATGATTTATTCTTCAAATATTTTACATTAATTAAAATGATTTATACTTAATGTTCTTACTGTAATGTTTGAATGTTTATTGTTTCACCTCAAGTTACTGAGCATAAATAATTTGGGGAAAATTTGTTAATTTCCAACAAAAACTGAGAATATGATTCGTCAATATATTACATTCAAGCCATATTTTTGCATCAAAATTTAGTATACAAAACAAAATCTGCAAATTTAGAGCTTGTTCATTAAGTATTAAAATTAGTTATGCATATAAAATGCATCTTCCGCAAAGGATAAAATATGCTAATTTTTTCATAGAGTGGACAAATGTATTTTATACGAAAAACATAGTTGATTTTTTACTAGATGTTCAGTGGTTCATTAAAAACTAACGCATCATGAATTAATTTAGCTTAAATGTTAAATTCCTTGCGTGCATTTTTTTTCAAATAAGTCTTTTTAAAAGTACTTGTTGAAATCAAAATATAATAGCAAATTTGCAGTGATTGTTCATTATTCTATAGATTATTTGAAATCACAAATGTTGGATAAAGAAATCTGCTGAACCCTCCTTGAAATCCAAAAGGACTAATAATTAGTGGCAGACTTGTTGTACAGTCTCAACAAATAAATAATTTAATTCACTTGTTTCTCAGAAATCATTGCTTCAAGACTTGTGCTTCTTGATTAAAAATTAAGTGGATTCGTCATTTAAAAAAAAACTATCAAAGTGTGAAAAAACTGCATTGAGTTGTTAACAAGACAGATTCAGCGAAACAGATGGGCGTGCTGCACTTGACTCATTAATTAATTCGAGGCTAGGAGTAATTTGTTTTTTGTGAAGAACACTATGAGAAGGACCAAAAACAATGATTAAATGAGAAAATAAACTCAAACTAGTCTTTTAAATTCAATTAATTGTTTGTTGATTAGAAAAAAAGTACCTGCAAAATTCTGGGAATAGCATTCAATATTCATAGAGATGGTTATAAAACAACTCCTTTTTCTCTATAATAACGTAATGTTAGTTATCAAAATCCCTTTTATGTAATAAGGAGGATAACCGCTACATTCTAAATGAGAATTTATGGACCCTCAAAGTGTATCAACTGCTTCACAGCGTCTGATGAGTCTTTGGAATGTAAGAATGAGAGTTAGTCTAAGAAGTTGTGAAGTCGATTGATAAATTGATCCTTTATTAACCTCACACTTAAAAGTTATTGAGAGCTACTGGAGATAGTCTTCGGGAAGGTAAGTCATGGTTATGTAACACGTACATAATTCATGCACTGGTATAATTCTACTATAACACATCCAATAATCAAGCGAAATTGATCGCAATCATTGCAATTTTGCATAGGGCAAATGTAATGCACAAACACTGTCAAATGTTTGACTTCACTGTTTCTACTCTTCATTGTCCTTATATAGGATGAAAGGTTTATTCTAGTATCTTCTAAATTATCCAGTGAAAGATCACCTTCGAACCTCGTGACTTTAACGGATACATCGAATTCTGTCACTGCATAGGTGACCAAATTTGTCACCAAAGTCAATCCTAATCAATAGAAGAGTAATCTGCCTGACCCACTAACAGTGTTTCCGGTCGCAATACCAAATAGGAAGAGAAGCAAACACAGACCGAAATTTGAGTAGCAATATTCCTTACTTTAAACTAATTATTAAAAATAAAGAAAAATATTTTTTTATTTCTAATGGGCTGCCGATTGTAGCTTTTCCATTGCAGATCCATCCACCGAAAGCTGGTATCGCTTTTAGTGCGACGCCATATAGGCGGATACCAATCGCCACATGTAATTTTGACGCCTAATTTCCTCCCCAGAAGGACGCACCTGAGCTCTGGCGATGCGAAAATGTACTAGAATTAAATTTTGCTTTGAGCACCCAAACAGACCTTCTAGGGATCTTTTACATGTTATATAATCATGTGACGTGGCTGCTGGCGATTTTCTGCATCATAAAAATCTACCGACTTGGACCGGGATGGAACCCGCAACCTTAGGTGCAGAAGATCAGCGACAAACCAACCACGCCACCCAGTTGACAGAGTAATATTACTTTTTAATTCTATTTTATAAATTTGAACGGCTAAAATATTATTCACTTGATTCATTCTAAACACGCGATCGATATAGATTTTTCTTGCAGACCTTTCACATTCATATAAAGATGATGAATGATTTTATCATTAATATGCGTACTGAAAAGGTCAAATATATGTATATATATAAATGAAAAAATTGACTCACTCACTCGTCACAATATCTCCGGAAATATTAAACCTACAGACTTTGAATTTGGAAAGCATGTTCCTGTCATAGAAAAGCAATCTTCTAAGAACGAATTCTGCGAAAATCGACCTCCGAACGGTTTTGCAAGGGCTTAAAGGGTTATATAGAAAAATAATATCATTTTGAAATATTATACATACAAATTTGAAATTTGACGACGTTCCTTTCATAGAATAGAGGTTCGCTGAAAAAGGAGGTTTTGCGAAAATTAAACTCTAGGGGCATTGAGGAGGTTTAAGGGGGAGGTAAAGGAAAATATTCCCGTTTTTTGAACGATTACACCCACAAACTTGAAATTTGGTATTCCCGTTCCTTTCATGAAATAGAGTTCCGCTACAAAAAGGGTTTTGAAAAAATGACGTCTAAGGGGCGTCATGGAGGTTTAAGGTTTGTTAGGTATAAATATCCCCGTTTTTGAATTATTAGACGTACAAACTTGAAATTTGGTAGGCCTATTCCTTTCATGGAGTGGAGATACGCTACAAAAATGTTTCTGTGAAAATCGACTTTCAAGGAGCTTTGCGAGGACTTACTTACTCTTACGTGACAGGTGAGTCATATATGTAATGTACCAGTCGTAAACCCTCTTATCAGGTGGTGGGCCATTCACTGCAACTTTCAGTGGGAACGATCAGTCCTGTAGATCAAGTTCGAAACGCGATTTACCGACGGATCCTCCGGCTGTCGGTGACGTTCGAGGTGAATGAATATGTGACACTCCCATCTCTAAAATGTTTTCTATTGATCAGTTCATGGTAGCGAAAACGTAAGAGAAGTTTTAGATAAATATTCCTGTTTTTAAACTGTTATACCAACAGACTTGAAATTTTGTAGGCATTTTTCTTTTGTTGATTATTGATCCTCTGAGAACGAATTTTACGGAATTCGACTTCTATGGGGATGTGGGGATAATTTTTGGAGTATTTATTTAAAAAATCCATTTTCGAGTTACTAGACATATGGTAATGAAATTTTTATGCATATTTCTTTTGTTGAACTGAAATTCTTTAAGAAAGGTTGTGTTAATGAAGATTATTGATAAAAAAATCCATTTTTGAACTATTAGATTTAGACTTGAAATTTTCGCAAGCTTGTTTATTTTATTGAATAGAGATCCACTAAAAATGGGTTTTGTGAAAAGCTACTTGGGGAGGGGGTTACGTATGATACTATACCCACTTGGGGAGGTCGTAAAAGATAATTATACTTCAATTTTAAAAATTATTATTTAGAAGCCCTGTCCTTTTAAAATCAAGAGGCGAGAATTAAGAATATATTTTTATACAATCGAATTCTTAATGCTAAGATGTCATTAATATATATATATATATATATGTACAGAATATATTCTTAAATCATAATGAAATACCCAGTGAAACTTCTGGATAATGTCTGGTAGATACAGATATAGAATTGCGGGTTGTGCATCGAGAAGACTATAGTTACTTATTATTTTTTTATGTTCCTGTGACTGGAAGACATTGATAATGACTTGTTGATTACAGACAAGAATTTATTTACAATTATTTTTCACAATACGATATATATCTATCATTCCATCCCAGATCACCTCAATGCCAGATCGGGTTATAATCATTATAGTTGTCAGAGTCTGCAGCTGTGCATACTTATTTCAGAAACTGTATTAATCCAACTTTCCCACAAATTTAATCATAGATTTTCTACTATTATTTATGTGTAGAATAAGTAAAGTTCTATCATTTGCTATCCTAACTAACGTTGTAATTTTATTGGCGAACAGTGCATGAAAATTCATTCTAAGATTATTCAACGAAATGCATTGTGGCAGTTATCGTCTGATTAAATAGTGAGTAAAATTAGTCAAAAAGATCAAATAAGTTCGAATCAATACGCTATACTCTGATATTATCATAAAATGTGATTCCTGCGTTAGATTAAGCTTGAAAAATAATTGTTTACAGGCGAAAAAACTAAGTTATCTTCCTTAAAGTATTACTACGACTCTCTTCGCCGTTGTTAAATTAAGTCTAAAATCCTTAAGTTCATTATGTATTTCAATTTTATGATAACCGAATCAATTTTTTCGAATTATTTTATAAAAAGAAATGTTAAGTTGTTAATTAGTTTCAAGAGGAATTAAAAAATTTCTTACAGCTTAATTTATAGTACTTTTAGCCATTTTAAGCTTTAAGTATAGTTAATTTAATTAAAGATTCAATTGATATGTTCAGACGCTATTATAAATTTACTTTAATTAATTTACTACTGCTAATCTTTTAAAAGCATCACTTATTCTTTAGAGAAAAATTAACATAACTAAAAGTTTAACTATCAAACAAGCAACATTCGTATGCAGGGTTTTACTATATAAAAGTAAAAGTTTACACATCCACATATAGATACACACACACAATGTAAGATTTCTTATTTTTCGTTTTCCTTTCAAAGATAGTTCCATATTACAAATATTTATGTTAAAACGATTTTTCATGTAAAATTAAAGTGTAAATTGGATTCATACACACAAGCATATATTTATATATATAGAGAGAGAGAGACAAACAGAAAGAGAGGGATAATTTATATAATTTTATAATATTGAAATAAAAACTAAAACCAAAATTTACATCTAATAATTGAATATATATTAAGCTTATAAACTTATTAATATTTAATTTGCTTCTAATAATAATTCTAATAGGGACTTAAATAAATAAATATATCTTAAATGTTTTTTTATAATAAACGTTTTTATTGGATAAGTTAAAATAAAACCATTAATTTACTCAAATTCATAAAAGAATATTATATTTTTAATTGTTAGTTTTTAGAATGATTATTTCACCCATTTGAAGTAATTAAATTTCCATTAATTTACAAATATTTGATTTCGATACAGACAGCTCTATTTTGAGAAGAATATTAAACCCTGCAACTAATTCAATCATTTAACAAAATGTGTGTTTTTAGTGCGAAAAATAACATGCATCTAATACATGTCGCATACTTGACAGCAGACTTCTTTACAATGATTTATGGGTAGATAGGAAGGAGAGATTAAGACATTTTATGTGTTCCCTCTCACTTTTAAATTTCATCATTTGTAAGTTTTAACGATGTTTATACTTTTCACGGTTAAATTATAAATCATAAAGCTCCTCCTGTGTCCACTTTAAAATTCCCAAAATTCACAGAAACTGTTAATGTAATTAAATTCTGATATTAATTTTTGTACGCTTTTTCAATTCAATCTTGACCTTCATTATTTTAAAAAATTCTGCAAGAAGTTTCTGAGTAATATCCATAATGAATTCTTTCTATGAAAGAAAAATACAATTATCAGTGAAACTTTAGACAAATAAATACAGAGGTTGTTTTCAGAATCCAATAAAACCCAATTTAGGCCTATTTTTCCATCTAAAATTATCTTTTATATGCATAATTTGAAAATTCTTTAAATAGATTCCTCAAAGTGAGGTTAGTAAAAAAATCAATGTGTTAATGTATTTTCAGATCTGAAGGTAAAAATAAAAATTACTGTAAATAAAATTATGATAATTTTTCAGCCGATTGCACATAAATTAAAAAAAATATGCAAACACCCATCGAACCTTACACTTAAAAATCTAATTCAGTGTCAACTTCTATTATTTATTCATTTGAATATAGATTGCATTGGAAATAATTCAATTAAACTCAGTGAATTTAATTTTTCCCTCTCAAGATTATTATTGTTCATGATTGGAATAAGTATTCGTAATAACCGGAATGGTTTACTTTAAAAGAAAGTTATATTATACATTTAGTGTAACTGAAAACAAACATTCCTTTGTATATGTGACTATTCACTGTATTAGAAGCAACATTAACTATTAGATTATGACTATAAAGAAATAAAGTAATCGCATTTTCTTATGGTTTAAAATGTACAAGATATGGTTTAAAATATACAAAAAATATATCGAATATTAACAGAAAATTGCAATGGAAGTTTTAGTGTGAAAAAAGTAATGAGTAATTTTTTCTTTATTCGAAGTAGACTTTCTCGTTTTTTTCAAAAATAATTATTGCCGTTTATTTTTATTTTTATTTACCATTTTATTTTATTATTCCAAATAAATATTGAAAGTAAAACAACACGTTAAAAACTTGGTGCATTATTCATAAATATCTACTTTTACGCTTAATAATACACAAATAAATTAAGGAAAGTATACATTGATAATTCTTTCTAATAGAAGGTTTTAAAAATTCAATTTTACTTTATTAAAAACTGTGTTTTTATAAACTGCGTCATACTAAATCCTCTCTAAAATCATTAAGCCATTTTTTATATTTTATATCACTCAATAACAGAAACTTGAGAAAATAGCTGTAATCATTCTACTATATATTTTAAGCAAGGTTATTTTCTATTTGTAAGTATTAAGAAGGAAATCATAAAATGAAATTTTGGAAACTGTGCCGCAATATAAATATACGCATTTTTTCATTTAATTTATAACTGAATACTAACAGGTAAGTAAAATAAACACTTGACCACAACAAAAATGAATAACCTATCATGATGAAATTAATCAGACAAGTTTCTACTAATCTTCGAAATGCCTTAGATTTTTGCATAACGTTGTGTATGGTATGCATCGATACAGGTGAATAATGGCCCAAAGTGCACTTTTTCTTGTTAAAGTATTAATTATTTAAAATTGTTAAAAAATTTAAGCTAGAAATGTATTTGATACATAAATAAATTCTTACATCAATTAAAAGTTTAAAACTATTCATATAATGTGACCATGATCTCGTATATAGATCAGGTTGTCTAGTCTGCAGGAATCATAGAGCACTGAAGATAGTTGTGAAACCAATTAAATGGATTCGACTGAAGAAGTTCATAAATAATTTCAAGAAACCTTTAAATTCAGGATTAACACAATGCAGTTAAACTGGAATTTCGAAAAATCTAGGCTTTTTACGGCAGAACTATGTGTATGCACCCAAACAATACCACAACCAGTGTCAAGCGTCGTTTAGAGTATGCAAAATTCGACAACACTGAGGCTTTGAGTGATGGTGTCAAGTGATATGGAGCATTGAATTAAAATATATGAGCTGACAACCTGAAGGTAGATTCTCAGGGAAAAGATTATCTTTGTGAGGTAAATGTTTTCAAACTATCTGTATTACGACGCAAGTGAAAGTTGGAGGTGGAGGCATAATAGTTTGGTTTTATTTTCATAATTTATCCTGAGTTTTTTGGTTCGTGGGCGGGGAACTATCAAGGTCATAAGTCTCTCTTGAAGTTTTAGGTAATTCAATGTCATGACAACAGTTTAATGAGGGTAATTTTAAATTTCAGCAGGATTGCACTTTTGTCCATACTGCATGGCCATGTGGCATGGATGCACAGAAACAGGCCATCTCGTAGATTATCTATAAGATGAATTAGAATACCGAGACCCAAATGCCTCAAATTTGTGAAAGAACTGGCTAGTATTTTTCTGCAAGAATGGCGTGCAATTCCTGCAGCAAAATTCGAAAAATTAGAACATAATCTTCTCCACAATGTGACAGATGTTACTACAGCAAAAGGTGACCAGACATCATACTAATTGTTGACATCTGAGAAAGAAACAAAAATGTACATGTGTTCGGATACTTTTGAGCGTATATTGTATTTGTCATATTCAGAAATAATAAGATATTTTTTTTTGTAAAACAAATCATAATTTTAAGATTTACTGAATCAAATTAAATGAAAAATATGTTGTACACTGGAAGAAAACCTTTTTAATACAAAAATTTAATGCTTTAGTTTTCCCTTTCCTCAGAAGTTAAAATCATTTTTATGAGAAACAAACTGTATGAATTCCATTAACAGGTAATAGGGGAATTGCGTCATTGAAGGAATCAAATTACGTATTTAATTTAAACTATTTTAACAACTTTCAGTCCAGAATTTCATCAATGATTAAATTAAATTGAGAATTTTTTACAACAAAACCATATCTTCAAGTATTAAATTACATCTTGCAAACTCTCAGACTATTATTTACTATCATACTATTTATTGGATTCGAATACTTCACAATAATTTTAAAGAAAGAACGAAAACAAATCATACGTTAGAGAGATTTCGAAAGTGATTAATTTACATGCGCAGTAAATAAGATGATGGGAAAAGGAAACTGAGTATTTAACAAAGTATATTTATTGAAAGTACTTCAATGATTAGAGTTGTTAAAACCTATATAAATACTTTCTTTTATCCTAAGATCGCTGTAAAATCAATTTTATCACTTAAGAAAAAAAGTTAGTCTGAGTTTGATACTCAAGACAAGCCCAAAAAGTCACCTTCAGTTGTATTTAATTAAATTAGGGCATTTCTAGAATAAAAAAAAATTGTGCATTGAAGTTTGAAGGAAAGGTAGAAAAAAATAAAACTATCGTAATTAATTAAAATTTCTCTCTTAAATAATTATTGGGGTAATAAGGATATTAATATATACCTGAAAGTTTCATTATTAAATTTAGTTTTTATATTAATAAGTGCAATTAAATTTTCACACATTGATTTTACTTCTTTTTTATAATAATCAAATTTTGATTTTCATTTTACATGGAGATGCGATACATTAATAAGTAGATGTTACTTTCGAATGCAAGCCATTTCATTAATAATACTTTACAAGGTGACAAATACAAAGAGTAATTTATTACATTTACCTTTTATGTAAATAAAAAATAATAAAATAATTAATAATACTAAAATATTAATTTATTTTGCTTATCATCGAAGGTTAATACTATATTTTCGGGAATTATTAACCTTTAGTGAGTTTAATACGTTAAAATTGTGTACTCGAATGTATGGATTACAATGTTGAATACATAAATGTATGAATTATATATACAATGTTGCAAATTTTCATGAAAATTGAATCAATTTCCTGTCTGAAAATGTACTCGGTGCTTAGTTCAGGCTCTCGTATATTTGGTGAAGATAAACTTAAATGAAAAGTAAATTAGGATATTGATTTAATATGAGCTCAAAGTTATATTGGGAATCCTCTCTCATTTCCTTTCAAGGGAAGAAAGATGATCAATAATATTAAAACTTGGCTGAAAATGTAACTTCTGTTACAAAACTTTTCAAAGATTAAACTTGAAAACAAATTGAAAATAGACTACAAATTTTTTTAAGATTTATTGTAAACCTATAGGTTTATAACGATTTTATTCTTTTTACCTTTTACGTAATAGACTTTGACTGCTATTTAATGGAAAACAGTAAAGTATTTTCGGTAAGAGTTGTGCTCTTATTTGCATGATTGCGATTAGCAATCTGATTCCGAAGAAAAGTTTAATACCAAATCGTTTCGATCCGTCAGTGGTATTTAAAGTATTTCAAGAATATAAATCCCTGGCTGTTATCCCACAGTATTGCTTTCTTTTTCAATAGTGAACGTTAAGAAATACAATTTCCTACAAAGCTTTAGAGTTCTATAGAGATCTTTTCTAGAATATTTGGGTTTTGCTGCATTTCCGCAGAAATACCTTTTCTTCGACTTTGTCATCGGAGCGATTATATCTCTTACGCACTTGTGACATGAAATATTTCTTTCCTAGGACTTAAAAGTAGAACACATATTGCTTTTTCCAGTTAAATTACTAGATCGGAAATTGAGTTCTCAGAATAACATCGAAGTATTCTTACTCATTTTTTCTTTGATGAAAAATGATTCAAGAAACAAGCCATTGCTTTTAACATAGGATGTTATATTTCATACGAATTTCTCTACTGATAAAACTGTTCAAAACTGGACATGACAAAGCTTATCTTTTCAACAAAGCTCCATGAACTTCTTTAAAATCGGATGAAGTATAATTTAAAAATTTTTATCAATTTTAGTACATGAAATCATGTTGAAGATATTTAAAAAAAAATACTACCAGCATGCAACAGTTATACCGAGAACAGAAAAACTTCCTTTTTCAAGTATTTGAGGGTTAATAGTTAATATTATTGTTCTTCTAAAAAAAAAGAATAAATTCATGGTTTGGTATATGAAATATTTTCAGGGTTTTATTATTCATCTGTGCTAAATGATAAGTATCCAGAATCAGTGGCATTACATACACCATAGCAATTCTTGCACCGCGGTGGGGCTTAGGACTCCAAAGGAGCCCCAAAGCCTGATTGACGCCAAGTATGTATTTGGGCTTGGTGCTGAAAACCTGACTTTGCAGTGAGCCCTAATATTCCCCATTACGCCACTGCCTAAAATACCAATATTTCGGATTAAAAAAAAAGAAACATACTAAAAATTAATATTCATATCCAGCTGTAGAAACAATTCTGTTAAAATTTTATATGGAAGCGTTACACAAACGCATATACAATTCTGTACAAATAACTTTTAAATATTTTTTACAGTTTGATAAGCAAATATTGGTTAAAGAGAATATTTGAATTAAATTGTTAGCAAAAAATGCTACTTCTATGCTTAAAATATTTATAATGGTTTTTTCATTTAAATTTTTTTTTATATATTTGAATCAAATACTTTGAAAATTCGAAACAGTCTTACGACATTAATCTAACTTAAATTATCCCTCTTTGGTTATGAAATAGTGATAATTAATGATTTTGTCTTATGTTTGGGCCTCATTTTTCTTTTAAATGATTATTTTCCACTTTATTTAAACTAAGGATTTTTTTTGTTAAATTACAAAACATCTTCAAATCTTTATTTTAAATAAAAATAATTTCACTGTAAATAAAGGTGTAGGGTTACTGCTCCACTAGTTTAACAATAATAAATGCAGTGAAAGGTGAATCGAATTTTAATTAAACTCGTCTTTAGTTTTGAATTTTCGTACAGTAAGCATCATGTCTGTAGCATCCTATTTTCAGAGCATTGCATACATATTGAAAGGAAAATTGATTAGTGGAAATTTGAGACTGTCAAATTCTTAGTTTTAATTACGTTGTCCACGAAATGCTTGAAATTTATTTGGTAGGAAATCATTAAATCAGCATTCTTATTTTTTTAAATTTTAGTTTAAATCTACGATTAAAGTAATTACTCAGTGTAAAAAACGTAGAAATCTATGCCCATAAATTAAAAATAAAACCTTAAAAATCATTATTCAAGTTACGAAATCTTTACCCGTTTTATTTGAACCAGTTTATTGGAAAATAAATTAGAAGATCAATAAGTGTGTTCATTCAATATAGTGTAATTGTTTCAAGTTTACTTAAAAATATTTGTTCATCCTATATTGCAGATTAATAAGTTAACTAAAGAAATGATAATTACTTTTGTTCAACAGTTGGTATAATATTGCTAAGGACAAAAGTATTTCAAATAAAAGAAGTGAAATTTAATAATAAACACTTTTTCTTTGTGTATTTCTATTACGTTTAGTAGGTGATTTAAATTATCTTATTTATGTATGTTATAAGTATAAAAGTGCCACATCTATCTTAAGAATCAATTTCCTGAAACTGATAGTGAAGATAAAAACGTATATAAACAAATCATAAACAAAATAACTAAATTGAAGCAATTCTATACAAACCATTAATATCCCCGTATAAAATAATTTGAGTCATTTTTCCTGTTTGTAATACTTTTGATTGTGAGTTCTCCTATTACAAAAATACATAATACACATACATGATACGTAAAATAAAACTTCTGTTAAAACTACTATTAAAAAATTACTTTGTTTTTCTCAGAAGTTAGCATTTTGGGGGAAAAACAAGTAAACAATAAAAAAAAATGCAAAGTTTTTCTACAAATTTTAGCTGCTGAATTATCCAAGCAAACCGGTTCGAAATTAGATTCTGACATTTTAACTAAATGTAGTGTTTTATCGATCTTTTTGTTTTTTCTGCCAAAAACTGGAGAGAAAATTTGTACTTGAAGAATAGAAACATTTGGCATTTTAAGGGAAAAGCAATAGTTTATTTTTGTGTCGTTTACCAATGTATGTGAAGAACTAAATAAAGCCTTCACTCCAAAGTATATTCTGTAATTAAACTAATTGCCATTATAAAAACTCATGTTAAATGTTATTTCAATGCTGATTCAGACCGATAAATAATTAATTTTAACACATAAAAATAGAAACATTTTTCTTTAAAAAAGCTTTAATTATTGATGACTTTTTGAAAATTAAATCAGATATCGCATTTTAAACTTTAATTTACTAATTTTTTATTATGTCATAGGTTGCCACTTTCATAAATTCTCTTAAATTCTTATCTTTGAATTTATATTTAGCTAAATTAGTTAGTTATTAAGTATATGTTAAAATTTTCAGTGTGTAAAACATGTATCATTTAGTTCCTTACAATTACATAACAAAGTAATATACGTTAAATATTCTATTTCCCATATAAATTACAAGAAACATAAATATTTTGGGTTAGAAACTAAAAGTTTTATTAGCTAGTACAGATAACCGTGTGAATAAATGCATAGTAAAATTCAGATAGTAAATTGGAAAGATATTGTCGACAGAAATGTTTTGTCTAACATGGAGTGTAAATTGTATAAAGCATTGTGCAATAAATTCATAAGCAAAGCATTTCTATTAATTCCAATCAATATTTCTTTATGTTAAGTATCATGTGACAGTAGTTCATTAATTCTAGATAACGAGTAAAATAAATTTTATCTACGCTGAAAGAGGAAAAGCGTAATAATATTTTACGCGTCAAATAGTTTTCGTTACCTTTTTGCCAAATAACAGGTTTAATGAAAAGTACAGAATCATTTTAATATGTTCAGTATCCATTTGCGTTTAGATTAAGCTCTGTAATATTTGACAATGAGTCTTAATTATAAAGGAAGATGTTTTGCAACAACTCATATTGTTTGTATTTTGGTTAAATGAGTTAGTCAGTTATGACAAACATTAGTCAGCTATGAAAAACAAGTCATATCAAAATTGCAATAATACCGTTAGATTGGTCTATAATAGTTTAGAAGTTATAACGAAATAAACGAGAACAATAAATTACTGTTTATATTTAGTTAGAAGGAAAAGAATATCAGTATGATAATTAACTACCCCCAAAAAAAAAATTGCTTCATAACAAATGCATTTTTTTCAAATTATTTAGACTTGCCACTATTTCAAAGGAGTTGTTAAATAAAGTTTCCAAGTAAACCCTAAATTTGTTATATTTTTTCAAAGGCATTAAATATAAATAAACTATCGCTTATTTATGCACACTCCAAAAAGTCATTGAAAATTTAAGAAAATAGAATAGAAGGAATCAATACATGCGAGAATAAAGTTAAGTAAGTTTTTTAAAAATATATTTAATAAATTTTCTATTATAAATTTAGATAATCGAATAGTAGGTGGTCTGAATAATAAATCAAAATTTCAACAAATATATTCAAATTTAAAATAAAATATCCAATTTATAACTAGTTATTGAAATGAGACACATGATTTACACTTTCTTCCATGCTAAAATTGCGACTTATATAAACTTAATTCCTATGTATACTTTGAGTTTATAATGATTAAAGGTACAACTACTTTAAAAAACAGTATACGTAAGAATTATTTTTAAAAGATATTTACTAATATTTGAATTAATTTTTATATTAAAACACACAAATTCCTTCTACAAACTGAATTTAAATTGCTAACTAATGTGCCTGCTCCTCGCAACTGACAATATACATCTGATCTGAGACAGACTAAAATTTGCATGGAAATTGTAAACAAGAAACTAATCTCATTCAGCAATATTTCAAATGTTGTGAGTCATGTTATCCCATTTTGTATGAATAGAAAGGTTCTGCATTGTTTTTGTCTCCCTATAAGGCTTTTATGACTTCTTACTTGTTTCCATTAAATCATGGCTTCAATCCTGTAATTCTTTTACTTACTTCCAGAAATGTTTCATACTTCTTTAATTATGTTAAATATTACAATTTTATTTAATTATCTACCAAGTGAGATAGTTTCATATTTAACACTACAAAGACTGAAACTTAGTACATATACCTACCTATATTGCCCAAAAGCAGTCAAAATGACTGCACTGTGGAAGAATGATTAATGTGTAAAGAAATTTGTTTTAAAAAATTAACTTTTAATATTTTTTTAATATTATTTACAGTCATATAACAAGTTATTAGTAAACATTAAAAATAAAAAAAAATAAAAACTTCTTCACTTGGAAAAAAAATGTATTTTAAAAAAATTCTAAGAAATTGAGCATAGTATATGTAATTATTTTTCTAATTGAAATTAAAAAAGCAGTAAAAATGACTTCCTTGGGCAGTATAGTGTTAAGAATTGGACAATATAAGTTAACAATACAGCTTTCATAAAAAGCTAATAATTATTTGCGGTTTTTTTTTTTTCAAATCTAGCATGAAATCATATAAAATTTATTTAAATACAGAATAAAACTTATCATTAGAATACAAAACGACCATAGACTAATCATGCTGTTCATCATTTCTAAAATTTAACTGAATATGAGTGAAGCGTTTTCGAGAGTATCGGATATTTCAAAAGTTGGCAGAGCGATATTGAAAGGGGTCACAACTTTTCTAGAAATACGATATGATTAGTAGAGTTCCCCATTTAAGAAGTAACTTCTCAATTGCTATTTCAATCTTGAACTGGAGCTAGAAGTTTATTGAAGTGTCTCATATATGGATTTGAAACAAACTAATATCCAACAGTACATAAATTTGAAAATTGCAAAATTCTATTTTAGAATAAAATTCTGCTTTCACAGTACTTATGATAAATGTAGTGATATTAGTTCCAACCGGCAATAAACTGCAGCTTTAAATTTATAAAAATAAGTCTTACGCACAATTATATTCATACCTAAATCTGAAATCAATGCTTCAAAACTCCAAGAATTTAAGTCAGGGTTATGTATTCGGTTGCAATCTACATTCCATCAAATTGCACAAAATTATTATTTATGAAAATGAATGTTCTCTTTTTAAATATATGAGAGAGAAAGTAGGGTATGCTACAAATATTAAGTTCGTGAGTTGTTTTGCTATGGTACATTAATGTAGTTTTTTAAATCTCTGATATGCTTCACAATTTATTAACAAAAATAAAAAAAATGCAGACAAATTTTTAGGACAAGGAAAAATACCTTTAATGTTTAGGAAAAAGTTTTATAAAATGTGCTATAAAATATTATCAAATTACATCATATATATATATATACATCTATACAGTCGAACCTCTATATTGCGAATTTTTCTATAGAGCAAACCTTTTCCTGGAACCTTGAACATTTCATGATTTTCTTCGTGAAATAACCTCTCTATAGCGAAATTCATTTCCTATATAACGAACTTTTTCGTTTGTGATTCAATTTTTTTTCTCCATTTTTTTAAAAGTATTTCTGAAAAAATTTCAATTTATTCTCTCTTTAACACATTTTATGGTGGGCATAAAACTTGAACTGGTTGTATCAGATCCCAAATTGACAAGGGTAATACAGTTCTGCACTTGTAACCCCCAATGCCCAGTTCACTTGAAAGATCTTCGATATCCTGTGTCACTCTCAGTTGAGTTACCCTGTGTCCCCGTGTTCTCTAATTATAAAGTAATGAATGTTTTATACATTAAATTATAAAATGTCCTGAAAATTCATTAATTTTAGTATAAATTATTTTTTTAATATTGAAAATACAGTGAATTCTTGACACATTATTTCTGCTTGTTTTCCTAGCAGTTTTTCTTTCTTTTTCATGGGTTAGATATATAATATATATATATATATATATATATATATATATATATATATATATAATGCTTTGTGAAATGCAATAATGTATAATATGTATAATATACTGGTACTCAGAAAATTAAGAGGATTTTAAGATTTTAGAGATTATCTCTAGAAATAATGGACATAATTTTATAAAACTTGGTATGTGTGTAGGGTTGACATAATACAAAAAAATAATAATTCAATAGTTAAAATATAGTTTCGCCGTACTTTCATAAGAAGGGAACAAGGGACCGGCTTCCTGCTATCCAATGTACAAGAAATCGACCATTACGATAGCGGAGGCTTGAGAGTCTGGTAAGGCATCAAGTTGGAGGGCGTCACAGACCTCTATGTATTTGAAAGAAGCACTGCGGCTGCTGTGAGACATAAAGATGATCTCTTGAGGTTTCATTTTCGTCTTTTCACGGGTTCATTTGGCCCTGGTTTTATTTTAATAAAAGACAATGACAGGCTCATCTGGTCGATGTAATTCTGGAAATTGAGAGTATTCGCCGAATGGTTTGGCCAGTTAGATCTCCAAGCCGCATGCGCATAGAGCACACCTGTGACGCTCTGGGGAGGGCAACTGCAACTCCCAACCCCCCTTTCGAGAACCAGTGAAGTCCTAAGAGAGTTGCTGGACGAGTGGAATTTATTGCCACAAGATCTCTTGAATTTCCTTATTTTCGGTATAAAATCAATGAGTGAGGCTTTTTTTTATCTGAAAGAGGGAACCAAACTACTAAGCTAATTTTGTTATATTCTGCAACTGTTGTTTTACACCTTCTGACCTTGATGAGTGCTACGAATACGTGTGCGTATTTTAATATTTTAACTGTTGAAAGGCATTTTTTGTGCATTAAATCAGCCCTATATACACACGAAAGTTTATTGCAATCCGTGCAGTAGTTTTCGACAAAATCTAAAAAAATTGTTTTAAATTTGAACACCAGTATATATATATATATATCGCAATATGCAAAGAACAATTTAGTTAGCTTGGGTGATAATTAATACATATTTGATGGCTAATAAGATTCAATTACTTGTATTTTTGTGTTCATAGAAATCATTTATATTTTACACATTTTATCTTTTTGAAGCATCTTTGCTTTCGCATGCATACAAGCTGAACGCGATTTTGTATCGAAGAGTATGAAACCAGAGTGAACCTTACACAATTAATAGAAAAAAAATTCACGATTTTAAAATAATTTGACTGAAATGTCTTACTACCATCTATTAAAACGTAAGAACTTTCCCTGCCGTATTCAAACTAAAAGAGATTGACTTTTAAAATTTGTTGAGAAAGAACACACCACTTTTATATTAAATGCTTGTTACGCTTGAGAACGTACAAATGATGTGCCTAAAATATTTAGAAATAGTTTTAGAAACAACAAATTAATGAAATTTTTGAGCTCAGTCAGCTGTTGAAAAATAAATGGTACTGTTAAATTGCAAGTAAATTTTAATAATTATTTTGTATTCAACTTTACGAAACCTTGTATTTTTTTTTATAAATGATGTAAAATTGATATCATACATAAGCAACGATAAAAATGTTGAATGATGCAAAAATTTGCTTTTTGATAAAATGAACATAAATATTTAAATTAATATTTTGTGTTGAATTTTATATATATCAGGGGTATTTTCTTAAATTCGACTCTGCTATTATTTCCATATTCCATATCCAGATTCTTCTTGCTGTAGCCTTATTATATAAGAAGATTTTTATGATGCAATCAAATCTAATTACTCGCAATCTTGATTTATTTTTTACTACTTTTTTTATTTTACTTGACCCTGATTTTTCTTAATTTTTAATTAGTTAACGTAATTTGTTTTTTTCTAAGTTCCATTTCTATTGCTTGGAACTTAATTGAAGGCATGCATATAACACGTAATTGAAAACATTATTTCTAATATATTTTTGATTATGTACTATTAAAACTAAATGCCTCTTTTAAAATTTAGTTTATAATATTTATGAGATATATTATAAAATATGTGTGTTCTCTTAATAAATTTTATTTGCCTTTATTTACGTTATCTATTTGCTAACCTTTGTACGAGTTAATACAAGATATATCTTTCATGTATATTTTATAAATATACTACCCAAACTCATTGACATAAATACATGATGTACATGCACTAGTTTAGGGAACTGACATTTTGTAATTAGCTCTCGTTCATTTAGAAATGGAAATCAGTTAAAACGACAGCATAATTTTAATTTATTGAATGCATAAATTATTAAATTGTTTGAAATGAGTTGGTAAATTTACACAATGTGTAAGTATTCTGTGACTAACATTTCAAATAAAATATGCATAAAAAATCATGAAGGCACTTTCAGTGTATCCTATACACGGAATTTATACTAATGGTTATGCTTAGAACGTGGTAAACACAAATTCGCTCAGCATTAAATTTGGAGCGGTTAATTTAAATACAGATTTATGATTTGTAATCAATACTTATTCCAATAAGTTGAAACATAACTCATTAAGTATTAAACTAACGGAAAATTCTGGAAAGGGGAATAGTTTGCATAATATTCAAATCACCATTAATATATCAGCATAAAATATCAATTATGTTATTCCTCTCATTTTTGTTTTAATATTTTTTTTAAACAAATGAAGCATGGATTCAATAAACATTACTCAAATAATGTTTTATTTAAAGCTGAGGCTGGAAAATTAAGTTACATTCGATTCAAATTATGATGAAGAGGGTATATTTTATTTTTCATTATAAATCTGAATTCAAAATATGATTGTGAAAAGGTACAATTTAAAACAATTCAAATCCTTTGGAAATGTAATGCTAATTATTTTTTCAAGCAACTGCATGACAATACAATGATCTTACAGTGGAATAACGGTATATTTTTATTAGTGGAACTACCGAAATTATGTTTCATCATAGAAAATAGAAAGTATATAACCCGTGTATCATCATAGGAACGACAAGCATGGGATAGTTAATTCAATTAGAAGTATTGACGCGCACATTTTCTATTATTGGTAGTAATTTGTTTTGCGCATAGTAAAATCAATTGAAGGAACTACTTGCAATATTACAGTTGATAGAGTTTACACAGATTATATCCTTGTCCATGAATTATTCAAATGACAAAGTATTGTTGGAAATCTTATATAAACAAACCTTTTATTTTGCTCTCGAGTCTTATGTGACCGCAAATCAGTGCCCTGTTTGTTTGGTTTTCATAAGGATAAGACCCTTGTGTCATATGTACCTTAAAAAAGGTGATTCTTCTTTCCACTTTACATCAAGATATAAAAGTTTCACAAGAAAAAATGAACATATATAATTTTGTTCTATATATATCCAAACTAATGGTGCAGTAGATATGAAATATAAACAAGAAGATAACCGGTGTGTTTATTGTATAATGTGATTGATCTAGCTGTGTAATTCATGTGTTTGTTGTTTATATATATGTGTATCCATCATACAACAAAAACAAGCTTCTCAAAGGCGCCTTTTTCTGTAAAATCTTGGGTAGCATCTTACACAGAATCATAGAAATCGTAGTTTGAACATGTGAATAACAATAACCAAGAAAATATTAGTAGCAAAAATTAAAACTTCAGATACTGGAATACCTAAACGCGAAAGTGTGCGATAAATGTGGCCCTACAATAGATAGAAAAATCAAAACCATATGTGCATTATACTGATAATTTCTCTGCCAAGAACATGTAAATATTTATTGTAAATCTTGTTTATCATTGAAAACATTGTCAATAATAATATTCTTGCAGCAAAATAAATAAATATAAAAACTGTAGATAAAACTCGTGCGAATTATTTAATTTGTTTTATTAATTTCAAATTATTATACGGAATCAAGACACTGATCGAAAGGCGATAAATGAGAAAAATCGCTGAGAGAATATTAATAAACTAAAAAAATTTCTTCATTATTTATTTTAGTAATTACTAATAGTATAGATAATGAAGTACATAGAAAATATATCTAAAGAACTAGATTAAATCTTTACGAACTGGGCCGATTAGTCCCATACAGGAAACACGTGGCATTTTTTTCAACTGGTTAGGAATATTAAATAAATATTGGACCGCATTTGTTTTTTTCTATTAATGCAAAAGGTAATAGTGCTAAAATCGGTGTTTAATTGTAATCTAACCCAAACGAGAGGGCTGGAAAAAAGACAGCCAACCAGAAATAAATCTGATTCTTCGGATTATTAGTAAGTTATCTCGTAGAAATGAGCTGTCAAGTAAAATCGCGAAAAGTTTCGTTTTATGACGAAAAGTTTGAAGGTGAAATAAGTAAAAATTGTTATCATTCTGAGACCTATATTTATAATATTTTGAGAAGAAAAATTTTTATGGCAAGATGAAATCATCTGGCTACTAAAAAGAAGTTATCAACTTGCGATAATAGGAAACTTTTCAAACTAACAAGGAAAAAATATCAACCGACTCATAAAACGGTGCAGCCAAAAAGTAAATAAGTACTTCTTATACATGTCTGGTGAAGTTTAAATCGAATGGTTGTGTTAATATTCAGAAACTAAGAAGAAATATTCAGAAGTCATTACTTCTGAAACATCATAAAGAAGCAAATTGAAACAAAACGTCACATACTAGAAATGTACATGGAAAAAAGTATTTCTATATAGGACGATAAGAAACTTAGTTTAGACGGTCTTATTTGTATTATAACTTATACTGGCTCACTAAGGCGAGATTCTTGTGAACTATACAGTAGGCAGATGGACTGTGGTTCCATTCTAGTGTGGGACGCTTTTTCATGGGCTGGAAAAGTGCTATGTGCAAGAGTTGATGTCAGAATTAACTCTGACATTTAGTCTGAAAACTTTTGAGATACTTTTAGAAGGGCTTAAATGGAACTTTCAACAAGATAAAATTTTAGTCATTTGCAAAAGCCAGAACAATATTGGTTTGATTAAGAAACGATTGATGTGTGATATCTAGGTTGAACCATAGATCTGACTTAGCACTAGAAGGTCCATCGGTATTGATTGGACACTGGGGTCCGTTTAGTTTGTTCTCATTTCTGCATTTTTGTAGGGAATTCGAAAATTTTTCGTGACTTGCGTTTAGTTTGTTCTCATTTCTGCATTTTTGTAGGGAATTCGAAAATTTTTCTTGACTTGTAATCATTTTCCATAATCATTACTCAGAAAAGTTTTGTGGTTGTAGGTTAATTAGGAGAGATTTTGCAACTAAATATACCTGGAACATCCGCTGGTGTTGTTTTGACACCAAGGCAATTTATCGTTATAAATAGCTGCAGTTCAGCTAAAGGAGGTTCACCAAATAGATATCATTAGTAAAACAATTTTTCGGAAGTAATATGTCACATTTATTTGACCTTGAATGTAGTGTTCTAAGGGTTCACAGTGGAAATGAGAAAGTTACACTAAAATCTTTGTATTTAAATGTTTCGTTACTTAGCATTTGCTTATCTGCTCACAAAAAAATCATTCGATTTTTTAACCTTCTACAGAGAAGACACCCTGAAACGATGACACGTGTGGTAAAGATCTAAACCCTAATGAAATTACTAATTTATTGCCAGAGTTCTCTGAGAATGAATCGGATGGTGGTTAGCTGTCTGGCTCGAATTTAAATTCCGATGAAGGCATTAGATTGTGTGAAAGCGACTGCGAAGAATCTGAAGAAAGTGCAGATGTAATTGATAATATTTTAGTAAATCCTAATACATTTATGTTACTAAGGATGGCATAGAATGGATACGGCAAAATAGTAATATTCCTGGCAGATTTGTGATTCAAAATGTTTTACGATAAAGCAGTGGTCCATCATCAAGCTTCACGAAACATAATGTCAATGTAAGTTTTTTATGATATAAAGGGTTATAATATATGGTAATTATATGAAATAATAATTAGAAACTTTAAACTGAACCCTACTAAACAGTAGTACTGTTATTATTTAATTAAAGCAATTGCTTTATACATTTTATATCGCGATTTCGAAACGACACCAGTGGCCGTTAAGAGTATTCGAAAAATCCCGGACGTTCTAGTGTTAAACCTAGGAGAGAATCTTTGGGGGCTGCGAATACTACAAACAATATAATTCAGAATAGAAAATTGACGTATACATTACGAAGAAATGGGAGAATTGTACCCTAAAATTATAATTAATTCTATGCCGTATCATATATGCTTCAAGTTATTCAGAAAAATAATAAAAAAAATCTTATTGAATATTCTGAAACTTTTTACCCGATATGGGGTTTCAAATTTTGTAACAATTATTTTTGCCAATTTTTGTTATAAACTTATTTTCTTTATAAAATGATTGCTCACATTTAAGTTGCTACATTTGATCAAACGCTTTATTCACAAGTGTGGAGTGTTTTTTTTTCGAATAAAATCTTTATATATTCATCGAATAACATTAAATTTCATTATGTTATACTTTTGCAATACATTGTTAGTATTGTAATTAGATTTGGTTGTTAAAGTCCTTTTTCTGTAAGTTGTTCTGAGATAAAAAAAAGTATTAATTTATATCTGATTAAATAACATATGCGTGGGTATAATGTTAGGTTTCAAAATCATATGTCACGCTAAATGAAATAAATTAAGGAGTTCCGATTGAGAAATATGAAGCATATTTTGCGGCTATCACTTAAACGTAAGTATAATTATCTAATTAAAACAAAATGTCTACTTTTAAAAATAATGTTATGGATTTATACACCTATTGACTTCTCTCAAAACAATTAAGTCACAATAAACGAATCAAAAAACCCCTTTATTATTGAATGCTGGATTAATCTTTTAAGTGTAAAATATCTTTAAAATTTTAGTTTGAATAATTTGTATAATCAACTATATAATTGGAAATTGAAAAAAAAGTTAATCTTTACATAATAATAACAAAAAAAAAATTATCAATATCGAAAAAATAAAATTTCAAAAAGTTTAAATGATGGGATTAAACACCTGAGCCTATAATATTTTAAAAATTTGAAGCTATCACTGTTTTAGATTTTCTTAAAAAAAAGAAACATGTATAAAAAATTTAACAAACCTTATTATTCACTTGCGGGGGTGTGTATAAAATAATACGTCGTAAGAAAATAAATTCTCCTTTCGTAGTTAAAAGCAAAATAATAAAAATATCTAATTAAATTAAAGAAATTAAAATTAACAAGTATTTAATTACCATACCTTATTCTCATATAATGTGTTTTTATAAGCAAGGACTTTAAGCTTCTGTACAAAATTCTCATTTTTCATGAGTAAAAATAGCTAATTAATACCATCTACATTTGTATATATATTCTACAGCGCCCCCCTTCCTTCTTTATTATTTTTAGATGAATATTTTTCCGCTCATTGTGTATATATTTTTCTTTCGTTCTTTTAATATTGCAGAATTTGAGCGGTAAACTCAGAAACTTTAATGAGAAGGCAGTCGATCAAAGAATTAAATTTTGCTTTTTATTCGATCGTGCATAAATTATTGTAAATAAATTTCTACTAACAAGGACCCCTTAATCTGCATTTGCTATCATGTCTTTCTCTTTAAATGAGCTTCTAAAAGGAAGTCTGGAAAAAAGTGTCTGCCTAAATTTCACAAAGTAAAATTTTAAAGCAAGATTTCTTTGAAAGATTTCAAATTACATGCAACACTTTTGAACCATAATTTGCATTCCAGGAGTATTTTGTTTATTACTCTCCAAAAAATATACGTGGGAAGAATATTTTTTCACTTTTTTGTTAGTAATGTCAGCAATTTTTTCACATGTTTTTCAGTACTGATCCGTATTCCTTTCGAAAGAAGAAAGCTTGTTTTTTAGATGTTGAATGACCATCTACTTGAAATGATTTACATTGTATATTTTCTTACAGATTTTAGTTTAAAATACTGGATGTGTATCTTTATAGAAATAAGAATAAATAATTTAGTCACTATATCAGGATTTCAATTTTCACATATATTTCATATATTTTTCCCTTCCATATGAATTAAGTTTAATTATCTCCCATATTTTTCGCTTTTAATGCATACGAGTAAATACTTGTATCATCAGCATTTAACAAAGACAATGTTTTTTAAAAAACAATCAATTGAAAAAATATTTTTAGTATTCAACGAAATTCCACACACAAAATTACTATTAAATTAAGACAAGATATATTTCGATATATTTTAGGCACTTCGCAACTTAAGAAGAATTTCAATTGAAAAATAGCATTATTAATATATTTAAGATATTAAAACTTCACAAACTATTTAGATTATTATTTTTATTTTGGGCGATAACTCACTATGGAAAATGAACACTAAATTTTTCTCAAAATCTCTACTGAAAATGAGTTATTTTACTCTAACGATATCAATATCTCCAATACAACTATAGTTTTTAAAAACTTCATTCTTGCATGTATATTTCTTTTAAAATATTACTTCAATTTCTAAAAAAGTAAAATTATTACTTTAAATTGCTACTAGAAATTATTTGGTATATATATAATGTCCAGTATTTGTTATGTAAAACTAAATAAAAAAATATAAACAGTGAAGTTAAAAAACAAGTAACACTTTGTAAGGCACATTTCTTTGAGAAAACATTTTTTTAATAACTAGGAGGCACAAACAACAACCTTCTTATGCGTAATGTAGTACCTACTCAGTTTTAAGTACCTTGTATTAGATACACTGAATTTATTCTTTTGTCTATAAATCTCAAGATAATAAGATCCTAGATATTTTCCATAATAAAATCGCCTTGATATCATTTTCATATGGGAAGATGTTGAAAGTTTTATGTCATTACAATATTTTATTTTCGCAATATTTTCAAAACATAATTAGGTTTCGGTATTGTAAACGACAGGATAAAAATATTATGATATTAATAAAATCTTGTTACTTTGTTACATAATAAAGTAATCAAAGTATATGATCAACTTATAACGGTTATAGTTCCTTCTAAAGTATTGTTTACTATGAAATGTCGTTAGAAAATTTCTGATTAATTTGTTTTGCTACAACCAATAACTGTGTTTGGTATTTGTTGAGGGCTGTCAAATACTTGGGCAGTTAGAAAATTCTGTGTTTCACTCAAAGTTTGCAAAAGTAGTTTCCCGAAGAGATTTAAACGCCTTATAAATAATCCAATGAAATCGGTAAAAGTCTCATTCATTTTTCTTCCGCCTTTGGTTACGTGAGATTAATAGATAATTTATTAATTACTTATTGACAAAAGTAACTGTAGGGACTTTTGGTTTCAGAACTTGATGATTTTGAATTAAGGTCAAAACGGCAACTGGTTTGGCACTTCTCTCTCAAAACTCCGTATTCCGCAAAACTTGAGGACTTTGATTCTGAATAGATTTAACACCCTCAACGCGAAGGATTCAGTTGTGTGAAAGGTCATGTTACGCAATAATTCCTTTTTCGACAGTTATTTTGGCATAAATTATTTTTTTAAATTTATATAAAAATGTTTATTTTGGTAAGAGATTATGCTAACCCAGTGTTTCTCAAACTGTGGGTCGCGCCCCCTAGGGTTGCGTGACAACCCTACCAGGGGGAGCATATTCGTTGAAAAAGTCAAAAATTAAAGATTGTTTTAAAAACGTTATTAATTTACTGAAAATAAACAAACAAAATGCATACTGACATAATAAAAAATACACATTTACACTCATATAACACACTAAAAATATGATAGTGCAGGGGAAGGAATTTTTTAATTATTTTAACAATGCTATGTTAAAAATACGTTTAATAATTACCATGGGCTTGATAGATATAAAATTATATGCAAAAATCAAAACTTATCTTGTAATTTGTATGGTTTATAATTAATCCCTTAAATGTCGATTAAAAATGATGCGATTCACTGCCCAATGCCACGGTTTAACACGTAGGCGTAGTTTAATAATTACCATGGGCTTGATAGATATAAAATTATATGCAAAAATCAACACTTATCTTGTAATTTGTATGGTTTATAATTAATCCCTTAAATGTCGATTAAAATGATGCGATTCACTGCCCAATGCCACGGTTTAACACGTAGGCGTAGTTTAATAATTACCATGGGCTTGATAGATATAAAATTATATGCAAAAATCAACACTTATCTTGTAATTTGTATGGTTTATAATTAATCCCTTAAATGTCGATTAAAAATGATGCGATTCACTGCCCAATGCCACGGTTTAACACGTAGGCGTAGTTTAATAATTACCATGGGCTTGATAGATATAAAATTATATGCAAAAATCAACACTTATCTTGTAATTTGTATGGTTTATAATTAATCCCTTAAATGTCGATTAAAAATTATGCGATTCACTGCCCAATGCCACGGTTTTAATACGTAGGCGTAGTTTAATAATTATCATGGGCTTGATAGATATAAAATTATATGCAAAAATCAACACTTATCTTGTAATTTGTATGGTTTATAATTAATCCCTTAAATGTCGATTAAAAATGATGCGATTCACTGCCCAATGCCACGGTTTAACACGTAGGCGTAGTTTAATAATTACCATGGGCTTGATAGATATAAAATTATATGCAAAAATCAACACTTATCTTGTAATTTGTATGGTTTATAATTAATCCCTTAAATGTCGATTAAAATGATGCGATTCACTGCCCAATGCCACGGTTTAACACGTAGGCGTAGTTTAATAATTACCATGGGCTTGATAGATATAAAATTATATGCAAAAATCAACACTTATCTTGTAATTTGTATGGTTTATAATTAATCCCTTAAATGTCGATTAAAAATGATGCGATTCACTGCCCAATGCCACGGTTTAACACGTAGGCGTAATTTAATAATTACCATGGGCTTGATAGATATAAAATTATATGCAAAAATCAACACTTATCTTGTAATTTGTATGGTTTATAATTAATCCCTTAAATGTCGATTAAAAATGATGCGATTCACTGCCCAATGCCACGGTTTAACACGTAGGCGTAGTTTAATAATTACCATGGGCTTGATAGATATAAAATTATATGCAAAAATCAACACTTATCTTGTAATTTGTATGGTTTATAATTAATCCCTTAAATGTCGATTAAAAATGATGCGATTCACTGCCCAATGCCACGGTTTAACACGTAGGCGTAGTTTAATAATTACCATGGGCTTGATAGATATAAAATTATATGCAAAAATCAACACTTATCTTGTAATTTGTATGGTTTATAATTAATCCCTTAAATGTCGATTAAAAATGATGCGATTCACTGCCGAATGCCACGGTTTAAAACGTAGGCGTAGTTTAATAATTACCATGGGCTTGATAGATATAAAATTATATGCAAAAATCAACACTTATCATGTAATTTGTATGGTTTATAATTAATCTCTTAAACGTCGATTAAAAATGATGCGATTCACTGCCCAATGCCACGGTTTAACACGTAGGCGTAGTTTAATAATTACCATGGGCTTAATAGATATAAAATTATATGCAAAAATCAACACTTATCTTGTAATTTGTATAGTTTATAATTAATCCCTTAAATGTCGATTAAAAATTATGCGATTCACTGCCCAATGCCACGGTTTAACACGTAGGCGAGCGTGTGTGATGTATTGGGTGGGGGGAGAAAAAGTAATAAATAAGTAAATCCTTTTCAGACACTGTCGAGGTCCTTTTATTTCATTCCAAAGCCTACGGAATAATATTATGGATGACAAAGCACAGAAAAGATCATACTTCGGAAAGACGTATATATACGTTCGGGGACTTAACGCTTTGGCTGACCGAAACGCTTATATACGCCATCCGCCCTTAAGAGGTTAAAGTCGTATTGTAGGTTTGGCGTCATTATATAGTAGTTTGAATTCATTACATTGTTGTTGTATGGAAGGTGGGGGGGCGATGAAAATCATGACTGAATATTGGGTCGCATAGAGAAAAATTGAGAAGGACTGTGCTAACCTCATATTAACAAATGACGTTAACCTTTAAAGTATATGCTATTTAAATTCATTTTATCTAACTGTCATTGAAATCTCTATTAGAAATTGATAACATGCCTTTGTCGGAAGAATTTTATTTTAAGCAAACTGCATTCATATTTCTTTCTCACAAAATTATCATAACACATCTTTATTTTCCTGTAATTTGATGCTAAGCATCGTGGTGTATTGTACAGCATTTTATCTATAGATATTATTGTCAATATGAACTTTCAAGTACTTTTGGTAAAGAGGAATTTGTTTATCTTTGGTTTATAAGGTATTTCTCTATTGTAAAACCTAAATTCTTTAAGCATGATTTTTAGATTTTGTGAAAAGAAACTTTTTTGTAGGAAGAAATAGTATCAGGAAGAAACTAATTAAATTTTGGAATTTAAAATTGCCAGAACTCATCCATATTTTTCTTCTATTTTTTCTCAAATAATTAAGTTGGGGATTGTCTTTTCATCGAAATACCTGCTACATACTATAATTCAAATCTAGTATGAGTTTTTTTACCTTTCTTATGGACCCTTTCTGCGCACCTTCCTCGTTTAGCACTTCTGAAAGCTAAAGTTTTAACCTTTTTGCACATAGTAAATGGTTGTTTATTGTTATCGACACGTTTATAATCAATATACGTTTTTTGATTCTATGTAAAATATTTTTCAAATTCATTCACAAAAAGACTCCCTTTGAAAGGCTTGTGTTCATTGAACGTTGAACTGATATGCATAAAATAACAAAATTAATAACTGTAGATAAACTAATAACCTTATAAATAAAAACCACTTGCAGTCCTGTTTTGGATGCGTAAATCAGAGTTCACCAAAGTAGTGGTCCGTGAGAAAATTTTGCTGGTCCCCAGAAAAAATATGGAATATACTCACTCAAAACGTTAAGTTTTGTTTTAAGATGCATTGATTGTGTTCTTAGATCACATTTTCTTATAAATATAAATAACTCAAAAAATCCTATTAGGAGCCCACGTGATTTAAACTATGAATTTACTGGTACGTGAGGTCGGAAAGTTTGGCGATCACCGGTATTAATGACAGTTACTTTAAATGCCATATTTACTTCAACTTTAGTTTGATAATAAAACACATGTAATCCTGATTTCTTTTCATTTTCTTGCGAAGCCTTTTCATCGTGACGAAAATGTATACAAATATTCCCGTATTTAATTTTTTCAGGCTAATGTGACACAGAGCTCTTATCTCTGATGTCCTGGGACTGCCAGTTCCAACCCTTCTACATATAGATTCGACATTTTGTTATGTTTTCCAAGGGTCAAACTATATTCATCCCTGGCAATAACAGTTTGCTGCCACTCATTATTATTAGTTACGGCAACAATCGGGATGAGTATGCTGATATTATGGGGTTAAAAACAAAGAAAAGCCGTTGTGAACATAACTCAGTGACTGTCAAACAGCATGAAATAGGGGAAGATACTATGGGTGGTTTGGAATAGGGTGTAACAAGTTGGATAATGGAAAATGATGACGTTAGAGAAGTTCTGGCCTGTCCTACAGTTATACAATCTTGATTTATATTCGTGCCTTTGGACCTTTTGGAATTTCATTTCAAAAAGGAACTTGCAATAGCCACTGATGATAGGGTTTGTTAACCAGTTTCAGTTTGATACAGGTGACCTATAGCTCGGTATGGTCAATCAGCTTCAAGCACCTTGACTGGACGAGAATACTTTCGAAATTGCTTAATTAGCTAAAGATCTTCACCGTCACCACTATGGCTTTATTGATTGTGTCTCCAGGCTTTTGCCCAGGTCAGAACAAAGGCAACAACGAAAAAAGTTTAACCGTCAGAAATTGTTACCTACCTTGCGTAATGTCATTTACGGAGTATAAAGGTGTATTTTAGCAAAAGTTAACAATCATTGGTCTTGGTAATTTATTTATTTAAGTTCTTGATCTAAAAGTATATGATACACAAGCGAGTCTTGAGCTTATTCGACTTTTGTTTAGGGAGCTAAATTCTTATTGAAAAGGAAAACATGCTCGCACATATATATGTAATATATATATATATATATATATATATATATATATATATGCATAGAGCTTCAAAATTTATTTTTATAATGGAAATATTGCAGTTGATTTAAACATTCAATTGTATTTTCGAAATAATTTGCAAAAGATAATTGCGTGTGTGTGTTTTTATATTTATTTTCATCATCTAAAAAGATTTACAATGTTTTTGATTATTAATGCCGTGAAAGAGCGACACTTGGATTTAAAAAGAATACTAAATGTGTAATTTTATTATGTGAAATAAATATATTTTCGTAGTCTCTTGATAAGGTATCATATATTAACTTACCTCGAAAAGAAGTTCTGACGTCATGGTAATACAACAGACTGCTAAGTCACCAATTGCTAGGTTCAGAATGAAGATGTTTACTCTGGAGGAACGGTTTCGATATCGAGATAAAGATAAGATGAGCACGATAATTGTATTTCCTATCAAAGTAAGGAGGATGATGACCGACAGAGTAACAACCTGTTGGATGACAGCTCCACTCCACTCGTTTTTTGGCCAAACAGTAGCATTTGGTGAAGTGTCATTGAAGACATCAGTAACATTAGCAGTTACTAAGATCTTTGGCAATATGAACAGGATCCATAGGGACATACGGAAAGCCATAGTGTCACCTTGTTGAATGAGGATTTTATAGCTGAAACAAAGAACAAATATTATTTTCTTGTGTGTAGGCTTTTTTTAATACCAAATTATCACAGTAATTTAACTGAAATACACATTTTATAATAAATTATATAAAAACATCAAGTCCTGAAAATTCTTTTTTTTCCGTTGAAATAACAAAAAAAAAAATTCATATGTAACCTATACATAAATTTTAAAAAAGCAACTTAAACACATTAAACTAATTTTTTCTGGGTGTCAATATTAAAAGTGACGAAAAGTATGGTGTAGTTTGTATTAACATATTAATCTAATTTTTAAGAGAGTATTGATAAATATTTGATCTGACGTATTATGTAAATTAAAAAAGAACAAAATAATCCTAATTAATAAACAATACTTAATTAATAACAGCATATTTTATGTAATAAATTCATACGGCTGTGTTCAGACCATTATGGTAAAATTAGACATATAATGCAATTACGTGGATAATTTTCACTATTTCGCGTAACTACTTACCATAAATTTTAATTATATCTGACAAATTGGAAATTAATGGTTAATTGCATGAAACTTGTCATATTACGAAAGTGAGAATATCATATGGATTGATTCAAAATGGTTTCAGAAATCATGGAACGTTTTCTGTATTATATGAAATAACTCAACAAGAGAATGATTGATGACAAATCGATTATTATTCACATTTAGAAATGAATTAATAGTCTTATGTCTGGTGGAATTATAATAATAATTTATATGAACTCTAAATGTTGAGTTAAAATTCATACTTACATTTATAAAATATAAATCATATTACGAATTATAAATACTAAATTTAAAATTTTATTAAACTATTACCTTAATTTCGAAAAGGTTATATTCATTACATTATGTACTACATTTTTTCAATATTAATGTATAATTAAAACATAAAATAACTTCTCTAAGTAGAGCTTATTAAGAAAAAAGATTACTCAGAGAAAATTATTGCATGTAATGATTTATTAAATTTCTTGATTTGTTTCTAGTGAACCTGAAGGAAACATATATGTATCCTTTAAGGGAAAAAATTACTAATTTAATATTAGAATATTTTTAAAAAACTTTCCTTTTTTTTAAATTTAAGATAGCATTACATACGGAAAAAAGTAGTAGAGAAATTGAGAGAGAGAGAGAGAGAAATGTCATGAATCTCTAATACTGACTGAATATTCAATACATAATCCATATCTTTCAAACATTTAATTTTTTAAGGGAATCCATTTTCATTAAACACATCAAATTATTTTTAAAACTTCCTTAAATTAACTAAATTAGAAATTGAATAGTTATATGTTAAATAAAATATATATAAAATATAAAAATATTACTTATTAGTTTTAATCATGTAATTATTTTCCATTTTATCTTTGATGTATATCAAAATTTTAACAAAGGCAGGTAGTTCATATTTAAATTATATGATTTAAAATTAATTAATTAAAAATAATTTATTAGATATTTCATTGGGATATTAGAACATATCTCCAATTAAATAAGTTGTTATAAAAATGATTTAATGTCGTGCAATGCTTAGAAAAATTATAGCTTCAATTAAACGCAAAATATTGTCGTTTAATAGTTTAATACTGCTCATTTTTTATCAAAAGATGTGTTATTCGACCAATCTATGAAGACTGCCATACAATCAATTTCTTTCAAGTTTTAAAATCCCTCAATTTCTTTCTAGTCATAATTTTAAAATTTTTACCTTAACAAACTAAACATTTCTCCATCTGAACCATGTTACTGTGCTGCTTATGGTAAACAAATTACTGGATACCTCATTATTTTTTGTTTAAATTAAATGAAGAAAGAAAATCCATGTGAAAGCTAACTTTCATGTTTTAAAAACACTAAATGATACTTGTGCAGCAATTGGGAATTAGTAAAGTATGCAGAAAATATAGAGATAATTAAGAAAAATAAATGGCCATAACATCACAAATAATTTTTAAAATTCAAATTATTTTTTATGAATGAAACAGTATATTTTGAATGTCAATGCTTAATGTTGATACTCATGATATGAAATTAGTATACCTGTTCAAAATTTGTAGATTGATAAATTTTCAATTAATTGTTTTATTGATTAAGACATTACTAATTAATTAACTTGATGATTTTTAAATATATTTTTGTAAAATGTAAAAAAGTATTTTCTGTGAAAATTTCTAGAGTACAAAAAGGCTAATAATGTGAAAATCAATGGAAACGCCTTTGTTAGTCTGAAATAGATTTCTTAAAGCAGAAATACTATTAAATAAACATTAATAATTAGTTTTAAACAGAAGAAATACATAAATAAAAATCAGAGAAGTGGTTTCAGTGTTTTATATTTAAAAAAACTTTGATAAATGAAGAAATAATAAAAGAATAAGACAGTTCCTGAAATATCAAATATGTATGTTACAGAAATAATCTTTGAAGGAAAATTAGGGATATTTTTGTTGAAAATAATTATTTATTTGCCTGAAAAAAGGAGATTCTCAATTTTACTTCTACGTAGGTATGACCAACACATAACCAATTAAATGAGCAAATTCAACAGTTCTAGCAGTTTTAAAGAAGAAAAATAAAGAAAGAAATGAAAATTATAAGATAAAATATCCAGTATTTCAAGATAATTAAAGAAACAACAGTAATTAACAACATTACATATACGTTAATGAAAAATGCAAAAGGAAAAGTGAATTTTTAAGTATTGCACATTTTCCTTAAAAATTATCTTACGAAAAATTCAGAGAAAAGGGAGAAAATCAGCGATAAACTTTGAAAAGGGAAGAATGTTTTTTTTAATATACACTTAAATTTGTTTCTCCTTTATATTGCTATGTTCTGCAAGTTTAGTTAATTTCTTCTGATTGAGAGAGAAATTATATATTTTTCATTCTTAAAATATAAAAATATTAAATACTGATTTAAAGCACTTTATTCTCAGTATTCAAAATAATTGTTTCCTCATTATTTCTTTTGTGTGAAAATGAATTTGCTCTGTGTTGAAAATTTTTCGTTTTCTTCGTTTCAACATAAATTAATGAAGTTCAAATTTGTCTGAATTCTTAACTAACGTGAGTAAATAATTTATCGAGAATCTAATACGAGTATAAACAAATGGAAAAGAAGAATACCTTGAGGCGAACAAATTATTTATAAATGAGGGGTATATTTTTTACTTATAATTAAAATGAGAATGTAAAAATGTGGTTGCGTCATTTCAAATGTAAAAATAATGTTAAGTTGATCAGGGTTCGAGGATTTTATGCAATTCAGCCACAGAGAACAAGACAGTTCTTTAAGAGGGGTGATAATTTATTGTCGAAAATCCAATCCCTAAAATACAGGATGCAGCAGCAATATTCACAGAATAAGTTTTAGAAGGTCTTCACACCTTCAACAGCCCTCAGACACAATTATCAGTTTCTAAAATACACGTATGTAAAAGATTATTTACAATCACAGCCGAGCTAATCTGTAATCACGGTCAAGGCAATTTTACTAAACGCTAGTTAAAAAAATACTCACTAACCGCTGGTTGAAACAAGACTAACTGACTTTCGGCGAGCATCTCTCTATTTATAGACCTCGCGGATAATTCAAAAAAGATCTACTTGTGTCATAGATCTTAAAATTAGTGTATTTCTCCACAAATTTCTAGAAGAATCCATAGGGTCACAAAGTCATCAACTTGGCTCTATCGCCAAGATTTTGCCAAGTTCCTATTGAATCGCTATTGTAACATAAAGGAAAGCATTGCTTGCGAATAATACAATTTTAACATAAATTAAATATAACATAGATAACTTTAAATGCATTACACATCCAATTACAAGTTACTTACTTTATTTTATACAATATTCGCAACAATAACATCCTTTTACTATTTCGAATATAATCTTAAATGGCAGCTGCAATAAACTTGTATTCTGACTTTCTCACACACGATATATATTAAAAAATAATGGTTAATTTTGTTTCAAAATATTAAAAAGAGTTTCTAAAAAAAGGATTTTTGATATAATAACTTAAAAAGAAGAAAGCAGGGAGAGATTTGACTTAAAACAAATGACCATGGTAACCGAATATCCACGATCTCTTGGACGGCGTTGTTTCACCATAAATTACAGCTGATGTGGTTAGATGAAATATCTTGCAATATAAATTTCTTAAACCCTTACAGGCTCATTTTATTTCTGCAATTTGTAATTATTTTTATTATCTTTAAATATATTTAAACTATTATTTCCTAACTATATATATATATATTAAAGCCACATCTGCGGTTCGAATAGTTTTAATAGCTACTCACATGTCCAAGTGTGTGTGCATCGGATGGGGGAAGCAAAATAACTTTCCTTTGAAACTCTATGCAAGAAGTAATTCTCTTTCTTTCCCAGATAGAAAACTAAAGAGTAAACATTGAATATTTATATGGAGCTTTCTGCATAAGGGTAAGAATTTTACTATGCATACTCAGGTCGTCAAAAACTGACGAGAGAAAAAGTATTTTCTGCATCTTTTTTTTCTGTTAAAGAAACCATTCGCATCATCCGAAAATCGTTTGCAGTGCTGCTCAAGTAGCTGGAATATCAAGATTTCACATTATCGAAAACTACTCATTCGGCATTCGACATCACCTACCTCGCTTTCTCATTGCTCGAAGCCGAATGTTTTATCGCATCCTTGAAACGCTCCATTTTCGATTAATGTATTTCGAGAATGGCAGGGATATCAGAAGAAAGGCTTTGCTCTATTTAAATAGACTGTATCTGCCAGAAGTGTGCTGTTTCAATGAGTTCTTTAGCCAGGCATTTACGTGCGTAAATCTCGAAATGTAGCTGATCAATTCCTTTGAACTTGAAATAGTGTGTTACAGGGAATACATTGTTTATGGAAAAACGAAAGCTTTATATATCATACACAAAGTGAGGGTTCCTATGTTAGGTTTGACATCATAATTTAGTTAATAAATTATAAAGATGTAAAAAATAACTTTAATCGTAAAAAAACATATTTAAATGTCTTAATAAATGCATTTGGTAAAAAGAGAAGGCATAAAATATATAAATCATTCAGCAAGAATCAGATACCAATGAAGTATAATTTTGCATCTTAAAAATAATTAACTACAAACCGTATTATAATTAGAGAAATGATTTTTTTCATTTAGTTTAAATCCGAAGTTATTTCATGTGTTGCAGTGTTAAATCAGAATATCGGAATTTTTCTACGACTTAAAATTCTTTCTTATCACTTGTTATCTTTTGACTTTAATAGTTTTAAAATATCAAAGATAAGGGAAAAACTGTAAATCTATCTAAATGCTTGTGACAATTAGCAAACAAAGAAGTTTTATATTTTATTTTAAAAAGAAATCTCAAAGAATGCTGCTTAAAACATGGAGAGCTATTTTGTTCAGTGTAAAAAAATCCTGTTATACGTTCACATGGCGACTTATTTTTGTTATTTCTGTTGATATTTTTTTGGATGATTAATAAGGTTTTATTTCTCAAAAAGGTAATGTATAATATGTTTTTTCCCTCTGAATATTATTCTGTTGTTGATGTTACCTTCAAACAAACAGTTTCAAAATATATACCTCTAAACCTTTTTTATTTGATTTAAACTTATTATCAAGAGATATAAAATAAATATAAGTTGAAACCAATGATAATGCCTTGCTTATATATTCATATTTCTTTCAAAATATGTTATATGGACACGGCTATATATATTTAAAATTTTTACGTACATTGCTCAGAATTAAGACGTAACATTTGTATACCACAACTTCATTACACCGAATAAATGAGTTTTTATCCCAAGATGTTTGATAAATTAAGCAGTTTAGTGTGTTAAAAATACTTTAAACTCTCAATACTTTAAATTATCTTAATTATTCATTAAATGTATTTTAATATATTTGGGGTATTTTATACATGGATAATAAATCTTCGAAAGAAGAAAAAATGTATTAAATAGTATATGATAGAATTGCGTACATTCAATTCCCACTTAGTGCTTCATTTCTTAAAAAGGTAATGTATAATAATTCATATGTAAGAAATTGTCTACTTTTCAATTCATCTAGAAAATTTATTTTATTTCCCAGTGAAATATGATTGTGATTAATCCAAGAATACACAGTAATTGAAAAAAACATTTCTACATATTTGATATCATTTCAAGTTTTTGAATGATTTTGAATAAACACACAAAATGAAATAAAATGAAATTTATAATATTATTAAAGAAGCTGATATATCTAAATGATAACCATTTCGAAGTGATTTATATCAATATTGGTGTTGGGCAAAATAGCATAGAAAAATAACACGTTAAGTGGTTACATCTTATTACTACAAAATATTGTTTGGTAGTGAAAATTAAGTTGTAAATGAAACTAGATAAATTTATGATCCAAGAAGATTGGAACTCTTCAATAAAATAGATTTCAATTTTTCCCTTACACTAAGCAACTTTCCCATTAAATGTACAACACACACACACACACAAAGAGACTATTATATCACCTTAATTTACTTTTTCATGATTATTATCACTTATTGACCTCATTTTCCCCATAGAGAGAGAAAAAAATTATCTTAATAACAAACCAATGTACATGATTAGAGCATATTCTCGTGGAACCTTCATATCCAAAAGACTACATTAAATTTTTTGATGAATTTCATTACAAATAAAATAAAGAAAATGAAGAATTTTAGATACGCACGTCTTTTAAAGAAAATAGGATGAATTAAGAAAGAATCATAGACATACTGTACACGTGTTGAGATGCCAAAACAATTGAATCTTATTTGCATGAGATACAGTTACATGCATCGAGTCAATCAAATTGGCGTTATCCTTCTCTTGACAATGTGCAAACTGCAGTCTGACCCTAATTGATTCTTAAAATTAACCTTAACTCTCTCTCTGATAGCCAAGTTGGATTGACTTGACCATGAGAAAGGAGAATGCACCTGCTCACTCCTGATTTCCAAGCTTGTTATTTTAGGTAAAAACCTGTCTACTTAACTATTTAGCTGGGCAATAAAGTGCTTGAAAGTCTCGAAGAAAAATCAGTAGAAATGAAAACCGTATTTATTCGAATTTGATTACATACGCTTACTATGGTATTACGGGAATTGACTGTCAATTGAAAAGCCACTTTCGACCATAACTTTGTCTTCTAGTTGTTTAAAAGGTGACAATTAGGTTGATAATCCACAACTACCCCTATATCTGAATATGACTTTGTTCATTATAGGTTATCGTTTAGAAACGATCTTATTGAAGTATTGAGCATTCGTATCTAACGAATCACACACACAGATGCCGTCAAACACGCACTTGTTGGTAAGCACAATAGAGGGTATTTGACGTAAGAGGCGCAATGAGCTCAGAACCCATTTTCTGAGTGGTATATTGCCTAACCTTGCTCTAACTGTTATCCCGATTACACGTCAGACATTTGATATCAATGATCAAATATTATGAGATCCGCTCTAACAATTGATTTGTTCTAATCGCTGTCTCTTTGAAGCTACTTCCTGCTATAGTTAGTTTGTTCCTACTAATACAGAATAGTAACATCATCGCTACCAAACTGACAAGTAGTTGCTGATAATGACCACAATGTATCACCTAGACATTTTGTACGTTTTGTTTTAAATAGTGACATATATTCACCATGCGTCGACGTTTGTTGAGAAAATTTAAATCAATTTATAACATTTAGTTGAACATTCAATTTCACACACTTCAACACATTTGCATACAAAGAATCGCTACCGTCGTTGCTTTTACTTAAAGCGTACTTATTTTGAGTGAGTTTTAAACTGCATTTTGAAAAAAAACCCACTTTTTTAAGTAAAATTATTTAAAAAAACACATTTTCATAAGAAGTAAGGTAAATTGAATGGAAGTTTAAGCATTTAAGAATAAATATTACTTAAATTTGTTTCATGTTATTACACCAATTTCAAACTATCAAAAAATCAAGCACAATATTATCAGAAAAATATTGGTATATTTTACATCTACTAGCCTTTTGAATAGTTATACCTCTTTCACAAGTTATCATTTTTTGTTTGATTCCTTTTGCAATTTAGAATAATTTTTAATGTAGGGAAAATAAGAGTGAAAAATTCAAATAAATCGTTTTACCAAAGAATCGTCAATTAACGGAACAAAAAGAGAAAAAAATATTGAGGAAAACAGTTTCAGAAAAAAAATTTGAAGATTCAACAATCTTCAATTAAATAAAAATATTCAAAATATGAAACAGTTGCATTTGTATATAAATGCAACTAAGCAAAAAAAATTAATGTATTGCACAGAATAACTAAAAAATACACAAATACAATAAAAGAAAATGGAAAAAATATATTTATTCCTTGAATGAATTCAGTTTCATACTTTATAGTATTTTCTTTTTCCTTATATATAAACAGAGACTTAAAGTTAAATATAATACTGTTGTGTGAAAAACATTTAGTTTGAAACATCTAGATGTAAAGAAATGACTATGTAGGAGGCTATTTGTTATACATTGAGTAAAAATGTCATATTGTAATTTTACGAGTAATATTCTTATTTCTCATTTGCCTTTTTTTGTCGATAACAAACCTATTCCTTGAGAAAAAAGAAGACTTAAAATACGTAATTTGTTTTGAAAAGCCCATGAAAGCTCTTTTTTTAAGAACACATTTTTTAAAAAAAAAAAAAAGAAATCATTCCTAAATGATAACGAGGAAATAATCTTATAATTATGTATGTAACGTACTTGCAGAAAAAAACCAATGAGGAATTATATTAAAATTAACGATACAGATAATTTTTTAATGCTCATAACTTTGAATTACAGAAACCTTTTCTGGTCTCTTAAGGATATTAATTAGAGTTTTTCGAGACATACAAAACAAGGAGTTTTAATGATTAAGTAAAAATTGGAAACTCTAGAAAATCTTAATAAAACATTATCAAGAGGCATTGAAATACAGCTTTCTTGTAACGATGTGAGCAAATCCGATACTTTTAACTAGCTTGTAGAAAATTTTGTTAAACAGTATTATATCATTAATTTAGATTTGCCATCTCTTCGATTCGAAGAACAGAGACAAATCGAAATCTAAGTAGAAATCACTTCTTATCTGAAAAAGCAGCACGTACATTTATATATTTAATTAAAAGAAAGAAAAATAGAAAATAAATTACGCAATAGATAAATTAGAAAAAACTTTCATATTCAAATAATTTCACATATTATTTTTGTTTGATATATTATCAATGATGAAATTTTTTTCATATATTTTTGCATTTTGGATATAAACAGAAGTAAAAAAAATATTTCAAGAATAATCAGAGAAATACGTCTTAGCTGTTTTTATCTTGATTTCTCCACTCGCTTTTAAATAAAACAAAACGTGCAAATTCAAGTCGAAATACAACTTATTTTTAATGTTTTCTTAGAAATAATAAGACAAACTTATATTTTAAAGATATTCCTTGCTTCAATATCAAGTTTATATTTCTTTTATTTTTAGTGGAAAGTAAATGGGTTACATTGGAATCAATATCAACTTTTGAAGATTATTTTAAAAACAAGGCTTACAACATTGGTTCATATGCTGATAAAAGCTTTACATTTGCTAGACCATTGTAACTTAAAAATTATAAGTTATTTATTAATATTTTTGCATCAATGTTGGGTTTGATTAAATTCCTCCACCATCACATCATTTGACAAATGTTTAATTTCAATGAATTTGTCACTTTCAATATCATTCAAATGACGAGGATGATTGCTTCATTGTCTCAGACCACTTTCCTATTTTCCGTGATTCACCATTAAGTGAAACCATAGTTCCGTTGGAAATGCAGATAAACGATATCTTTTGTTTTACATGTTGAACTTTGATTGATCTAACTTAACTGAAAATGAATTGAGGAACAAACTATCCTCCAATTACAATCATAATCAAACCAAAAACATTATCATTTTTACTTTTTTGAATTAAGTTTCCCATACTTTATCATGTTAAAAATGTTTACAAAAATTCTTACCATGTGGTATTATGTGTGTGAGAAGTTTCATAATGTGCACACACACACACAACCAAATATCTCCCTAGCAACTCAGTACAACAATCAAATTTATAAAGATGCTTGCAAAACTTTCTAAGTGGAGTGGTGTTATATATATGAAAATAAATTATAATACAATTCAATCATTCCATCAGCTCAACAACATCAATCAAATTTAAGTTTAACTATGATCATTATTAATTACTAACAGAAACTTCAAATCACTTACAAACGCTTTAATATAATTTTTTTATTAAAAAAGGTAAATCAAAAAGCAATAAAAACTTAAATCACTTAACTGACGATTCAAAGCTATGCGATTCGCTACCTAGTGTCACCATTTTTTACATAACACATGAGTGTGGAGTATCGGGGGGGGGGGGAGGAAGAAAAGGCACAAGTAAGCAAATGCCTCTCTGAAATAAGTACATCTTTCGCAAACACTGCCAAGGTCATTTTATTGCATCTCAAAGCCTTCGGATTAGTTGCAGTTGATAGCAACGAAAAGAAAAGTATAGTATTTCGAAAAGACGCATTTATACGTCCGGGGCCTTTAAAGACGGATATATACACCGGTAGCAGTTAAAAGGTTAACATGCATTCCAGTTTTACAGCTACACTTTTTTCTTATACACAAGAAAATAAGATTTTCCATTAACTTGTCAATTCCATCTCTTAAGCGTAATATTCCTACACTAGGCATCTGAGTTATATGGGCTTTTCAGATGAATAAACAAAGCTTATCTAAATATACAAAGCAGTGAAATTTATGCTCTTTTTTGGTTTTAATCTAGTCATACAGAATTATATAAATTAATATACATCTTCAACTTCCTAATTTTAGCCAAGATAAATGCATCAGATACTATTTTCTAAATGAAATTTTCTAATATGTTTATATTAGAGTGAAATTAAGTGAGTTAAGAAAGGAAAGTTTGAAAAAAACTATTTTGTTTACAGCTTTCACTTATTTCTTAAAACTCTTCTGGTAGAGATTCTTGTCAACATTTTATAGTTGACAGCTACAGACTCTTGATCTGTCTACACACACACACCGGTCTCTGTCAACATGGTTTCTATCTTCTTACGTCTAGCCTTTTAGAAATAAAATATCCAACAACTGAGAAGACCTTATAGCTCTAACTTCCTGTAGTATACACTTAGTATTCCTCGACTCTGTTGGATTGAGGTGTTTATAAACTGTCTAGCAGTGACAACCCTACGACGTAGGAGGAAGATTTAAACTACTTCTGCTGTACTTAATTTAAATAATTCTATACTTGAAATGAGATTCGATTTATAAATATTTGAATCAAAATTGATTCAGAGTTTTAAAATATTTATTTCAGTCATGATTTATTTAGACATTCTTGGAAATTAGTGGTCAGTGGTAATCATACATTGTTATCAAAAAATATAGACACATTAAATATCAAAAATTTCTCTTAATTTGGTAAAATATTTGCATACCATACTAGAATACTCAAGTATATAAATGCTAACGCAAAATACATAAATTAATATTTATGTAAATCTAAGCATCAAAGTTGTGTCAAGAAATAGTTAATTTGAAAATTCGCTTAGGGAACAATTATGAATATGACCTTTAATTTCGTTTTGGGATAATAATTTAATCATACACTTTTATTATTATCTACCATCATTCTGAATACAATTATTAAAGTAATTTCAATAATAAGGTATGTTCCGTTTTCAGATAGATACCAGTTTCTTGTAACTAAATTTAAACCAATGAATAAGAAAAAACATGAAAACAATGAAATTCTATAAAGTACAGTTTAATTATTATATTTAAAATTAATTGGATATTTTTTTTAAAAAAACCTGATCTCATATATAAAGCAACATAAGGAAATTTACCACTTTTATTGTTGTATATTCATATTTCTATGTATTTTCATTTATTTGTATAAAATTCTGCATTTATTTAGAACTTGGTCAAATGGTCTCTGCATTAGGGCACAATTAATAATACTATTTTTTTCATACCGCTTTTCCATATTTTGTTTCACAATCAATACCTCTAAATCATTATTTTTATTTAGTAACGTCTCCCTCTCTCTCACACACATATTTCTAATTTCATCTTTGATACAATTCACCAATTATTCATCAATTGTTGCTCTACTTCTGGAGCTTTTCGGGTTCTTAAACTTGACCGCTTACCATGCTCCTTTGGTGAAAGATCTGGTGAACTTGCAGCCAAAGGAAGGCCCCATATACTACCCATATGGGACTTTATACCATCATATTAAAAATGGTTCCTGGACTCAGATTCTGTCCCACAAACACATATTCAATGTCCATTTAGACTTATTCAAAATTGCAAAGGACTATCTTGTGAAGTTTCTTTCTTGAAATAAACTTGGGGTTTTCCAACTAAACCTTTTTAATGTCACTTTCTTATAGAAAAAAATGTTATACGTTAGCGTTTCTCAAACTGTACCCCCCCTTGAGGCTCATGATAATCCTATATGGGGGCACGAGCATATCGAAAAGTCAAAAAATATTTATATATATATATATATTATTATAAAAATATAGATGATTATTTATTTATTTTTTTTATTTAATTTGTATATATATATATATATTTATATATATATATATTTATAATATTTATAGATAGATCCAAGGCAAAATACATTATATATATATATGACATAATAAAAAGTAAAATGCTTATTTACAGTGATGTATTCTACTTATATATATATATATATATATATATATATATATATATATATATATATATATATATATCAGTACTGCTAAATGTATTTGTTAATTAATTTATCAATACTAAGTTAAGAAAAAGTTTAATAAATACTAGTGACTCTCTCATGGACTTGTCGTACGCAAAATGTATTACTTATCTTGATAATTTATATGGTTTATAATTAAAGTCGTATTGCAACTTTAGCGCTAAAGTACAGTATTGAATTCAATACATTGTTATTGTATAGAGAAGAAGGGGAGATGAAAATCATGATTAAAAACTGGGTCACAAATTTTGAAAGTTTGAGAAGCACTGTTATATGTAAATGGTATTAAGTATATTATAAGCGAATTGAAGCAATGAGAGAGTTGTTGATATATATTGATAAGATGTGCCACACAACTAGTTAATAATTTGAGAGTTTATTACTACTGTGTTTCTTTCCAGGGTTACGTTAGACCAGTGATTCTCAAAGTGATCTATATGGGTCCCCAGAGGTCCATGACGACTTGCAAGTGGTCCACGTAAGAGATAAAGTAATTTAGGGGTCCATGAAGTGTAAATAAATGGCGGTCTATGATAGTAGCTCTCATAAACCAGAAAATTCAGATTTAAAAAAATAATCAAGTGGAAACCAGATTTTACCTATTTAACAGATATATTTCCTCAAGTTAATGAGGTTAATTTGCAGTTATATGGTGACAGCATACATTTTATTAAAACAAGGAATATTTCAGCGTTTCTTTACAAAATTAAGTTAAAGCAGTTTAACATTGGAGGTCGTGAATTTTCTCCATTTGTCACAGACAATCCGTCAGGACTTTTTAATCAACGTTCAGCATTTAAATGCCCTTTATTCAGATTTTGAAAATAGGTTTGAGAATGCATTGACAATGGTTTGTATTACCATAGTCACAATCAATTCATGTGGTACCATTGAAAAAATATTCATATTACTACAGGAACTGACTGGGATAAACACTAACGGAAAACTTAAAGTAAAGTTTAGAAACAGATGCAAGCAATTTTGGCTTTAAAAAGACATACCTTCTAAGAAATATCGTGAGAAAGTTTTTAATTGCTTTTTCTAGTGAGGAGTTTCAGCATGGATGATAATCTCCAAAACAAAAAAAAAAGAAAGAAAAGGGGAAATAAACTTGGCATTAACTAGCAGAGGAGATTTAGGGTTGAACTTGAAAAGATTCATCCCTCTCATTACAAGCATTTGTTTGTTGTTGAGTTACTTTATGTATTAAATAAATTTTAATCTAATCAATTAGCATGCGCTTCTTAAAGTTTAAACACTATGCTTCAAAAAAGTGAGAGATTTAATTCTTTTAAAGTAAGTAGCTCTATATTAGCTGTCAAAAAAACATTTAAGTTGATACATTTGCAAAAATTCAATGTTAGGTACACAAGGGTCTACCACAAACCAAAACATGGAACGGGGTCTATGAGGCAAAAATGTTTGGGAACCTCTGCGTAAGACGAAGGATTCAGCGGCATGAATATCTGCATTAGAGGTCTATGTTGTCTAAACTAGACGAATATATATATGATCAGTTCATCTGCATCTCTGCTTCTGAGAGATAAATATTTATCTTAAATATCTGTGTGAGTAAATCTTCTCACCATACATTAAATAATTTGATTAATCAATAAGCTTAATAAGTTAACATTACTTAATTCTTGTGTTTGTAATTTGTTTGTCTCTACGAAGCCTATAACTGTGTCGGATTTGGAGGTATAAATAATAGGATCAGAATCATTTGAGTTACTAACATGATCTTCAGGGTTACCGATGCAAACTTAGTGACAGTAAATCGGCAATAAAAAATTTCGAGATCATAGGATTATTTTTAGGGTTGCTTCAGTTTATATTTTGAAAATATAGTGACTTTTTTGAAAAAAAAGTTGCTAGTTTTTGACACAACCTTAGACATAAAATTTGTATAATATATATATATATATAAATACAAAGATTTCACTCTTTATAATAATGTCTTACTCAAGATGAAATCATGTTGTTCTTGTCATGGTAATAAAGTATTTAAGTGGAGTTCTTTAAACATCTAAACATAAAAATTGCTGAACTTGAGACCAAAATCTCGGATTACTAAAGCTTCAACAATGCACAACAAAAAAAATACTGAGTTTTATGTAACTAATTTGGATTCTTCTTAACAATTAATCAAAGTCTAATTCTATGGTTAACATGGTTCATGATTCAAGATTCTTAATTCTTGATAAATCAATAGTTTCAAAAATTACTTTAAAAGAAGCATATTAAATAAAACGAGGAGTTAGTATAAGGTTGAAAATTTAAGGATGCTGTATTTATAAAAACAGCTCAATTTTTTTTCAATCAGGCATAGTAATTATAAGTAAAATTTGGTAAAAGTGAAACAATATACACACTTGTTAAGGTAAGTAGCATTAGTGAAATTACATTTATGAAGCTAAATAAATTTAAAACTTTTTTTTAGAAAATATAGGCTAGGGTATATATTAATCACTGTTATATTATAAGTAAATATTTATTGATTGCATATCAAATGACCAACTTATCACAGAAAAAAATAAAATGACACCCAACACGAGTAATTTATCATAAGAAAAGTTATTTTTCTATCAATTGTCTCTACGCGGAAGTGTCAATAATTCAAGCATATTTCCTTATCAAAGACGTATAAATATGAGTATTTTCTTTCACAATAGCCGTGAAGAATTTTCAATGAGGCCATTCATTGATATGCCACCATTTTGCATTTGAAATGGCTCTTCTCAAGCATAATATAACCTGTAACCTTGAAACTTTGATAGAATATGTATATCTTGTCTAGACAAATGATGAGTTACTAAAATCCCATTTTATGTATACATTAAAATAACTAAAAAGTGAATAAACAGTATCTAAGCAAAACTAGAATTAATAAGCAATTTCCTACATAAAGTGTACCTTTACTTAAGCTGCATTAATTTTAAAGCTGCACTCTAGTGAAATACAAATAAGTGAGGAAACATATATATCGCATAAGCTGCCACTAAAAATTAAGTAAATCTAAATTCAAACATATATTATCTCCAATAGTTACATTCACAGCCAAAAGATAAGCACGAAGAGGAAAATGATAATGTGAGAGATAGTACACACACACACACACAAACACTCTCTCACACTCACACACACACACTCACACACATACTAAGCAATATTTTCTGCTTGTCTTTAATGGAAAATAACGAGAAATCCATATTTAGCCGACATCATCCATGACTATTTATATTTCCACAGGCTCAACTTTTGACAGAGAATATAATGTAAATTTATAAGTTTAATAATATATCCCATTCACTGGATAGCTTAACTGATCTAATATGGAATAAAAAATATTATATAAAAATTAAAAGCTGGAAACTCGTTTCGAATTTTTAATCTTTTCGCATGCATTGATTCCAAGAAAGCGGAAGTGGATGCACAGAATGAAATAGAATTGATTAAGGCTGTTTTCACCAAATATACGACAGCCTGAACTAAACATAGAGCACTTTTTCAGAAAGGAAAATGTCCAACTTTCATGAAAATCTGCAACATTGTAATCCGCACATTTGATTATAATGTAGCTTCTCTTTTAATTTCAAAAATTAAAAAAATAGTTAATTTCTCATTTTACATGTAAAGAGAAAGCCCATTTAACATTACGGTATAGGATAAAAATGCAAAACACATTTTATACCAGAAGAAATGCGGAAATAGGCCGTGGGTAGCCGGATCGACTCCAGAAAGATGAGAATTATGAAATACGTGGATAATTTTCTGTTATGCTAGTGAAGCCATCTATCGTCGCTGGAGTTAAAGTTTCTCACTGGAGCTTAAATCGCACTGTCACCCGTATGGTGCTCAAGGCCAACGACAGGCGTATATAATATTAATTTTGGAGTTTTAGCCACAACAACAACAGAAATTTAATATTATGAAAATATATTTCGAATTCTGGTCTTATTCTTTAAAATTAAGCAAAGACAGCGTTAAGCCAATGCTTCTTAAACTGTGGGTCGCGCCCCCTGGGGGGGCGTGAAAACTCTAGGAAGGGGCGCGAGCATATTGAAAAGTCGAAAACAAAAGATTATTTAAAAAATTATTAATTTATTTAAAGTAAACATTAAAAAAACATTCAGACGTAATGTAAAATAAATAAGAATATAATACACTTATAATTGTATCAGTACTGCTCACATTTTATAGTTAATTTAACATTACTAAGTCAAAAACAAGTTTAATAATTAACAGGACTTGTCATACATAAATCTACATGCAAAAATTAGCATTTATCTTGATAATTTATACGGTTTATAATCCCTTAACTGCGGAATAAAAGTTACTCGATTCGCTCCACAATGCCAATGTTTTGCACGTATGCACGAGTACGTGGTGTATTTAAGGGGGACGGGAGAAGGGGAATAAATAAGAAAATACTCTGAAATAAGTAAATCCTTCTCACAAACACTGTTAAGGTCACTTTGTTGTATTCTAAAGCCTTCGGAATAATTTTTTGGATAGCAGTGAACAGAAAATAACGTACTTCGGAAAGACGTAAATATACGCCCGAGGCAATTCACGCAGAGAGAACACGACGAGAGCTGAGCGAGACGTATATATACGCCAGCAGCTCTTATTGTAGCATTAACATCTAAGTATCTTGTTATCGAATCCAATACATTGTTATTGTATAAAGGGAGGCGAGATGAAAATTGTGATTGAATATTGGGTCGCAAGTATTGAAAGTTTGAGTAGTACTGCATTAAGCGGGGTAAAGTCGTAAATTGATGTATAAATGAAGTATAAAAATATATACCGCTAACGTTTGAAAACATTATCAAATAAAAGTTGAAACTTGAAGAAATTATTAATACAATGGGGGAAATTTAAACACTTGCGTGAGTTTATTAATAACAATATTAATTCGATTCTCTGGATTCACTATTTAGAAACATAAATTGTATTATATTTCAGTTGCTTATAAAAACAAATATTTATAAGGAGATTACTTAATGAAGGATCGTCAGTACTAAAATAGAAACATGAAGATGCCCTGCAAGAAAAATCCAGTTTGTAATTCAAAATAGTCTGAAATTTATAGCTTTTTCCAAGTAAAAATTTTTTTTTCTGTAACCAAATAAAATATTTATAATAACAATGAGCAAAATCTGAGAACTGAAATGGATTAAAGAAAAGTGCGTATTAAAAAGTATAACATTTATGAAACAGAAAGCCTTTTTTAATTAATTCAGCTAGTTGAATCTAAGCTCTAAGAGAATAAAAACAACATCTGCATTTTTTAAAAAAAAAATTTGGAAACTCTTTGCTTAGTAATCTTAAATCTTTTTGAAAAAGGAGAAGTCACACACACACACCGAGTACCCTTCCAACTCTTCTGAAGATTCTTCAAAGAAACAAAGTTTAGGAAATAAAGATTCAAAGAAGATACAACTAGTCTCTCTGACATAAGTTAGTGTTTCTGAAACTTCAGTTTTTGATGAAAAATTCAATGAAATGGAAAATTAAAAATTCAATTCAAACTTCTGGAAAAAGAATGAGGAACATATGAACGATTGTTTGAGAGGAGCTCAGTGATGAATAATTTACATATTTTTGCTTTACAATACTTTACAATTTCAATTTTTTCATCACTTACTATTTTACATTACACTTACCGCCATTATGATATTAATAAGTATAACTGTTTTCAGGATTTATGAATTTATTCGTTTTTCCCTGCTGTATTGGTTATCTTTGATAATCGATTAGAAAAAGAATTCGAACAGTGTATAATTAAAACTTATACTATTTCTTTTTTTCACGATTGGTTCAATTTAGAATTTTACAATATAAATTTAATGCTTAGTAACTGTGCATTAGAACTTGTGAAATAAAATTGCACTTTTCGAACAAAAACTACAGCAAGGCTTAAAGTGTTTTTATGTCTGATAAATTTGTATAAGTTTTAAGTAGATAAACAATAAAGTGAACATACTTATGAATCAGAACGAAATAATTGGTTTTCATTTATATCAACATGCGACAGTTATGAGTTCCTTTCAGTAACTGGTATATGTCAAACTAATACACACACACATACGCATACACCTATATATATATATATATATATATATATATATATATATATATATATATATATATATATATATATATATATATATATATATATTAGGATACAATCAAACGAAATATAAAAAAGTGTTCGAAATTACTGTACAAACATAGCAAAAAAAGAAGTTGAATATTTAAGAAGTAAATTAAACAAAGTAAATTAAAACATTTTCCTAAATAAATCAGATTTCTCTATATGTATGTTAAAACAATTAGCAGGGTGTATAGCTTTAATGAAATTATTCAAATATTTCTACTGAGAGAATTAGCAGAGAAAAAACAAACTATTCAAGTTGGTTGTATTGCATAGTAGAAAACACAGATTAATTTCTTTGCAAATCAACGTTTTAGAAACCAATAAAGAAATAGTGCAGAAATCGTGTTTTCCTAAGAACTTGTTTTGTAACTCTCAATAGATCAGGTTTCATTTTGAGAAAAGGTGATTTGAAAATGTCACAAAAATGTGATATGCCTGAATCGATGACTTGGAAATTGTCAGAAATCTTGAACCTGGACAAATAGAAAGAAGTGTAGCAGATTCTGTTGGTGTGGCAAGTGTCGTTCTAAAGTTGTGGACAGCGTTCCAAGCAGTAGAAAAGTTTAAATATCGACCAGGTCAAAGTTATCCATGTGTTATTGTAGCATCTAATGACTGGTATCTTCTTTTTACAGTACGTCGAAGCAGAATAGGTGATGATACTTAGTTGCAAAAACAATTGATTTTGTGAATAGTTTGGACGAGAAGTCAAACCAAACTGCCCGAAATATACTCCATTAAGGTGTTACCTATATACGTAGGTAAATGGTGTGTATTCCGATTACCACATGGAACTTAACAGACAGAAGAAATAGGCTGCTGAGCATCGAGAATGGATGCAACTGGATTAAAGTCTGATGTTGTTTACTGTCGAGTTCCAATTTTGTCTGGAGTTTGACACTTGAGGTTTTCAGGCGGGAAAGAGATACAGATATAACCTCACGTTCGTCCTTGAAAGTCAAAATATAAAGGAAATGGATTCCTGGAATCTGTTGGAATCAGCACAGATCGGCATGGAATTTGGCTGACGAAAGTTATGCAGACGAGATTTTGGGACCTATATCTCGTTGTAACTTACACTGCAGCCTATGGAGGTCCCTTCTTTTTCAATGCAGGACAGTTTCAGATAAAAAAAAACTCGGCTTACGGAAAACATGATTGAAGCTGAAATAATATAACACATGGAGTGACCAGCGTGCTCACCTGAGTTACATCCAATCAAGCATGATTGCAAATCACTCCAACAAAGCATTGCAGTGAGTTCAATGCCTCCAAATGCTGTCCAGAACTTGAAGAGAGCACTTTTTGATGAGTAAAACAGTGTTTCTCAAAGTTTTATTAATTTCATTACATAAACGGATGAAAAGTGTGCATAAGTTTTAGTTATTAAATGTACCAAGCACCATATTAAAAATAAATAACCCTTTTTAAAATACTTTTTTGGTATTTCCATTTAACCAAGTTAAGGTCCTAAAGTATTTTTTCCCGTTTTTTCATTATTTTAAAGAATTAAAATTCAAATACAAAGTGTTCGGCGCCTTCACTTATGTATTGCGTTTACTTACAGGTGTTTAATATTTATAACACATACACACACACACTCATATATATATATATATATATATATATATATATGTACTCTATAATAAAAAAATGACGCACCAAGAACAGTTGTCCGATAGAGGTAAAAATTTGTGGGTAGAACAATTATGTAGAGAGTAGAAAATGATTAAAATTTCAGAAAACAGTGCCTTACTTATGTATTGCGTTTATTACAGGTGCTTAATATTTATAACATAAACACACACACTATATATATATATATATATATATATATATATATATATATATATATATGTACTCTATAATAAAAAAATGACGCACCAAGAACGAGTTGTCCGATAGAGGTAAAAATTTGTGGGTAGAACAATTATGTAGAGAGTAGAAAATGATTAAAATTTCAGAAAAAATTGAATTATTTATTTCAGAGTTACATAGTTACAAAGTAATCAGCTGGATAAGCTGTTCACCCACTTATAGTCTTGGTACAAGTTGCCACACGACGAGGCATTGAGTGATAAAGAACCCTTATCATCTCCTGCGTTATTTCTTGCCAGATTTCTTCCAATTGCCGGGTCAGGTATTCAACATTCCATGGCAGATGCCTTATCATATCCCAGGCATGCTCGATTAGAGAGAGATCTGGTGAATTGGCTCACCAAGAAAGTGTTTGACAAGCTGTAAGATAGTTCCTAGCAACACGCGTGCCGTATGCGGTCTGGCATTACCTCAGTGAAAATACGGACAGGGTACTGCAAAAGGAACGGTAGCAAAACAGTTCTCAGAAAGTCCTCGACGTACCGCTGTGCTGTAAGTGTGCCTCTAATGACGCCCAAAGGGGTATGGCTATCAAACGAAATGACACCCCCGACCACAATACCTGGTTGAGGGATGGTGTCGCGTGCAATAATGAAAGCAGAATAGGCACGCTGCCCTAGGTGTCTCCAGGGACGTCTTTGATTATTTTAAAGCCACAGTCGGAATTAGGATGCATCGCTAAACATTATACGTCCCTAGTCAGCATGATTTTAACCTGATCGAGCCAAGCACCACATTAATTTGACTCGACAGTGTGTAGAAGTGATTGGCACTTAACGTAGCGTTCGTTACCATCGTAAATTTCGTTCAGACGTCTGTGGAGGGTCATGATGGACATTCGTATGCGGGTTGCACGTCTGATGGTTGATTACGATGAATCAGGCGCTGTGACAGCTGGTCTGACAATCAATCTGACTTCCCTTTCTGACGTGGCTCTAGGTCGACCGCTACCATCATGACATTGAAATCTACCATTGCCCACCCTTTCTTGCCAGTATCTTCTAATAGCCGCATCATTCAACCAATATGACGAGCGATTCTCCGATTTGCTGAATCAGCCTCTTTCATTCCAATGATACGACCTATTTCTAACTCTGACAGTTGCTCGTACGAAGTCAAATTCTGTGACAAGGCATTTTTTTAGTCTTTGAAAGGTATCCTAAATTACAATGCAAAAGAAATTTTGACCATCAAACTGAGAATCGCTTCTTATAAACACCTCCTGAGTGCGCAGTACCGATGCGCTATATAGCTCCAGCTATTCATTCATTAGACACCAAATTTTAATCATTTGCATGTTCAGTACAAATGTCAACTCCTTCTTGGTGTGTCGTTTTTTTGTTATAAAAATACACAATGTACACACACACACACACACACACACACATATATATATATATATATATATATATATATATATATATATATATATATATATATAAATTAATAATTAATAATTCTAATTTTTTTTTTTCTATGGTCACTTTTTAAAAAGAAATTATTCTTATACCAGGCGTATTACTCGCATCAGAAGTTTTCGATCTTATTTTTTGTGTTAAAATTGCACGTTATGCACCGACTTTTACGGTATATATAAATAAACTAAACTCAATGACACAACAGCCCATGAGGGTAAAAGTTTTGGTGCCCATATCTGTTTTCATGATCTTCGACACTGACATGCATGATCAGATGTTTCAGTCAGGTAGGCAACCTGGCGCGAACCCCCAGCTTTTATTTCCCAAGCAAGCTTGGTTCTCATTTCTCGTCCCACATAAGAGATGAAAGGCTGAGTCGACCTTGCCCAGTCCGTGGATGTAGCCCCGGGCATGTAGCGTGAAAGCTCGATACGCTACCACTCAGCCACTTTGCTTTATATATATATACATCGAAGAACCGAAACACTGTGAACACGTGCTTAGTGACAAATTGCAACAATTTTGCCGGCAAAACAGCTGCAACTCGCTTTAGCATGGTTACCATATGTTTTTGGTAGATGACTAGAGATATAGGGACAGGTTGTACCAATTGTCTAAGCAGTTGGCGTGTAAAGTTGGGATATTCGAATATAATGATATTTGATCTCTGAGTTGTGCTTATCTATAAAAACCAAAATGTGCCGTATCAGATTTAGAGCCACCAAGTTAGGTGGCCAAGATATTAACTGGAATTCCTATTTATGTTCCTCGAATCCTTTTAACACAATTATACACGTCTGACATGGGACGCTGTCATGCTAGAAGATCCCATTTCCAGTTCAGAAAACTAACACCATATAAGGGTGTAACTGATGTGCAATCATATTCAGATTGTCTATAACATTCACAATCCATTCTATCTAAACTAAGAGACCCAGAGTCAACCATGAGAATGTTCGCCAAAGCATAATGCCCCCATCAATAGTATGTGTACATAAAGAGAGCAACTGCTTGATTGTGGAAGACAGCGAACCCTAATACAACCATCAATGAGATGAATGCGAAACTGTAATGCATCAATTCCCTTCTACATATTTATACATTATGTTTATAATTTTATTTATATCTATATATTATTTAAGTCTCAATGTTTCTTATCCGTTTCCAGGCGTAGTTGGCAATGTCACTTGGACAAAGAGTTGGACTTCTGCTGAGCAATCCCGCTACTGTGCCCAGCTAAGCTGTGTGTTCGGAAACACTTGTACTTGGATCTGCATCGTATTGGACATCAACAGCTCCACAGTGTGGAGCTAATTTTGCTTTTCTTAGTGGAACAATTTCTGACTCCCTTTTTCTTTGATGATGCGTCAACTAGGTATCAACTCTTCTGGTTCACAACCATTATCTATCATTTTTTCACAAATACTAAACACAGAGAAACACAAACAACTTACCAGTCACGCTTTTTCGGTGATAATCGTTCCGATTCTCCAAGCCATTGCCATCTACCCTCTTTCAAATTCGCTTAGAAAGCCAAATTTTCCCTCACTTACAAAAGTAAGTGCAATAATGATAGTTTTCCTTCTCCAGCAGCAGTTATTTAGAATTCTCTCTTAATCACGCGGCTTCCACGTCATTCAGACGAGCTCATTGAAAAATGTAGAGGCGTTCATAATGTTTTGGCTCGACAGTATACGTATATGAAAAACTATATACGTATAAATATGTGTGCGTATGAGTGAGTGTACTTACATTTACTGTAAACACAACAATATGAACAGTACGTATATTCATATTTTTATATAATTTCCTCTCACTTATTATTTTTTAAACTCAAGAGTTACAGCGTATTTTCTTATGATGTAAGCAATCCGTATACCATTTTATTAGAAATAACTTATTATATTTGAACAAATAAAGTAAGTTAAACGTATAGCCAACCAAAAAAAAAAGATTGAAAAATTTGCTATGAAATTTAAAACAGAAATTATTCATTTGAAGGTATTGGGATAGGTATACCAAAATGTCTTAAATCAGAGAATAGTATTTAAATTCATAAGTAAAATGAATTTACTTTTCATCAAAAAAGGTTATATATTAGAACTTAGCTTTACTTCACTGGTAATACACTATTAATCTCAGTTTTCACGAGTTAAGAGCATGGCATGTGGCAGAAATAGATTTGTAAGTAGGAATATTTGAATATATTTTTCATATTATACATACTAAACAATATATGATGCAATTTCGTTTGGAGACATTTTCATAATTGATTATTTCAATGAAATTCACAAGTACTAAATTTAAAGCAAAAATAAGAATACCAAAAATTAAACAATACTTCTTATTTAAACTCCAGTAACAAACGATTCTAAACAATTATCTTTTTGTCATGCATTATATAAAACATAAAAATAAATATTTTTTTTTAAATTACCTGCAGTAAATATTGCTTCTTGAAAATACAGTAAACTAATGTGAAAATAAGGTTAAAAAATAAATATATTCGTATACAATCTATTGATGTTTTATGACTGAAGTAATTTATTCTTGGTAAATTATGCATTCCATGCACAGCTTGAGACTCAAAGCGTTCTTTTACATTTTATTAGCATGTAATTTTCGAAATAATAAGCATTTGTTGGGTATACGTAATGATATAATCAAACCACAACATTCTACGTATTGATACAAGTTAAAAAAATTACGGTATTGAGTTCATTATTTTTTCTATGTGTTTTTACATATATCGTGATCTTTTTCTATTCCAAGTCTTTTAAATAGTTTCTCTTTTTAGAAAATCTAGTTAAAAAAATTATGGAAATGAAAACCCATAACACACAATGAGGGTAAAATCACCTTCAAGAAAATTGCTGTCGTATTATATCTTCATCAGAGGGAAATGAAAGTTTTTTTTTTTTTTCTAAAATAATACGCTATAATAAATGTTATTAGCAACACAGTGACAGGTTTAAGTAAATTAGATTTATTTCAAACATCCGAAAAAGATTCAAAGGGCAATAAATGCGGCTTTTCAATTACACTCTGGACATTATTTTCTCTATACTTAAGTAATGAATAAATTTTATTCAAATAAAATAACTGAAATAGTGAAAAATAAATTATGATATCGTGTTACTGTTACAAATAAACATACATAAAAGTACAATTAATTATTACGCCAAAAACAGATCTACGGCATTTATTCATTTATTTGGGTGATTTACCTTGATAAAAACGGGATGGATTTAATACCTTCTTGTGAGTAAATTTTTATACAAAACACTCTCAAAATAAAGGGCAATGCATCATACAAAACGCATATCCATGTTTATCATACAAAATGTGTATATAGACATATTTATCAAACAAAATATTTCCTTTAACACATCTTACTAGTTCAAAATACATGACAAAATAACTGTAATATACTCATGTCCAAAATTAAAGTCACAAACATGTTTTTCTTCATAATTTTAAAATACCTGCAGTAAACCTGATAGAGAGAGAATTTATATTTTAAGTATTTTAAAGAACGGGTAGTGCAATATCAACCTTCAGTTTAGGAAAAGATGTTTAGCGTTAGTTTTTGTAGAGCAATTGGATTAAGACAATTCAAGCATATGGGAATTTTGCCTCCAGTTTTGTGAATATTGCATTTAAACAAACAAGTTAGTATGTTTGGAGAGAGAATGACTTCTCTCACAATTGTTTAGATGATTCATGTGATGGAGAGCTGTTGGCAGACCTGAAGCTGGCAAGTCTTAAGTGGAGGTGGCTCAAGGGTTTCAAGTGACGAGAAAGTGGTATCCTGGTTATAGAATCAATTCCAAACAAGTGAGACTGTCCCCAGAAAAGTCGGACAAGGTCCCCACTCAGCATCTATATCTGCTCAGGATCATTACTTGGCATTAAGAGCACGACAATGTAGGCGGACAATGGTTCCTCAGCTTACTCGGGACCTTACTGCTGTGTCTGGAAGAATAATTTCCAGGCAGAGTCTACAGCCGTCTTGCAGAAACTGACCTTTATGCCTGACGTCCAGTCTGGTGCATCCCTTTGACTGCATCCAGAAGGAAAGACCTGATATTGTGGAGCTTAAAACATCAGTTGTGGACACCTCAAAAAATGGAGGCGTGTTGTTTCCAGTGATGAGTCAAAATGTACCATAAAAAGTGATTCTCGTACTGTCGTCAACTGGAGAGGAAATGGAGCTTGCTTTCATCTCTCCTATGTAACAAAAATCGACATATTTGGTGGCAAAATAATCCTTTTATGTGGTGGCATGATGTAGGGCAGTCGTACACCGCTGTCCATTATCGATGCGTATACTGTCAACTCACAGCTCTATATGGATGAGAACCTGGAAGCCTATGTGAGGTTTTTCTGGGCGCTATTAACCCGGACTACATCTTAATGGACAATAATGAACGACCACACAGAACTCCATTGTTGAATTGACCTCTTAGGTCTCCAGATCACAATTATATTGAATATGTTTGGGATGGTGTAGAAAAAGCCATTTCTCAACGTTGCTTTTCACCCAGGAGCCCCCCCCCCTCTCCCCCAGGGATTAAAAGTCCAAATTTTGAGAAAACGGTCTTTGTTGCTACAAATACTTATTGACACCCTCTTAAATAGTATAAAAGCTCGTTGTGGGACTTGTATAGTAGAACACAGTGGACACACTCCATATTAGATAGATTTTTTCCAAGGTAAATGCTTTATCTCTGTGATCCAAGGTAACTTTATATGACTTGTGACCGAATTCAGAATTAATTTCTTTTCCATGTTGTTATGTTGCTATATTCTTTCTGACATAGTAATATGTCTCTGTGTCAAATTTTGTGGAAACACAGTAAATAGTTCATCCGTTTTTACAGATTTTATGTTTGGGACCTTAATTTTGGACATGAGTGTATATTGTTGATAAGTGCTTCTTTAGAATTCTTTCAGAGTTAAAAGACGAGTACCAGGTTCAGAATGCATCATCCATTATATATATATATATATATATATATATATATATATATCTCTTAAGAGAAACAGAAAGCTATATATGCGTATGTACATACACATATATATATAGCTGTCTTTTACCATCTGTGTATGGTTTCAAGTAAAATGCAACATATTTGCTATAGAAATATTTTCTGCAACGGTTCTACTCTAACACTTGTCTACATTTATTTATTTCCGTGAGAGGTTTGAAATTAGAATGATAAATGTATGACTGAAATATTAAAAATTAAACGAAATTATATGCACAAATACCTGTGACTAAATTTTGAGTTATTGGGATGCTTATAAAAAGTGGTTTTCAGGCATAATTCTGAGAAAAGTATCTTATTGATTTACGCATTGATACTTTTTAATAAACATTTGCATATACCTACTTGGTCTAGTATTTTAGCCAATAATGATACAAGTATTATTCCTTAATCTTCTCAAAATTAATTTAATTGATAGATAAATATTACTGTATAGTTATGGATAGCAAGCATTTTAATACATTTAATAGATGCTTAAATACCTGTTATTTGTAAGTGCCTCTTTAGTTTAACCAATTTTTCTTCAGACACATTCCACTTACAGAATTTCAGGGTACATGTTCAGGTAGCATCTTTGTCACTTGAACTTAATTTAAAATTCCAAGATCTATCACTAATAGCCCTTGTGTTGCACTAATGTGAGGCTCTAATATGCAATCAGTCAATCAATCACTTATAATGTTTATTGATTGAGGGGAACAGTACTTATTTAATAGAAAAAATATCTTACCATGAAATTAATGTTAATGTATGCTTTATCATAAATTACATTTATACGTAAATTGTATTGAAAGAAAAAAAATCATTAAAACTTAAAAAAAAAAAATTGCATTCAAGATTTAAACTTGATATTGAAGTCATTCACAAAATATTTCAAGTCGGTTCAGTGGATGCATGATAAAAATAAATTTTTGGTACGTGTATGTCTTTTAAAACTTGCATTCTTATTTATTTTCATTTGTTTCATCTATTTTGTTTTGTTTATTTTTTATTTTAGTGTTTCATTATTACCGTAAAATCCAGCGTATAACACGCAGCTGTACTTTCAGGCTAGAATTTTTAATTTTTAGGTATATTCACCGTATAACGCGTGCACCTCTTTTTTACGAAGAAACCTGAAGTGTTCTTACGTTTTGAAGTTATTTTTCGAGGTGTTATTTCAAGCTTTAAAAAAATTAGTGTACCACTAGAGCTACAATTCTTTAGCTTCATAAGGAATACCATTTCTTTTAAATAAACAATATTTCAATGTATTTACAGGTGTAATTTTTTTAAGCTCCACTTTTTTATTTAAAAAACAATCATTTTTATACTCGGCGTATAATGCACATCCATAAATTTAGATCTTATTTTTTTCCCTTTATATATAAAGCGTATTTTACGGTATATTTTAAAAAAAAAACTTATGAAATCAATCCTTCCACAAAGCTAATTAATAAGTATTATAGTTAACCATTAATATCCTGTATTCTTTAAGCTTTACTGATTCTTTGTGTGTTAATTTCAAAGACATTTATCCATATGTAGTGGTTTTGTTATTTTAAAATTTCATTCAATGTTGGTAAAACTCCGCTTACAAATATGGAATACTTATATAATATAAAGAAGAAAGCATACTAATTAAAAAATAAAATTCAATATAATATTCAATTCAGTATTCAAATAAAGCCCAATAAAAACAAGCATAGTAAAAAATAAATTCATTTTATAAAAATTTTAACCAATATTCATTAATGGCAATTTATCTCAGCGAAACCATCAATCAACTCGAGGTAAAGAGAGTTTGCGTTTAATGTAACAAAGTTCCTAATAATTACCTCTTTAACACTTAACCGGAATTAAAGGCTTAATGATAATAATTTTCTAACTGGACAAAAGCAATACTTAAATCTATTCATTAAATTAAGACTATATATCTCAATAAATTAATCTTAGAGTGTAGCAACCACATTCTCTAATTTAAACATTGTGATAGTTAAATATACTCACGTTTTTTAATGTATTGTTCTTATACTAAATATGAATTAAAATTTAAGGTTCACGTACAGATTATTAATTTATAACAGCTAGACGATTATTTATTTGATGAAAGAAATTTTGTGTGGAGTATTTAATAACAATTATCTTATTACATTCGTATTTTCAATGATAAATAAATGACTGTTTACCAAATTATAATTTTAAAATTCAAAATGAATTGACAGATTATTTTGAAAATATATTGATATTATGTATTGTTTATATATATGAAATATATTTATTACATATGTTATCACAAAATTAAAATTTAAAACTGGTATAAGGTGAAATGCTAAAACCAAAGATAATTTTTCACAATATGTACAAAGGATAAAAATTAGTTTTTTCTCCCGATAGAAATATTTTTTTCAGAATTTTCGAAGCTTGTGAAACGATTTTAATTTAAATGCATTCCGGAAAAGTTTCAAAAAATCAATGTGATAAAAATGCATTCTTTTGTCTTTTTATTTTCTTGGAAAAATACTTTAATTCGTTTATAGTCATTCAATATATTCAAAGCGTAGAAACTATGTTTACTAATCATTTCAATTGCTTTCTAAATAAATTACGCTAGTAAACATGCTTATAAAGAACCTATTTGGGGAATATTAAAATTAAATTTCATAGCCACTTTACATACCTTTCATTTTAAATTCATATTATTAAATGTACAATGAATTTTTTACTTGGATGGAGCGCGTGAATAATTAAAAGAATATAATGGCTTATTAACCGTTGCCTTTTATCTACTCAGAAAAATGTATTTAACTTATGTTTACGACTAATATCAAAAGAAGTTTTCTTTCCTCTAAAAGAAAGATTTTTTAAGAAGTATATATTTGGAGGTTTCTATTATGCTGTTTACGTATTTCCTTTCACAGACAAAAGCTGTAAAAAGTTGTTTTTGAGAAAATGTCACTGTACAAAAAATGGCTTCCAGTTTGGTTGAGTATACATATGTATATAAACCTAAATTCACTTTCAACAAGTGAATTTGGTACAGTAAATTTTCGCTAAACATTTAAATCTCTTTTCGTCCTGCATGAATAGCGCTTAGTTTACTCGTTTCGCTTTATGAATACGAATGTTAAGTCCATATATGTTTGTGCGTCTCAGCAAAATAATTCATCTAGATTTAATAAAACGTTCTTAAGTAAAAAAAAAGCTGATTCATTCGATATGTTTTAAAGAATATTCTTCTATCAAAGAATTATGTTTTTTTCCAATGAATGGTACCATACATATGCAACATTATTAAATCTGCTTTATAAATTTGTTTGTGCATTGTTTTTGAAAACAATGAGTGACTTGATTTTTTGAATTGCGGTGTGTACGTAATCAGATGAGGCTTCTCGGAATGCAGGATTTTTTTTATTACCAAATACGTAAATTTTACAACAAGATTTACAAGCGATATAGTAATAAAAACGAATTCGTTCAATACTGTAGAATAAGTTACGATATTTTAACAGTGCAGAGTTATTTAAGAAATGCATAAAATCGAAATTCAAATAAGTCTTTTCAAGTGTTCTAAGAGGAATTCAGGAAAAAGAAAAGCAACTTGTGTTGAAAAAGGAATGCTGTCAGATCTATCATTGAAGGAAACGTTTACAGTGAATTAAGAATATACTTCACCTTAAAAATTTGCAAGCCAGAACTACGAACATTCCAAATTACTTTAACTTCTTTAAGAATGATTTACGTGAATTTTTATCGATAAAAAATATTGCTTAATACTACCTTTAATTTCCCATCAAGTTTTTCTTAAATTCACTATTTAAAAAAAAAAAAGACAGAAATGTTGCAATTAAAAATGGACAAATTATTACAAATAAAACGATTATGTGTACTTATTTTGAATAGGAAAATATTTCTAATTAAAGTACGTTTCGCATCTCGGAACACCAAAAGCTCATTTCTCGAATTTTTCGAAACAAAATTTAAGGCTTTTTTTCTTTAAATTAGAATTTATTTTTAGTAAGCTCCCTAAAATTTTTCCAAAATAGTCCACTTATTTTTAGTCTTGAATGTCTGATTAAGAGATTTATGAATCAAAAGTTTATATAAAAATAAAAACCTAGAATCTTCCAAACCGCATTAATAATTTGTACAAGTATTTAAAGCGTAGTGGTAATTTTATGATGTGTCGATATTTTTTTTTGTCAAAAGACTTGTAATCTTTTAAGTATCTATTGAATTTATAAATTTACTATAATGGTAAATAATGAATATGACATTTGTTATGCATAAGACAATCATGAAATTTACATATTGAGATATTTAACGAGTACTGTTAAAATGATAATTATACTTGGCGTTGAATTAAATAAAATCGTCTTGAATAATAATCGTTAAGAAAATTAAGTTTTAAAGAAATAAAAAAAAATCAATGCATTTCATCAATTTAAAAAAATTCTGGGGTGGGGGGATCATGTCTTCCCAGCCCTCATTTAACAAATTATAAAACTATTCGTACTCATTGCTCAAATTGTAAAACTGTTATTTATATGTATAATATAATTATATTTTTGTCAATATATTGTCTGCAAGGGAAAATAAACATCAAGTGTTCATCTCTACCTTTTAATTTGTTCTTCAATTTAGTGACTCTTCTTGGCGAAATATTGATGATACAGCCATTGGCCTAAGTTTTGGTGATCAAATTTGGCGTCTTCGTGACCATGTTGGCGACCATTTTTCGCAACTTGGTGACTATATGGATGCTTCTGGCAATTACTGAAGAAATCTATAGCTTTATGATCTTTGACGTAGACGGCTTTTTAAAGAAAGCACTGGAAGTCAGGGAAGACCACAAGGCAAATCGTTCTTAGAGATCCTCTTCAGTTAAATTCAACTTTTTGCGACCCATTTTTACTAACTGTACTTTGTATAAATAAATTCAAACACAGCACGAAAAAAAAAAATTATATACAGAGAGAGATTCAAATTATCAAAACAGTCCATTTTATAAAAAATAATTTCTATAGTTCAATCAATTGAATTATTATTGAATTTTAATCTCTTATTGAATTTAAACAAAGGATAATTGAATTTTGAGTCATCAAATCTAAATTGCTCCCTACGCATGCTTTAAATTTGGAGAGGATTAAACTGATAGGATTTAAAATTTCAAGAATAATTGATAGATGGTGGTCACTTCTCTTTTTACTGTATGTTCTTCATTTGTAAAAAAAATGTAGTAGAAAAAGTTGGTTACAAATAAGTTCCAGAGAGCATTCCATGTAAGATTTATTTTATATTGTCCATATGTATGCGTCATGAACAAGTGTTTTGAACAATTTTCTCTTTAAAATTAGTTAAGATAAACTAGTTTTAGTGCTGATTATATTTAACACATCATAAAAGACTCAATTTTCTTTAATTCATAGAAGTAGATTTGATTAATTAAACATAAGTAAAGCTTTGAAGTAATGTATACTTTCAGTTAGCAAAAATGAGCCAAGTCAGGTATTTTAGCAAGTCATAATTGCATTAGTAATAAACCATTCATAAATGATCATTTTACATTTTAAGTATCAGGTTTCTTAATACAATGATGATTAATATCATCAACTTTAGTATAGTTTTGAAGCATTGCGATACTTTCTCGATCATGCTTTAATATAAATTATCTTTCCAAATTATTCTTTGATTGGAAAATACTTAAGCGGAAAAAAAATCACAAATGCCTTTTTTTGTTACTATATAATTTTTATTTTAACCTTATTTATTTACTTTTTCTTTTGCATCATACTCTTTAACGCACTTAATATTTACATTCTTATTTTTATAAGCACACACAAAAGATCCTATAAGTGATTCTTAATGTTGGAACTTTTCAAGTTCTTTTACTTTCATCCTACAAAACTAGGTTTGCGAATCTCTTACTTCAGCGTTTTCCCCTTTAATTTTCTCAAGATGGTGTTAAGCGCATTTGGAAGATAAGCATCTTCTAATTTAAGTGTATTTAGTCGACTGGTAAATCCCTGCTGAACTGCTGCGTTTTGTTTCAGCGCTAATTAAGTATAAAATGAGGGTCTAGGCCACGCTGATGAGGTCGTATAAGAGTAGTTTTTCCCTACTATTTAATCTGAAACATAATTGTGATGCGAAAAATATTTGAGTATATATATATATATACATATATATATATATATATATATATATATATATATATATATATATATATATATATATATATATATATATATATATATATATATATATATATATATATAAATATATGTATGATAATACTTCTTCCAAAATATTTTTCTCTAAAGGATTGGTTCCGAGAAGGGTTTTAGAGTAAAAAAAAAGAAAACAATGTGTTTATACTTGTATATAATTATTTTTATGATAGGTGGAATAATCAATGTAATTTGAAATGTACTGAATATAAACTGAAAAAAATATTTAGTATCGTCGATTAAAAATATCGAAATCGTGAAATCAGAGGTAGAAAATGCGAGAAAGTACAAGCTTTCTTTCGGAACTTCAATATAGTAATCAACTCACACCAGAATCATACAGTATATAAAAAATGGTAACATTTATTTTTTTTATCATCATTTTAAAATTATTCACAAAAAAGTTTTCCTTATTACTATAATATCTAAGAAATGTTTCTTGTCAGAATTTGTGCGCTTACCGAAAACGCATGAAAAAAGACGTTTCTAAACATCTCTCTTGAAAGTATTATCTTGAGTAAAGAGAACTGCATTTGATAGGATTTTTAATTCTTGAAATAATGCAATAATTTATAACTAACTTAGCTCAGTGGCTCAACAGCCCATGAGGCCCAAAGCCTACTGTGCCCAACTCAGTATACGTGATATTGGGCTCTGAGGTGCATGAGCAGATGTTCCTGTCAGGGGGTCAATATGGCATGAAACTTCCAATATTAAGTTCCCAAGCAAGCTTGGTACTCATTTATTGACCCACTGAAGGAATGAAAGGCTGAGTCGACCTTTCCTAGCCTGGGGTTTGAACCTCGGACCTGTGGTGGGGAAATGCAATGCACTGCCACTCAGCCACTGGGCTTCAATGTAAGAATTCATACATAACGAAACGGGGGTGAGAAAATTCACATTTTAAACATTTACCTTTTAATATTTCCAAATGATAATTATAATGATACTTTTCAATTTATATTGTTGTGCAATATTTTTCAAATACAAAATAATGTGTACCGTACTTATAATTTACTGTTTTGAAATGCACTCTTTTTTAAATTATTTTGTTTTCCAAGTAACTTACACTGAAAAATAACCAACAAGTTTACTTAAACATTTGTTATATGCATCACTTCGCTTATGAAAGTTTTTATCATCTTTAAAAATATTATAGGGAATTTAAATTCATAAGATTAAACTCGAATAAATTTTATATATGCTGCAATATTTTTATATTAAATCAACTCAAAAAGAAGCTATTAAAATGTGTATGACACTTAAATTATTTTTAATTGAAACGTGTTACGACAATCAATTTAAGATATAAAATAAAATATGCATGTGGTATTACAATTTTTTTTTCAGATGATGTTTATTATGATTAATGCTGATTTGGATGATCGCCTGTTTATCCCTTTTCTCTTGTTATAAAAAAAACTAGAACTAAAGTATATTTTTATATTTAAGATATTAAAACTTATAAACACATTTCTTATATAACTCAGACAATTACAGTTTGAGCGTATAGCTAGAGAAATTAAAACTATTTAAGTTTTTGTTCAACCTGTATTGTTTTCATTTATTTTCTTCAATAAATGTTAACCATTCACTTCAGTTTCTTGCCTAAAACAAATTCAATTATTATTATTTTTTTTTTAGCGTCATCAATTCAAATTTAGTTGAAAGTGAGTTTAAGGTGCTTTCAAAAATGTGTGCATTGCTATTAAGTTCTTTATCTTAATCACAATATCATATTCTTTCTTCTGTACAACTTTACTTAGCTTAGAATAATTACTAAGATCTTCAACTTTAACGTTAAAAAGCAACACACTTTCAGTTCACAGCTTTATCGAAAGTAATGGCCTTTCTGCACCATAGACTTGTTAGAGAATTGCAGAAATGTTGAGTGGGAAATAAATTTCTAGCGTGGGTGAGTCGATATCAAGAGCATGCTTCCAGTTATTTAAAAGCAGTTTAGTACGATGACAACATTTATACTGCTTGGAGGAATTTTAACTGCTTTCTAACAAAAGGAAGTTTGGAATAAATTGAAATATAAATGCTTTCGCCATAATTTAGCAGATAATTCCTTTCCCGATACTCGAATGGGATGAGTAATAGGAAAGGTCGGTATAAAATTTTCGTTTTCTAGAATTAAATAGGTCGCTTAATTTGCTTGAATAGGGACATTTGGGAGAGCTGAATTGAAATAAAAGTACTTGGAATGCTTTGAAATAAACACATAAAATTTATGGCGTTGTATTGAAATAATAGTTAAACTTTAGTCATGAAGGTGACCACATTACCACGCCATGTGTTAAAGACAAATGTTAATTAAAATTAAGCAGAGCATTACTTATGGGAATATTAAAATTAATAGTTTAAGGTAGATTGTGAGTGCAAAATAACAGAACCTTGTAACGCATTAGAGCTTGAGTCCTTAGTATACTCATTTAATTTGAAATAAAGTTATCAAATTTAATCCATTAAATATAACATAATTAGGGAATTTATTTTAATCTACCAACTAGATTGAGAAAGTTTGTTACAAAAAGGACCAATACTCCATTTTACATTTCGGTTGAAGAAAAAGTGTGACTATTCTTGAATAATAGTAGCTTCTCAGAGAGTCCTATGAATTAATTCAATGGTAGGCATTCTAGATGAATTTAGCGATAAATACCCTGACTCAATTAACATAGTTTAATTTTAGAATGTACCTTCCTGTTTGTGGGAAGGTGAATATTACCTGTAAAGGTTCTCATAACTTCAATTTCATTTTGAATGAATTTATATATATAAATTATTCTTAAAACTTTTCTGAAATAGATTTTTGAATTTACGCTTATCTAAAATATTAGTATTCTTACAAATGGAATGCAGATTTCCTAATCAAAATATTTATGTCAAACTAAAATTAAGTTTCATTATAAAATATAAGCTTTCGTGCATGAAGATGAATAATTCATAAAAAGAGGATTGTACACAATATTTCCGTGAATGGTGCATGTGTGGTGATGGTGTGGGGGGGGTGAGTGGGTGTGATAAGCTGAAAGTTGTTAATAAATGAGTCACTTAAAATCTTATACAATACGTATTTATTCTTCTGTATTTAAAAATACTAAATAAAAACAAATGTGGATATTTCTTTTAGTCTAACATCGATTATATAACTTCCTCCTCATATAGCTTACTATTATATAGGTCTTTATTTTTCATTCTTTTAAAACTAAATAATTTATGTGATTTTCAAGAATTTGCATTCATTGCAACAAAATAAAGATTTACTTTGTTTTCTAAATTCATTCAATCTTTACTTTAAATTACTTTGAAATTTAATTCTAAGTAGTTTAAACTTTTGAAGACATTGCATTTGTGCAGTAATTCTCTTTCTACCGAATCTGGATAAGATTTATCGAATTAATTTATACTAAGACAACATCCTGTGTTGTCCTTTTTACTATTCAAAACAAAATAATTTTGTTGAGAGTTTTTTAATCTTAAAAAAACACAATTTATATAAAAAAGTAATAGTTACAATCTCAAAATATATTAATGAAACACAAACAGTAGCCAGTCTGGGAAAAAAAATGTTAGATAAATCAATTTAATTACATCTTTTACATGAACTTTTAGATTGCATTTCAAAGAATGGAACTTAGAATTGAATAAAAAAGATCAAATACAAGTTCTCCATCAGGGATAAAATCCAATTTCTTTTCTTACATTGCCAAGAGGGGTATTTCCTTCATTCAATGGGAACCGAATAACTCATTTGAACTACACGTTTATATGACCGAAAAGCCATTCCTAACCCTAATTTTAGTAACAAACTCCTTCTATTTTATCTTTTTAACGATTAATTTATTTTGTTAGGTTAAATGTGCCAAACGAACTAGAGCAATCAAGTTACCTGTTTCTCATGAAAGTTACTCTTTTCTTAAAAATCACAATTAAATTGTCAAAAAAAATTAGTTTCCGTTCTTTTATCACTATTTGCTTCTATTTTTGAAGATGTTCAAAAATTTTGTAATTTGTCAATTTTTATTTTATCATACAAAATTTAACAATAATTAATAATTATGTAACATAAATGTGTTATTTTTAACATCTTATGTTATTCATAAACTTAGGCATTTAAATAACCAGATAAGTAACGAAATTCCTTTAAATTAAGAGGGAAATGTATCATTATGTCACCCGTATGAGAGTGGCATTGATGTAATAACTCTACATTTTTACAAGAAAAATTACCACGCATGCCTTTACAGCGGGTATAGAGGGTTAGGAATGTATACAATATCTTCATATCCCGCCAGATGCGTATGTGACAGTGTGAAAGCACGTTAAAAAGCATCATTCACATCATGGATGCATCTATTTATGTCATACGATTGTTAAGGCTGCCACGTACTGATAAAGAATATCAAGAACCGAAGGCGTGGCAGGCTGTCCGGCGCTCGTATGATAATGCTCGTCCTCGAATAGCTGTGGCGTGTCAAACATTGATGCAGCAATTCAACTTGGAGGTTTTCAAATATCCCCATTACAACCTGGACCTCTCACTGTATGAATACCACAACTTCAATTCATTCTAGAAAGCTCTTAAGGGACGACAATTTCCCGACGAAAATAAGGCCCATGTTACTGTTGAAAATTGGTTCCACAACCAACACCGGTGCTTCTTCTCCCAGATTATCCATCATACCATGGACCAATGGGACACTCGTTCCAACCTACAAGGTGACTTTGTCTAGCCTATATGTTACCACTGCATTAATTCGTTCCTTTGTATACTAATTTATATATTTATAGCATTAAACCATTTATGAAACCGATTATAGTGCCGCTTTCATTTGGACGATCCGTATAGAATGTATTAACCTGTGGTCACTCGCGCCTGTTTTTGCTACCGTCGTTACTCGCGGGGTGTAGAGAACACCCAAACTTTTAACAGTGTATTTAAATACGAAATTTTTTTAAATCAATTATGATATATATTTATGAAGTACAAGATGTTCTCTTTTGTATTATACAAATAAAATTATTACATTTACTGCACACAAATGAGACTAACATTAATTTAAAGTAAACCTACAAAATTTTCATTTTAAAGTATACAATTTTAGATTTTTACATGAACCACAAGTAAAACGTATATACCAGTAAGAATTTACCTTTATAATTAATGATAAGGATAGCAAAAAGTAGAAAAATAAAATTTTAATTATTTTCCAGACATTCAGAGCAGATTGTATTCATATGCTTTCAGCGCATATTTTTCTTACATTGAAGACAAAGAAAAGTAGTTTTTACATCTTTTACCCGTAGACAAACAGTGCAACATCCCTTTTTTGGTGGAATATCTTCTGTGTCAGTAAAGCATTTTTGAGCCTTTTGTTAAGGTTTAGGAGTTTCAATCTCATATCCCACTGTGTGCGTGTGTGTGGCTGCACACGATCCATTCTGATCTCCTCTAATAATCTTGAACGTCTCATTTTCTTTTCAGGAAGAACCGAATGATTAATAATGGAAACATTAATTCCTGCAGTATTAAACAGATGATAAAATATTCGCAATGGACAATGGTAACATATTCGCGATACATCATAAATATTGCACATTTCATCAGTGTTATCAACACCGCCTGTATTATAAAAATTTACAATTTCAAGTTTCTTCCCTCCAAGTTTGGTTCTGAAATTACACAGTCATCGAATTCACTTAGTTCATCTTGACAATCTGTTGATACAGTATCTTATAGACGACGTAATCGCTGTTTCTCCCTTTCCCATGGAGTTTTTGTCATAATTTCTGGAAAATGTTTCGAAAATTTATATATATATATATATATATATATATATATATATATATATATATATATATATATAGTTTACAATTATTTTACAGAGTTATATTGTTTTTATGCTACAATTATTGAAATTTTAAATAAAATATGGATGCATATTAATATATTTGAAAAAAAATGTAAGAGTAAGACGCGTGCTCTATTTTAGATGCTTCGAGTATGAAAATGTAACTCAATCACTCGCGGGATGTTCTCAGCACCCCAGATAAAATTTTGAAGGTCGTTACATTCCAATCGTCCAAGCGAGATTGATTACATTAGTCCTGAAGTTTCAATGACCTAAAATGTGCAGCTATAGAAAGAATCGTGGTTCTGCACATTCTGTTTAGTATCCTAGAAGGTTTTTCTTGTTGCTGGGGTGTACAGAACACCCCACGCGAGTGATCGCAGATTAATAAGCCTGATTTCAATATTTACAGTATCTAAAGGGTATAATAAAGTAAACATTTCAATTTTATTCTAAAATGTGCTTTAAAATAGAAATTTTTCATTAACTCTTAATTTCCTACATATTTAGCATAGATAGTAGAATAGTAATAAAATGATGTATATTAGAGAGGGAACATGCGAAGTGTTAAATATCATTTTTAAATGCGCCTAGAACATTTTAATCAATGTGTTTTACATTACCCTTTACATTAAGGCCTCATAGGACTCTTAAATTTCATTTTTTTCGATTTTTTGAAAAAGATATATGTTAAAGCCTCAACGTTTCTGAGCAGTTTGCAACCAAAATTTTGTTGATACTGTGAAAACTTCCAAAGTTATTGAGAAATAACTAGTAACACGTAAACAAAACTTGCATCTGCCACGCCCACTTTTGACATCTGTCAGAACACATTCCAAACATTTTAATATTTCGCCGATTAGTTTTATTAAAAGAGCCACACCTAATATCAAATTGATTTCGGGAGTAGCATAACTACAACTCAACTTTTAACTTCGTTTAATCCAAGCGGGATTGTTTATTTACATTTCGATTTTGGATTAGCATTATTTTTCATTTGTTATTGAAAGCTTTTAAACATGGATGTTCCATTGAAAAAAACTTCATCCGGAAAGAGACCAAAGAAGAAAAGATTTCAAGGAAACATGTATCGGAAGAAATCTCTGTCTGAAAAAAGTATTATTTCTTTTGAAAATGTTTCGCCATCAAAGTTCATCGGCGAAAAAATTGCCAAGTGCACACAAGATTTCAGAAGCTTACGAAAATGATGTTTCAGTTGAGTTTCAAGGTTATAGACTAATCGACATTAGTTTATTATTTTCAAAAATTGAAAAGTTACTTTGTTGCTCTGTGTGTTATGGCAAAATAAAAATGAGTGAAAAATCCACTGTAGGATTATTTTCCATATTTCAGTTCACATGCAGAAAATGTAGCATTGAAAAAAACTTAATTCCTGTGAATTGATTGGTATAAAAAAATATACCTGAAATCAACAGACGGTCTGTTTTGGCCATGCGCTATATAGGCCAAGGATTGTCTTCGCTCGAGACGTTTTGTTCTCTTATGTGTTTGCCAAATCCCGTGTCTCAGAAAGCTTACGACAGAATAAATGCAAAGATAGCTGATATAAGTGAAGCGCTTGCAAATGCATCGATGAAGAAAGCTGCTGCTGAGGAAAAAATTATTGATCGCACCGTAAATTCTGTTGTAGTTAACGGTGATGGGACCTGGAAGACCCGTGGGCATACTTCACTTATTGGAGTCTGTGCATTGATTGGAGCTGACTGCGGGAAAGTTCTCGACATGGAAGTCATGTCCTCTTATTGCAAAGGATGTGACTCCGATAAAGGGCCAAAGCTTGGACCAAAATATAGTGCTTTTTTGGCTAAACATCACATTTTCTGCAGAAAAAACCATAGCGGATCTGCTGGAAAAATGGAAGTTTGCGGAATGCAGAAAATTTTTCTCCGATCAGAACAAAAACATGTAGTAAAGTATCAGCGATACATAGGTGATGGTGACTCAAAGACATCTTTGTCTATTGCTGAAAAAGAACCATATGGGGATAGTGTTCCCATTGTAAAAATAGAGTGTGGTGGCCATGTCTAAAAGAAAATGGGTAACCGCTTGCGGAAGTTGAAAGCTTTACGGGGGGAAAAGAAGGTTTCCGATGGGAAAACAATTGGTGGGGAAGGTCGCCTAACCGATGCTATTATAAGTAAATTGACGACTTTTTATTGCAATGCTATTCGTGCCAACTCCCATAATGTGAATGAGACGATTCAAGCTGTCTAGCTGTGTGGGCTCATACATCCAGCACAGATGATGAGCCGAAACATTGGTTTTACCCAAAAGGCAAAAATAGCTGGTGTAAGTACAATGTTTCGGTTCACAACAATACAGTAATTATTACAGTCTCGATGAATTTCGTGGGCCTCGTTCTGACTACGTCAGACAGGTGGCATTAGCAACAACAACAATACAGTGAATGAATTTTCTCACAAGAACACCTTACCAAAAGCAGTTTCTGAAGTGATTAAACCTGTTTTTAAAGATTAATCACACTTGAAATTAAGAAGGTGTTTAGGGGGGAAAACTCAAAATGCTAATGAGTCATTGAATTTACTGATTTGGAAGTATAGCCCGAAATTGATTTTATCAGGAATTAATGTCACAAAAATAGCTGCATTTATAGCTGCAGGTGAATACAATGATGGAAGTAAGAACAGAATTGATCTGATGCGTGCTTTGAATTTAAAAATAAATAAAACAAATGTTTTGAATTGTGTAAATATTGACAAAGTGCGCAAGTCAACGGCTAAGAGACAAGCTTCTAAAACCTCCTTTTAAGCTCGTAAAGCTAAAAAACTTAAAATACTCAAACAAATTGAGCAATGCAAGCTTGCAGAGGGCAATATTTTGCTGCTGGGACTTTTTTAAAGCATACTGGTATGTTTAATTTTCTTTTTTGTTATTTTTTTATCTTTAACTTCATTTTTCTCAAAATGAAAAATTTTGCCTTGCGCGCAGAATTTTTCAAAAACTATTTATCATATCAATATGAAATTTCATACACATGTTCAAAATAAGGGTTTTTATAACTTATACAAAAAATTTTAAACAAATTTTTGTATAATTTTTTTATTTGTGTTTTAATTGAATTTTTTCATAAAATTTTAAAATTTTCTTCATAATTGTATTTTAAAAATATTTTTGTTCTCTAAATGCTTTAAAAGTGTGTATAAGTTCAAAAAGGAACATTTTTATATCAAATAAAATTAATTTTGCGAATTTTAATCAATTCTGCTCTTCAGATTTCTGCGCGCTGTAAAATGCTAATTTTCATATTTTTGAAAAATTGACCAAATTTTATTTCTTAATAACTTTTTTAATTTTTTCTCAAATTTTCTTAAAATTTGAGAAATAATGTAAATATATATGATTATCATGTGGTAAAAATTTCAAAATATTGTTTTGTTTTATTGCTAAGTTACACTGGTTAGAAGAAGGATGCTTTCTTCGAGTGCACGGATATCTGTTAAGAGTCCTGTGACCCCTTAAATGTGCGAATCATTTATAACTACAAATCCTTAAATTGTGTTAAGTATAAACCTGTAGAGATAGAAAAATGATTTGAAAGAACTGTATGTGTGAACACGTTCTCGGATAGTTTCTAAGAGATTAAAAATATATAAATCAATTTATTTGGATACTGTTAACTGTAAACTGATACTATAACAAACAAAACAAAACAAAAAAAAAGATTATTCTATTGCACACCGCTTAACCAGTAACAAAGGGAAGATTTTCAACAAAGCAGATGTCAGTTTTCACCAGGAAAATATGCACTACTCTGTTTACAGAAGCAATGTATGGCTGCTAATATAGGAGACCCTACCAGTGTTAAAAATGCATTTTACAAAATATAAAACATGCAGCAAGAAAAAGTAATTCAAATAGGACAATAATTCTTAAAAGGGATTTACATCTGTTGGAAACTAAACGCTAACAATTTATTTATAAAAGAACAAAAAATACGTGGGCCCGCCTCTAGCACTGATACAAACTGTTATCCGGTTTAGCAAGTTGCTTGTAGATTTGACAGATGTCTTCCAGCTGTATTGCTTGCCATACACGGTCCAATTAGCGAGTTAAATTGACGAAGCTCAGGGATATCCAGAAATATCTACTCATCAAAACTTATACGTGCTCTATTCACTAGAGATTTAACAAGTGCAACGGTCAGAAAATATTACAGAAGCACAGAGACAAGCAGTAGAAAGGGGAGCCGTGCTCTGCCGGGTATTATTCCCTTCGAATATAAGCGCAAGGGTCCGTGCAAGAAAGGACAACAATAAGGGATTTAGAATGTCCTCTACGAGTAGCCGTACTGTAAGAATGCAAAAGGAATCAGGTTATCAAATGAAAGGACACCCTAGACCAGGGGTGGCGAACCTTTATGAATCAACGTGCCATTTTTTTCTGTATAAATATTTAATGAGGTATAGACGTGACACCAAAAAGTTTTGACTTGTGATTATTGGGAAAATAATAAAACTAAATACTAACAACTCAAAACTCTTTATTTACTACGAAAAAGGTATTTTGTGCATTATAAATTATGTGAAATGTTTTTGCTATACGTGTAATTCAAATTAAAGTCATATTAGTGTGATTTCTGTTGCTGCAGATTAGATTACAAATAAATTATATTAGGATTGTAAGGTATTACTTTTAGCAGAATGCATGCTGAATTGAAGTCATCTGAGTGAGTCTTTAATGTTATTCATCTCTGAAAATAATGACCCGCCGGCATAGTTAGATGAAAATATGGTTAAAGTAGCATGAACCAGCATCTTCAAACAGTTAAATGTGTGTGGAATTGAATTCCACGTTTCCAATATTTCGTTACTCACATTTTTACTTATATTGCTTATTCATCTTTTTGTTTCAATTAATTCCAACTTTTTTCTTGTTTCAATAAGTTTTTGAATCCATGTTGAACTAGACTGGAAATCAATCAGTTGCATTTCAAATTTTTCAATTTTCAGTTAATCGAATTGAGACAAGTTCAGATTACCAAAATGAAGTCACTTTAGGATGCATAATAAACTTGAGAGCTTCCGATAATTCTTTGAACTGAGAAAATCTCGCTGAAAATTCCTTGATTGACGAATCAATTCCGGAAATATTTTGAAAGAAAATGCAAACCATTTTGTTCGGTGGCGGGTCCAAAATACTGTGTGTAGGGCTGCGGTAGCCCAGTGGTTAAGGTATCCAACCATGGCAGGCATGTCATGAGTTCGATCCAAGTACCACTAAAGACCCGCCGTGTAGGGCAGCGATGCACGTTAAATCTGTCGAGAGCTGAAACGTCCTCCCGTTGGTGTGGTGTGGTAGTTAGGAGAGGGGGGTGCCAGCTCAGGTGTCGTCCACGTCACTTGACCATGGTTCAAAATTACGTGGTCCGTCGCCAAAAGCCCTCGTGTAGCTGAACAGTGCGACGTTAATATTAACTCAACTCAACCCAAAATACTGTGTTGCGTGCCATCCATGGCACGCGTGTCATTGGTTCGCCATCCCTGCCCTATACTATAACTCATGGTTGCTAGGCTGTGTGACTGACTCAGTAGCTCTACGCGTACTCTCGGGCCATCGGAGCACAATTCGAAGATTTACACCTAAAAAAGTATATTCCTGTCAGAGAGATTTCAAGTTAAATGCCCCAGCATCATTACAAACGCACCTGCTGGTTTGCACAGGCTACATGCAGTTAGCACCAGACCTCTGTGGACTCAACTCCCGTTCTGTGAGTAACCTATTGCAGTTAATTCTAGTCACTGAAATCCAAGTTTTACATTGAGTTGTTGATCAGATCTCATCAGGGGCTCTGAGCGCCAATCGGATGACCCCTCAGTCTTGTCTTTCTGCTATTACTCTTGGTCGATCGCTTCCTTTTTGACATTTTTAAGGTCATTGCTCACCCATTCTTACCTACATCGTCCAATGGTAGTATCTCTCTGACATAAATATAATATGGTCAGAACTCTTTCCCTCTTACCTTAGAAATCTGTTGTACATCTTTTAAATGGTGGCGTCTGCTCACAGCTTTCGTGAAACCGTCTGTGAGGCATTGGAACAGTTCTACGGGGGGGTAAAGGAATTTAACTTGGAATTTATGCTATAGCATTGGAATGTACTCTATTTAATACACTATATGAATGCTTAATTTTAATGCCCTAGAACATCAGGTGTCATGCTTTGGTGACCAAAAATAAATTTTTTGTTAGTTTAAGCAAACACAACTACTTTGCCGAGAAGAAACTGGAAAAATATTTGTCACCCAGAGCTTTTAGTCTAAGCATGCAAATACTATTTTGAAGAATAAGCATCCAATGGATTGGATCATAATTAAAAGAAAATACATTAAGATTTTCTATCATATTTTTCCTAAATTGAATCGAATTACACGAAAAACATTTTTAATACAACCTCTGTCAATAAAGTTCGATAAATAGTCCTGAAATATTAATGAAGATGAAATATTAACGAAAGTTATCTTACTGTCCGTTAAAATAGTCATCTCCTACAACTATGCACCTCTAAGATCTGCTATACTTGTCCTGGAAACTTTGTAAGAAGACTTCTTTTCTAATGGAGTTTAAAAGACTCGCCACATTTCATTGAATGTCAGGAATATCGTCAAATAGTTTTCCTTTCAACGCGAGTTTGAGTCGTGTGAATAGGAAGAAGTCCAGAGGATTAAGATCTAGCGAGTATGGTGGATGTTCATTTTGCACTACTCTTTTTTTTTTGCCAAGAAATTGTTTATCGATATTGGCCATGTGAGTACTAGCATTGTCGTGAATAAAAAACAATGAACCTTGTTGTGCGTACTGGGGTCTCAGCCTGCGTAGGCGTTTAAATGTACTTTGTAGCACTCATCGTCGTTCTCTCAGGTATAAATTTCTTTTGGACAGAGTCTTGACTATCAAAAAAGTCGGTGAGCATTATTTTGATGCGTGATTTTTCTGCTCTGACATTTTTACGACGAGGTGTTGCAGTAGAGCGCCATTCCATACTTCGCCATTTCATTTCAGGGTCGTACCTGAGACACAAGAACTCATTCTCAGTGATAATAAAGTTCAAGAAATTTGGTGTCACATCTGTGTAGATTCGACAAAATCCTGTAAAGCCTCTAAACGTGCCTGCTTCTGATTGTCAGTCAAGTGATGTGGAACAAGACGACAGCTTATTTTTCTCATTCCTAAATATATTCTGGATAACTATTTATCGTACTGATTCACGGTTAATCAGCTATCGTGCGCTCAGTAAATCGGCGATTTTTCGTGATTAATTTCCTCCCTTTATCAATGTTTTCGTCACTGACGGAGGTCACTGGTCTTCCGAGAGTTGTCAGAAACACTTTCCCGGCCTTCTCGAAAATGGGCAAGCCACTGGTACACACACTTCATGAACTGTGCTTTATTTTCATAAACACGTACTAGCACCGCACAAGTTTCTTTCGGTGTCTTGGTTACTTTAACGCAAAACTTTAAATTGATCATTTGTTTGTTCATTGTCCTGTTCCTGAACCAGCGCACTAAACAAGAACTTTGTAAAATAATTCTACACGAAACACGAACGACGCTCAACTGAACAGCGGTCGGGGCAGATATCAACACCTGCTGCTATGCATGTACCGCGTTTTTTTCGCTAGTGTAGCCAGATCGACCGTTCTGACTTAATTCACTGAACATTATTGTCAGTAGCTGTATAAACCCGTAAGTATAAGATACATACGATGAACCATTGTAACTGTAAGACCTTATACTTATGTTTATTACAATGCAACATTACCAATTATTTATGAGAAAAAATTATTTCTCTTAGTTTGAGATCAAGACATAGTGAGTACTATGTATATTCACAACTTTAAAAGAATACCTAGGGGAAGCTACATTTTAAATAATTGTTGTAGTTTCTTATAAATTCCAAGTATAAACTAACGAAAACGCATACTTTTAAATTCATAACCAATTTCAAAGTGCAATTAGATTTATCAAATTGTCAAGAGTTCTTTTTTAATTGATTTTATAATAATAATACACACAATCACTTAAAAACTTTAAGCGAATGGGCATGGATACAATTTACATTATTGGATATATTTTAGTTTCAAGGAGATATTTTTCAATTTCTTTTTTACGTCAAAATACTATTATCGTTATTTTGTACAATACAATTGAGGGTGAGAAAATCTATTTGTGTCTATAGTAACCTTTTCTCTGCAAATACTCATGGGACAACCGAGAACAGAACAATTGTTTTTCATCATAATGTCATCAATCTCTGAGAGACATTTTCGACAGATTAATTTTATTCTTCTCACCTTAATGTGACGCAATATAAAATATATATAAATGGAAGTTATAAAGTCCGTTGTTTATGCAACTTAATTTATCATCAATATCTTGAAAGTTTCAATTTCTTCGCTTTTTTGCCAATAAATCCTGTTCGAAGATCAATTTCTATTAATTTATAAACTTTGCTGGCCATAAATATCCCAATAAGCGTTAATCGATCCGTTCTTCCTCAATTTTGTGGAAACATGGGATGTGTATAAGCATGATTCTCTCCCCATTTCTGTATCAAAAGAGTATGAGGTGGCTTTTTAGACTACCGCTTCAAAAATTACATATATTTAACGGATTCAAAAGTTCACAAAAATATAAAATTTCCGTAGAAATTACTAGCAAAATTAAAATTTATCGGATTCTTTTTATTTTTCTTTTATATTATTTTATTATTATTTGATACCAGCGGCCATTATTGAATATTTCATGTACAAATGCTCACGTAAAATAAAAATAAAAATATCTACTTTGAGAGTTTCATATGTGATTTAAAAAAAGAAACAATACCGTCAAATGTATGACAGTTAAATAATAGGTTATATATCTATTGACCTGTTGTCCCTCACAAGAAATATTTTAAAATTTAATTATAACAAAGTTTATACTTACATTAACACTTTCAGAATGATTTTTAGCGAGTGTTTCAAGTGAAGAAAACGACACCCGAGCTGACACCGAGCCAAAATGTTCACATGATACCAACGGGATGACTTTGAGCCTCGGCATAGCAAATGCGCATAAGCCCCTATAAACATCGAACTTATGACATGGCACCCACGAATTCGTGGCCATAACCACTATACTACCTCAGCCATAGTGTTGTTTCTCAGAGTATAAGTTTTGAATGTAATTGAGTCGTACAACTTATCTTAAAGATTGAATCAGTTATAACATGACTAAAACAAATCCGGTCGTATAGCAACCAGAACGTATAAGATTCGTCAATTCTACAAAACGGTGAAGAAGTTACGCAACATTTAAAATAATTTATTAATCAAATTTTGAATTCTTAACATTAAACTAAATTAGCAAACCAATTCGTTATTATGAATGGTTAGCTTATTTATAATGAATGATAAATTTATTTCATATACCGTATAACGCACCCCGGTGTATAACGCACGCCCATATATTCAAGCTGATTTTTTTTTTTTTAGGTATATTCGCCGTATAATGCGCTTCTCTTTTCTTACGAAAGAATATATCTGAAATGTACGTTTACAGTGCTATTATGTTTTAAAGTCATTTATTCAAAATGTTATCTTAAGAGAACTTGGTACCCTAAAAATCACAAACCTATCGTTTTTTTTATTTTCATTTAATCTTATTATTTGCATTATTATCTTTCGATTGATATATCACTTGTTCATGTCGGAAAGTTAGAAGTTGAATAAAACTTCATTTGAAAACAAATTAGGCAATTCAGCCACACACCCTTTTTAGAAAAAAAAGCTAAAAAATGCGTTATGATAAAAAAAATCTATTTTATAAATATAAATAATTACTATAAAAAAGAATGTGTAGTATTAAAAGCAGAATATTTCCGAGGCAATACAATAATGTAATTTTTCTTCCTTGTGAAATGTGTGGATGTAAAATTTTTAAATTAAGGCATTTTATATTAATAATTTTATAATTTCAATTCTTCTTCCTGATATATTTTTCATACAAATGTAATACTTTAATATTATAAGAAGAAAAACAGCTAAAATTTCAGTCGTGACAGAAAAAAAAAATTTTTAACATTTTTCTTGAATTTTCATGGGCAATTAGTACTCTCTAAAAGTTGATCATTTATAAAAATGTGTGGGTTGAAAGAATATGAAAATGCAATTATTTTAAACAAAAATGTATAACTAATATCTTAAAGCGGTATTTTAAGTTTAATTAAGCTTATAATAATTATTTTTTCAGAATTATAAACTTTAAACCTGTTTTTCTCAGTTTGTGTTTTTCGAAATCTTAGTGCATTCAAAATGCTACTCCTTCGACAATTATTTACCAATCACTTCAATTTTTTTCCTGCGTGTTTAAAATAAAGCATGTAATAAAATTAGGGATCCTTTTTGCTATAAACTGAATACTTTTTTTTAAAAAAAATAAAATGTAAGACATGTTGGCTTTTTCGTTGATTTTTAGCCTGTATATCAACATTTTATTTTTTTTCTCGAAAACGAATGGAGTTATTCTAAAATCGATCCCTAAAGTTGTTTAGATCATCCATAAGAGTATTATATAAAAATTCAGGTCAAAAAATTAATTTTTACACAAGGAGTAGGATTTTAAAAGTTTCACAATTTTCTTCAAAAAATTAAAATTTTTAAAATTGTGTGAATAATATATGAAAATTTTCATCTGGTAACATTTTCTTGAATAGAAACATTGTATAAAATGCTAAAATATAATTTTTAAATACGTAAATAAAGAAGTTTGCTCAAAGGGTGCCAAGTCCCCTTAAGATTTTAAAAAATAATATACTTCTAGAACTAGAGCACTTAAAGTTCATTAGAAATGTCATTTATTTTAAATAAACAGTATTTCGATCTATGTAGGTCTTAATTTTTTTTCTATGCTCTTACCTTTTTTTTTATTTTTAAAGCTCTCATTTTTATACCCGGCGTATAACACGCACCGGTAAACTTCAATCTTATTTTTTGTGTTAAAAGTGCACCTTATTCCCCGGATTTTATGGTATACCTTCCAAAAAATTGTTTTCAAACGATTTTCAAAATAAATCATCAGTAAATATTTCGATCCATTTTCCTAATTTGAGTGTCTCTATATGCTGGCTCATGAAAATATATAAGTGAAGCATTACGGTCGCATGTGAAAAAAAAAACTCTAAGCCCTCGAGATTAGACTATGTCAAGGTTTTACGCAGTTTTGCTCAAAACTTGGCTATATTTTATTCGTAATATTTGTTTGATACTTACTTTTTACTTATAAATTTCTCGGTACTTGCAATAGGGCAACTAATTTTATTTAAATGTTATATTTTTATTAATTTCAATACGTATAATTGAGAAATATAATCTATAACATTGAAATTTTATCAAGAAACATCAATTTATTCTTAGCCGATCACTAAAATAACAACATCGCACTCATTTTAGTGTTTGAAAAAAATGCATTACACCTGAGTAGGTAAATTTCTTAATACGATTGGAGTAAGAATAATGACTTTAATAATTCTTATTAATAAAAAATATGCAATTCGATTAATGACTACATCTATTTTTTTTCAAATAAATTTCTATGTGTCGTTTATAAATCTAAATAATATACCCGTCATTACAAGTGAAGTTATGGCCTCTGAAACTGGACTGTTTTAAAATGAGAATTTCATCTTAAATTAAATATACAATAAATATGTATATTTTGATTATATTCTTCATTAACCTCAATTTTGCTGTAGAACATATGCATAATATTCCCATTTATTGGTCATAAAATATACAACCGAAGAGAACTGACGACCCTACACAATTCGTTTGACCTTCAGTTTGCACTACCGCCTACGGTGGCTTAAACATCATATCTATGTCATTTGGACGATGAATTCAAATTAATGACTCTGAATTTGAAATCATCTTACATACACCTGTTTTTGACAATACGCCCTCGATTTTCATCAGGAAATACAAGTGTATTGATCATTCTCGTTTAATGGACATTTATCAAAATTTCTAACTCTGTCATAAATTGCTTTTAAAATAGTCTACATAAATGGTGTGGTAGATCTCGAATACAAAGAAAAAATTGCCATGGCTTTAAGTAATTGAAACTTAAAGATATCAAAGGTATCTTTTACCGCAACCAAATGTCAAAATATGTTTGCAGTAGAAAAAATACTTGTAACGTGTGTGTTGTTTTTTTCTCCCACCCACAAAGCATGAAAAAAAAAGAATGTGTTAGAAATTTAAATAGGTTTATTATAATTTTCGATAAAAACATAAAGAAATTTAAAATATTTTTAATATTTATATAAATGAATTTTAATCATGTATCAAATGTTAATAATTTTAAAATTTTAGAATGAAACTTAATGAAGAATTTTGTACTATAAAAAAGGCAGAATTAGAAACTAGAGTTAGAAAAGTTAGTATACGTGTTACTTTTTTAAAATAAACTTTAATCTAAGTTTACAAATCTTCCAATTTTGGAAAGGGGATGTAAAGGCACTTCTAAAAATAAATCTATTTTCCTCATTACGAATATTTAAGAATAATCTAAAATCCTATAGATTTCAGTACATGTATTGAAATAGATATTTTGAATCTCAAAAAGGAAAATAAATTGTGCGTTTAAAAAATAACTGTTTTTGGTTGTATCATTTTTTTATATTTGATTGTCATTCTACTTTTTGACCTATTTCTATATATTTTATCTACTATAACAAATGTATACATATTTAAATTTATAGAAAATATCATAAAACTGAAGAAAAAGCATTATAAAGCTAAATTTATTTTCATGAAGTTTGTACTGAAGCATTTGTAGGAAAATGGTATTTTTAATGTTTTGATATATTATGGCTACTCTAAAATATATTATTATAATAGTTTTGGAAAAATAATAAGTGGATATATATATATATATATACATATATATATATATATATATATATATATATATATATATATATATATATATATATATATATTCATGTTTCTTGTTTTATACATATTTACTTTATTTTGAAAATCATTCTATGAATTTTATAGTACAGTGTTTTTTTTAGTTTTCTAGTTTTATTATAATGCTAACATTTTTTTAGAGCATTTTTTTTGTTTTGTTTAATTTTCTTAACTCAAGTACATATTCAGACATAAAAACCTAATTTTACAGCATATAATATAATGTTATACTTCAATTAAAGTCTTATTCATGGCAATCTATCCATTATAAATTTGTGTTTATGGTTCACATTTCAATACAAACTGTCACTACTAAGAATAAATAAAGTAAAAAGATATATAATCGTATATAGTTCTGATATAAAGAAATATAAGTTATAGTCTACGAAATTTATTTCAATAAAAACTATTCTATCGCAGTTTTACCTCATTTTTATTAAGTATATACTATGGCAGAAAAAACCATCAATTTATATAAGTAATTATCATCATTGTATTCTAATAAATATTTTTAGAATATAAAAACACCTGAACTAACTTACAAAATTCTTGATCTCTCTCTCTCTCTCTCTGACTACATTTTTCCTACATATACCTGCAAATATATAAGCCGGCCATGATAAATAATACGAAGAATTCAGCGAGAAGTTTAACAAACGAGTTAATTTCTGTCTTTTGTGACAGATTATCAATCTATTTTGAAGGGAAATTAGGTAACAAGCATTAATAATAAATGAAACTCTACGTAAAAGATTGTTACTACATATTACCTCTGTAACTAACAATGCTATTAAGATACATCTTCGTCAGTCTTTGCATACAGATATAAAAGGAAGTATTTTTAATTATGCTCTATAACATGTACTTTTTGAATATGTGTTTACGTAATATAATTAATAGTATAAGCTTAATGAGATATGCGGAACATATTCGTGTAAGTTCAATAAAGCGAAACAGTTCGGAGGTTACGTTGATTAAATCCTTAATTTACCCCTTGATCGAAGAAGAATAAACATTTACTGAAATTGTAACGATTGCTAAGTTTTGAAATTAAATTATATGGACCTAAGCCGATTTTTTTTAAAAATATTTTTTAAACAATGGTTACTTCAGAATCTTTCACTTAAATGAAAATTATATTCTTTTTTTTAAAAAAAAATAATCAAATGCAAAAATATTTAAAGCAATAAAAAGAATTAATGTTATTGTTCAAGTAGTTATGCAAATTACAAGATATAATAAATATGCACACATGCTTGAGAATAATATATTTTCCTAAGAAAACTCAGTATTTTTAAATTAAAATAATAATTTTATTTAACATTTATTTTACTATTTAGTAAAAAGGTGATATATGGAATATAAACTAAAATATAGTTTAATTGTTAACCACTTTGCAACACTCTTCCTATTTATTCCTTGACGTATTAAAGTGTACAGAAATTTTACAAAATTTCTACTCTAATCATATTTACCCTCTCTCTTTCTCCTTCCTTTTAAATTTTATTAAATATTTTCAACCCCAATGAAACATTTATATATAAATATATATATATATATATATATATATATATATATATATATATATATATATATATATATATATATATATATATATATATATATATATATATATATATATATATATATATATATAAAAATCTTTCAGGATATAACAGAAGGTATAATGAAAAACATAATTTTTTATATTTTTTTTAAAACTATTATTGACGAAAATATTACTGATTAATGGAATAATAATTGAATGAATAGCTTTAATTGTCAAATACATATGAGTTATCAAAATGCATTAAAAAGTATTTGAACCTTATACGTATTAATTATTTTGCGAGGGAAATATATAATCATGCTATCATTAAGTTGATTTTATTGAGATTTTTTATTATGAATACATACTATCATAAATTACTTTCCATGCATACAAAGTATGTAAGTACTGATTATTAACTTAGAAGTATTTGAATCAGTTCTCATACGTTATAAATTATACTAAATTCAGTAATGCAACAGCCCATTGGTGGGTCAAGGCCCCTGCACCCGTCGCAATTTTCGTGACCTTGTGCGTTGAGGTGCATGAGTGGATGTTTCAGTCAGGCAGTCAATCTGACGTGAAACCTCCAGTGTTTTGTTCCCAAGTAAGTTTGGTACTCATTTATCGACCCACTGAAGGGATGAATGGCTCATATGTAAAAAGTCATTTATCAACAACGTACTTACAAAAAGAAATTTGTTTTTTAAAGTAATGGGATTAACCTTCAGGTATCCAAACACGCGATCAGAGTATTTTTTTTAAAAACATAGCATACTAAAGCATTGTAAAACTTTTTTAGGAAACAATTTCGATAAATACTAATATTTAGCTAACAATATTTTTTTAAAAAAAAATCCTAAATTTTTCAAAAATCACAATTATAAGTGAAAAATTAAGCAATATTTTTGAAACACTTCACAGCAATTAGAGAATAAAGTAAAAACATTATGTCAGTAAAATATTACTAGAACAAATTAGATGCATTTATCAAATGAATGCGCTAAAATTCTAATGTTTTAAAAATATTTCATTAAGTTCTGTAAAAAAATACATAAATATCAGGTTCAAAACATTTTATAGAAATACGTTCTTAATATTTTGAGTTATTAGACTCTCCATGATAGATTCTGAACATTTTAGGTGGTAGATTAAAGACACTCTTCCGTTTTTTCTAATTTTATAAAATTGATTGCAACTTGGCCTCTAGGTAGCGTAGAAATAAAATAAAGTATGTTTTGTAAAGACAAAAAATATAGTTCATTTAAAAGAACAAGAAAAAAACTACATGTGCGTTTTGAGCTAATATTACCTTAAAAATAACTTAAAAATGCATCAAATGACAATAACTCAGTTTTTATTTTTATGCTATAATTTGTAATCATTTTATAAAAAATTATTCATATCAGTGACTGAAATTAAGAAAAAATTTTAAACGAAATCACTGATTTTTCAATTTGTGATCTTACGAATCAATTGCACTTATTAAGGATCTTATTACAAGGAACGACAGAGACCTAGAGTAGAGCATTATTAATTATTCAGTTAACAATCATGAAATGACAGATTATCCTCCCTTCAATATCCAACACGTCCGAATCAGAGCTGCTGTCGTGGTAAGGATTTGCTGACGTAATCAGCCTCACTAGCCGTAGACTAGTTTAATTATGCTGCTTAAAATAGTACCAGGAAAAATATGATCCAGTTTTCTCTCAACAATCTTTCCTAAGTCCTTAGCTCTAGAACGATAAATTGAGATTAAATCATTCCTTTAAAGCGTGCAGCAGAAACATTCTTACTATCATCTCAATTGGCCCATAGTGAAAATAAGTATATTATTTTTAATCATTAAATACTCAGAAAGAGTCCTTACAAATTAAAAATATTCAATGCAAATTTCACTATATAACTACTCAAAATAAAATTTTTGATTGCATAAAATTTCTGTAACTATGAACAGCTTTGATCTCGTTATAACATCCTAAATTTAATGATTAACTAATGTATTCTCTGAATATAAGTTAATTCATACTATTCTTCGAATGCGTCTGTACATAATACATAATATATATTTATATATAATATAATAAAAGAAAATGGTAACAGACATATTATAATTTCTACAAAGCTAAAAGTAATGGAAATGGGTTCTGAAACCTATAAAAACTCACCAAAATATTAACAGATATTTAAAAAGTAAATTATTATGTTTTCTAGAACTATAACTGATTTAAGACAGTGAAATAGGGGTAAGCTTGTTACATATTTTTATATATAGCAAGGAAAATATAATTAAATATATATATATATATAAGGAAATTTTCTCTTTTTTACTAAACATACATACTAATTCTGAAGACTGAACTTCAATTAATAAGGTAAATGCTATGGAGGATTTAGAAGGCAAAAGGTGTGTCTGAGTTAAAGAAGAAAATGTAGACTACTGCTGTCGAGAAAGATGCACGTGGCATCGAAAGGAATATATATGACAATGGCTAAGGGGTCACAGGGGTGTTAAATTTCTCTGGAGGTCTGAAAATATAAACAATTTTCAAACAGGTATAATTTCTTTAAATTTAAGTTAAATAATTCAAATCTTTTACACATTAATTATAAAGGAATGGGGCTACAGAAAAGTATAAAATGTTTAAAATATAATCATAATTTTAAAAATTATAAGCATATGAAAATAAGAAATTTTTCTATAAGAAATATTTATTAAGTTTTACGTCGTGCATGTTATTTTCTAAAAGAGTAGGTTTAATTACTAGTTATAAGTTGATTTATAAAGACAAATGTATTCTTAATACTTTGTAGCTACTTTTATATAAATAGATTAATAACTTATATATTTTAATAAATAAAAAACATGCATTTTTAAAAAATATTTAAAAAATTGCAATATTTTACAAATATTTTGAAATACAAAAGGTACATAATACTAAAATTAGGTAGGGTTTTAAGAGTATGATGCATTGTATAATTCTATAAAGTTTTATACATCAGAGGCTAATATTTTAGAAAATAGTGTGCGCAAAGCAAAAAATACTTAATATTTATTATAGAATTTTCATATGTTTATTACTTTTTAAATTATAATTATATTTGAAACATTTTATACTTTTCTGAAGCCCCATTCTATTTTAAATAACACGTAAAAGATTCGAACCATTTAATTTAAATTTATAAGAATTATGCGCGTTTGAAAATCGTTTATATTTTCAGACTTCTAGAGAAATGTAACACCCTGAGACCCCAGACATTTTAGAAGAGGACAAATAACTTTTACAATATTTTGATTTGTTTGTGTTATAAGGGAGATAATTGCAAATTTAACAGCCTGGGGATAAGTTTGAAACACTCGTGCAAATCAAAGTTTTCAGATTTCTAAATAGAAAATATTTTGATAAGTTATAATTTATTATACTTTTTTCATTTCTTATTTTTGACATGTGTTTTAAGTTGACAGATGCGACTGTCGGAAATTAATAGATTTTAGCTACAGATTGCAATCCGTGGAAGAATGTCTAACAAATGTACATCTGGTGCACGTTAGGAAGGAAAAGCAGGAAGCTCGTGATTGTCTGAAACTCTGATACTTAAAACAAATCGGTGGATCCTGAAGGAAGGAATGCATTTGGCAATCAAAGTAACCTACTTTATTATAAATTGATATTAGTGTATTGAAATTTAGAATAAAATATTTGGTTTGAAAAAGCGTATCGTTTTCATTGTGATTTTTCTTATCTGAACTAAACTCTGATCAGAAAATCTTTGGACGAATTTTGCCTCAGGGGTGCAGAACAAATCAGGTTCAGAGGTGATACGTTCATTGGAATTAAGAAAGCTCTAAGAGAAGTAACTGTTTTAGGTCAGTCGAGAGCAGTTTTAGCCAGTAGAAAGTATTTAGTCTTAATAGTAGTCATTGTATTCAAAAGAAAATCCACTGAATCGTAACTTTTTTACTGACCTCGACTCACCATATTTTTTAAAGAGTTTTATAAATAGTAGAGTTGATCAGTAAAGATGTCATTAGGAATCCTGAATGAGTAGCAGTTTGGTTGACACTTAATTTAGATAAAACAAGACCTTCACCTAGGTGGGAAGGAAATGGATTCCTAACAAATTCGTAGTGAATATCCTCTACCCACATTGCAGCCCAACTAGGAAGGATATTTGCAGGTCAACTGACAATAGCTAAACTGTGCTTATCTGGATGCTACCCGGGATGTATTACTGCAACATCAGGGCTAAGATCTAAAGGAAAATTCTGAAACACCTCTCATCTGCACCAAAGCATGTGCAAAAGTAAACTCAGAAGTATCTCTAGGACACCATTCGCTATCTTACAGGACACCAAATACAGCAAAATGCGGGTTAGAAATACCAAGATGTTAATGGTATTGAAAAATCTAAATTAAATAATAAGATAAACCAATTCGTAAGCAATATTTAATCTTTTTCTTCATAATCATGTGTAATAGTTATCTCTAATGATCACAAATAAAGTAATGAAAGCATTTACTGTATATAATGCTTTCACACATATAATCTGTTTTCAAGGCAGGAAAAGGAAAAACAAAAGAAGTTAAACGATCGTAAGAAGGGGCGGAAATGGGGAAGGATCACTAGAGTTTCCTGAGCTACGCGTGTTTACCTAACTCATTAAACCCCATGGAAAAAGAAAAGACAAGGGTACTTCGGTTTTGTGATGTTGTCTGTACTTACCCAAAAAAGATAATATTCCGAGGAATTGGGTTTTTGGAACTTGCAAGAGCGACTATGTATATATGTGGGGAGAGGGGGTATTGACTACCAAATAGTTTACAAAGGCATTCACATTTTAACCATGTGCTTTTTCTCAGCCACGGATTTGCTTATTCAGGGATTACGAGAGTCATTTATGTAAATGTTATTTGTCTTCAGAGTTTGAATATCAGTATATTTATAGAAGTATGTTCGAAATCTGTATAGGTAAGGAGCGGTAATTTTGGTTTAATTAGTAACATTATACAGAATTATTATCATGGTTGTTAACATGTTCGAGGAACTTATGCCTTAGAGTGATAAATACCATACTATTTTTTAATATGCAAAACTATCATTAAAGTTCTAAATAGTTTAGTATTTTGATAAGTTGCTGTAATATGTTACTAAAATATCTCTCATTTTCAAAAAGAAAAATCTTCGTATGCGTCTAGTGTGTGTAGCAGTATTCATACAATATTATCCAAAAACATTTTAAGTTTGATTTGTATAACAAAGATTGCATAGTAAAAAACTCTGATTAGAAAAAAAGGCGTTAAATCACACACACACACAAATGACAAACTTTTAAAATTACTTAGATATAAAAAATCTAAATTTAATGATACAAGAATTTAAAAAGTGTTAGGTAATATAAATTTTAAATAAAAGAAACAAAAGTTTGTATTGTAACTTTAGTGAACTTACATCAAAGAAAGGTAAGAGTGTAAAAATATTTTATCGGCATTCTCTTTTAAAATTTAAAGAAAAACTCCACTAGTATAAATAAATCACATTCTTCAAGACTTTATTAGATTCTTCAGTTTGTTCAGCCATTTGCACTAAGTATCGAAAAGAATGAATTTTATAAAAAGAAAAAGAGAAGAGCAAAACTCTGTTAAGGATGTTTTTCCGACTTTTCTTACGTAATTGACACACGAATATAAAGTACACACGATTGAAATCTACGTTTCAACTTAACAAAAAAAAAACTTAAAAAGAAATGTATATTATAAGAAGAAATTCAGAAGATCTCAGCTTCACTGGATTAATAAAGCGGTAAACAGTAAATGGACGCACGCATATGCAGATGTAACTAGCGATAGAATCGTTACCGGTTCGAAAAATGATGGTGATGAATTCTGAAGATTTTCAAAGGTAATGTAAGATATTCTGGAAAGTTTCCAAGTCTTATTTATTCCATTTCTCAGGTCGCAGTACTGCATACAAATTATATTCAAAGCACGTGACTTAAAAACAGGCACTGTGCGACGAACAAGTGAAAATTCACTTTACATCATGACATGGTCATTTCTGTATTTTAACAGGAATCTGGAGGAGGAAATATGTACAATGGGTATCATGAAAAGAAAAGTAAAATATGTAAGTAAAAATAGAGCATCCAATTTCTATTCACAGGAAAAACTGGAAGAAAAAGAGAAAAGTTTCTATCACTATTCAATAATCGAAAGAAAATTTTCTACACAGCTTCGAGGAATCTAGATTTTTCTTGGATACAAAAGAATAAATACTTTTTCATCTATTTCAGGCATTGTTTCCGTAGTTTTCTTCAACTGCGATAAGAGACGCCGGTTCGCGTTTAGTTTTCTATTGGATAAAGGGATTTGTTATATTCTATATAGGGGCAAAAAAGAACAATAAACAATATTTAGTTAAAGAGCTTTGCAGTCTTATCTCGTTTTAGGTTTCAGCAGTTTCCTTCTCGTATTAAGTATTTCAAATTGCAATGCTATTGTTAAGATGCAATAATTTTCGGGAAATGATAATGACAAGACCAACGATCAGCTTAAACCAGCGTTTCTCAAACTGTGGGGCGTGCCCCCTTGGGGGGCGTGATACCTCTACAAGGGGGGCGCGAGCATATAGAAAGGTTGAAAACAAAAGGTTATTTAAAAAATTAATAATTAACTGAAAGAAAGCAAAGCAAAATATATTATGCCATAATAAAAAAACATACACATTTACACTGATGTAATACACTTATAAATGTGTATCACTACTGCGGCGCGCAATGTGTGTGTGTGTTTCATAATTAACTTAACATTACTGTTTGGTAATTTTCAATGATCTCATGAGCTTGTATTAACACTTATCTTGATAATTTGTACGGTTTATAATTAATTCCTTAACTGCTGATTAAAAGTTACGCCACCGTGTACCACGTAGACGAGCGTATTTTGATGCTTTTTTAGAGGGAAGGTAAAAATAAATAAGCAAGTCCTCTGAAATAAGTAAATCCTTCGCAAACAATGCAAAGATCCTTCATTGTATTCCACAGTCCTCGGAATAGTTTTTCGAATAGCCCTGCACAGAAAATATCGTATTTTGAAAAGACGTATATATACGACCAGAAAATTAATGATTTGGCTGAGCGAGACGTTTATATACGTTGGTGGCACATAAGATGTTAATGTCGTATATATATTGTAGCTTTAATGTCAAAGTATAGAATTATTGAATTCAATACATTGTTACTGTATGGAGGGGGGCGCGATGAAAATGATGATTGAATAATGGGTCGCGTATATTGAAAGTTTGAGAAGCACTGGTTTAAACTAAACAAGCTTACCGAAGGGCATTTTTTTAAAAAAAATAAATTAAGGGCTTCATATTAATTCTTATTTGAACGATTTTCACAAAACTGAAGAAGTGAAAATGCTCTTTTTTTAAAAAAAAATTGAGCGAAAGAAAATGAAATACCCCAGATGATTTACAACACGAAGTAGCAAGTTCTTCTTTTAAAAGAAATATTTCTGATCCTCATTGTAGCTGGATTTCAATTACCTGCCAGTGAAATCTGTTTATTATTTACTAGATTGACAGAAAATTAATATTTTTCGATATTATATTATTTTGAAAAGTCTTTTTAACTTGTTTAAAGCTACGTTGAGCTGTAATTTTTTAAAAATATATGCATATATATATTCTTAAAGAAGTTTAAAGAAGTAGGAGTCACTGTTTAAATAATTTTTCTTTCATTGGGTGAAGTGACACTTTCAAATGATACAGTGAATTAATTTAAGGAAGTATGTTGATTTAAATAAGAAAAAAAACGCGTAACTTTCGGGGGAATGTTTTTGAAAATAAATGTTAAGGAACACAAAAACTATTCGATGAAATGAAAATATGCAAAATGTTAGTTATGCAATAAAATATCACACTTCAATTTCTGATTTGATAATTTACAGATTCTTTTGCGAATCAATATATATATATATATATATATATATATATATATATATATATATATATATATGAGTATGTCTAAAATATTTTTATAAAGCTTATTTCTTGCAAGTAGCTAGTTTGTTTCTGATTTTTCACTTTTGAAACATGTAAAAATATGAGTGACATTACATTTTTCTGATACTCATACAATTTCTTTTAGTACTTTGATATGTTTTAATTCTGAAGAATTTGAACTCTTTTTAATTATTGAAAATGGAAATTTGATTCAACAGTCGATAAAGTACTTCATTTCTTTGGTAACGTCTAAAATCTTTTTAAGGAGAAAAAAGAACAAAAACTAGATCGGGCAAAAAAAAATGTATTGGATTTCGATAGAATTGCGTCACCTGCTAGTTTGAAATTAAACCGTCTTTTTCCAGAGATGTAAGTTACATTTTGGTCTCCGTTTGTAGGTTATAATGTGTCACTGTATATATAATATTTACGTTGAAATATAATATTTACGTGTCATGAAAATTACCAGAAAAATACATGGGTCTGAAAATCAAAGGAAATTTAGTTTCCCTAAAATTAAGAGTGAAAAGGAATTTAAACTAATGAATCCAGGAAGAAAATTTTAAATTCCTACCAGAAAGATTTAAAAAACAAACAAACAAATAAGAGTAAAATACGAGGGTTGGAGCAAAAGTCAAAGCAACTGATTTTTTTTTTCTTGAAGATACCAGTCTGGTTGGAAAATGTGACATATTCAGACGAAAGGACAAAGTGTTGACTACATGTGTGGACAGTAAATATCACTGAAATATCTTAACACACTAATTTATTACGGTAGTATACAGGATAATATAGTCTTCACTGTGCAAAAGAATGAAAACACAGTACACAGTACATCCACTGTGCTACTGTACGGTATAGTAAAGGATTATTTTTCCAAGGGCTTACAATAATTTACTCTGATATTCCATCGCATTTTTCCCTCTGAGAACGGCTATTTTGATGTAAGAACGCTACTCAACACGGGTTACTTCCATCTCACGACATTCACCAACTGACTGATTTCACAGCCCTCACTGTGCTACTACCAGCTATCACAAAGCTATCTGTTCTATTGTATACACACTATACCTGCAGAGCTTCCACACGACAGATATACTTTTGTAATCCTTCACATATATACAAGAAAAAATTAGTTGCCATGACTTATGCCCCAGCCCTCGTATATTAAAATGTATCAAATGACATTCTGCAAAACTGATGGCAATGTGATTTTAAAACTTACCAACATTCTTACCAATCAAACTTATGATTCCAGTGAATAAGTAATTAACAGCAAATGATAAGCATAATAATTTATTTACCTCAATTACTGAAATCATTTAGAATAATTTTTTGCTGTTTCTTGTTTGTTTGTTGTTGTCGTTGTTGGAAAAGAAGTTTTTAATTAAATTAATTGAATTCAACCTTAAATATATTACTTTAATTGATCATTAGTGCGGTCAAACTACTTTTCAGAATTTTAAAACCTACATATGCTGAAAATATGTCCTCTAGTATATACATGATGGAAAAAATAAAACAAAACATTAGTTTTTATGCCAAGTATTACTACGAAAGGAATGAATCCTAGGAATTTGAGCTTTTTTATGGTAACAAATGAAAGTAATTTTTATTTAAGTGAAACAGAGGTATTTTAATAATTTTTAACATTTATTGCGATCAGAGGACATCTATTACATAGTTACAAGAAAAAACATCAGGTGAGTTCAACAGTTTCTTTAGTATCAATGTTTTTAAGACAGACAAAAACTTAGATTGGACTGATTCTACCGGTGCAGGGAGAGAGAGCAAGGGTTTTGAAATGTAGCAATGTGCATTGTGCTATTCAGTACTCTGTACTCATTTATCATTTATCATCGTTTCTAGTTATTTATAGTGTAGAAAAATCATTTTATTTTGAGTCTAAATCATCTAACCAAAAATAAGCTTTTTTTTCATTTTTTCAAAATTTCAACCCGTTTGCGGCAATATTAAGTTTTGAAATGATTTTTTTAACTATATATTCTTCTCCTAATCATCTTACCATAGAATATATTTTCCTCATAGCTAGGCAATGATTAAAAATAATTTGTTTTTCTCCATATAAACCCGATCTAAAACCCTATTGCACTTTGCAGAGATTCAATTTTAAAAAAAAATATATGTTTTCGAATAGGTTTTTTTTCTGCACTCGAGTAAAAACCAATAAATTTCTTGAAAATCATCTTAAGACATTCTCACTTGGTACATAGTCACGTAAAAAATTGTGTTGCAAAATACTGTCATGGCGATTGTAATACGTTTTTTTTAATAAATACGCATAGAGGATTATATATATTTCCTTATAATAAAATTTAAAATACTGTTTAAACTGATTCTTCGAACGTACCCTTATAGAAATTGTCTTACATTTCAAAAAGTGATATCATTTAGGGGAAGATGAAGGTGTTTCCTGTTCATTCATAAGCAGTTGTATTCAAAAGGGTAGCATTTTATTTTTTTTGTAGCGATGTTACATTCCACTGATTCATTTAATTAAGGAAATAAGTAACAATTACATTCTAGCAGTTTTTGAAAGTATTACATTTTTTATGTTTATGCTGTCAAGTAATCCCAAAAATTTCATAAAATATTAAAAATGTAATGAAACAGATTTAAAAGGCGTAATAGCTAACAATTCCCCTCTTATATATACATAAAGCTTTTAAAAATAATAAAATCGTATCTTAATTTTGTAATTCTTGTAGGCTTGTTAATTAAATACATACGTTTATGTTACTAGAGAGGTTATCTAAACAATTAATAATTTTTTCTCAAGAAAGTAAATTTTGGCATAAAGGGACAATTTTTGGCAAATAAATTTTCATAAAAATTGCTATACTTGAACGATAGAAAATGTGTTGCTTTATATACAGAATTATATAAATAATTATAAAATAATATTTGCTTAGTTCTTATACAAAACCTATACAGTTAGCTGAAAGGGCAGAAGTAAATAAACTATTATTATGAATCTTTCTCTCAGGAGAGTTTTTTTAATATATACTACCCCTTGATATATATGTTTTAAATAAAACTGCTAATATGATAGTTTAAACGTGTAGTGTACTTTTGTTATCCTAAGTGAAGAACTATTCCAATTGCTTGACATAGGAAGTTCTTCAAATCATGCATATTTCAATAGAGAAAAGCAATCTCCTGTCACAAATAAAGTTAAAAGTATATTAGGAAGAATTAAACTTTTTTAACAAAAAAATGACCGACAATTCGTGATAAAAATGGTCATGTCTGGACAAAATAATTGGATCATTAAGCTCCGTTGAGAACATTCATCGGAAATTAAGGGCGTGAAGAAAATAAAAATTTGGTTCCCACCTCTAGTGGTTCCATAAGTTCTTAAAAAAAATAAGACAACGAGGAAAATAAGGGAGTTAAGAGAACGCTATTTAGACATTCAGAGCGCTAAAAATGTCGCCAAAAAGTTCATTAACTAAATTCTGAGCTGGTTTGGAAAGGAATTGGAACTAGGATATTAATGTCTCAATTACTGAAAGTATGAACACACGCAATCCAGCAGGAAGTTTTGGGGGAAGTACCTAAGGACTGCTTTCAATATGCAGTCTCACTTTTGAGTCATTAACACATTTATTCTTTCTTTATTTTCCTATCCTGAAACCGGCAATGCAAGTTGTATTCTAGTTTTCCCCTCAACAGGAGAACTAGGCACACAGTAACATAAACTTCTTATTTGAAATCTATATAAATGAAGTAAACAAATCTTGAACTAATTCTTGAATTTCATGTAGCTCACACTACTTTTTAAATTTGAAAACTTGTGATTTTCAATTTCAGTTTGCTAATGTAGCAAATTAACCGATTTCCTTAAAATTACTTCGAAGTCATTTTTTTCCTTTTCACCAAATGAAGATTGTTTGATAATCAATCTGAAAATAGTTATTAATAATTTCTTTGTTGCAATAACTGATTTAGAATAAAACAGCATTATTATATCACTTTGTATGATAAAGCTAATATAAAGTTTTGTAAAATCCCTTTGATGCTATTTTGCAATCAATATGTGTGTGCTATAAGAAGCCAGTGGTCGGTCACCTTTTCTTTGTGGCGTGCCAAACCAATCTACCAATATGATTCAGTGGACCACACAGTAGGACATGTTTGAAACAATTGGATTCACGCCACAATGTAAACAGGGTAAAAGAATATAGGTCAATAACATAGAAGGAGCTTTACAATTTTATTACATATTAATTTTGCCTCATTTAAAGATATTTCTTAACATAAAATTAAACTGCATAAAATAGAACTAAGTCTTCGACAAAAATAAAAGAAAAACTAAAATTGTACATGTATAATGCTTTTTATACATATTTAATAAAATAAGATATAGAAAAAATAAAATATTAATATTTCCCTTCAATATATAGATAATAAAATATAAATAAAAACTTTAGTGGGAACCTTGTGCCGGTTCCACTCCACTTTCCTATTGCAAAATCAGGGTGTTTTTGCGACTTGTGATTTTTAGTTTGACATGATTTTGAGCATTCAGTTGTTAAACAATTTCTTCGCGGACTCGAAATAGTTTTAATGTGAGTAAAGCTTTTAAACATAGATATGTAGAACCCAAAACGGAAAGCAGTTCAATTCTCTTTTTCAAAGAAATAAATCTCTCCCGAAATGATATTAATTAATTTACAAAATAGTTGTAAATTTATCTTTTTTTCAGATTTAATCGTACTTCCGGGGATGTCTATAATTCTGAAGATGTTTATCTAAATAAGGCCCATCACAAATGTATCAACTTAAATTCACTAAAAAATTGTCAAAGTAATGCAGAGTGCCAATAAGAATTGTACCGCGTTCCATAGGTTTACGACCCCTGTGTTAAGATAATGTTACCCACATATATTATCCATGTAAAAAAACGTAATTCTTTAAGAATCAAGCATATGTATATGTAATCAAGTATGTGTATGCAGAAGCACATGTAATATTTTATATTACTTAAAATCAGAAATTTTGTTGTTTGATTCAATCGTATATGGGCCTTATTAATCGAAACGTAGTTGACAATTTGCTTTCATAATTTCTTTGTCACACTTTCAAAATAGCAACGCGGTTCTGTATGAGTAATATAAATATATGTCTTGGAGAATAATGATCAAAAAATTTGAAACTTTTATATATAAGCACACGTTTATCTTTATTTTTAAAAAAACCTAAAATTCTAAGCATTTGAAAACAAGATAAATATTCTACCAAACCTTGTAGAAAGTACATATAATAATGCATAACAATTTACAAAATTGAAATTAATTTATCGCATGCAAAATCAATTTTAGAGTTTTATTATTATTTAATTATAATCTTTAAAAATTTATATTCTTGAAAATTCATTAATTTCTTCAATTAAATATTATATCACCAGGAATTTCTCCACTTTAATCAAGAAAAAATTACTGATTGGCTTAAAGTTCATCATAAAAATAGATATATAAATATTACTTAAAATATTTTGTACTAATAACAGTTGGGATCTTAAAATATCTGTGCTTTTGAATGCAAATATAAATAACAAAAATTTAAATAGGAGAGTGGTGTTTTTGACTCTGAAATGGGTTGAGCTAAAATGTATGTTAATATTCGAAAGCTATACGTTAGGCAGATGTGCAAGTTATATATTACTTTTTTGTAACTGTAACAAATATTCCACATATAAACATGCTCTATTGGACTCTTTTTTATTTTTCATCTAAGTCTTAAAAACAGTTTTGATTAGTTGTGTACAGAAAATATTTTCCTATTAAAAAAAAAGTTTAATATCTTACCTTTTGGTACCGTTGACAGTTTTTTTCACCTCATCATGATTAAGGCGTGAGCATCCGAAATCCCAGATGAGACATTATTAAAAATGAATTTTTATGTTGCAACACCTATCTATTATTTCTAGCTCAAATGTGTTTCATCGTAATAACAATACATATCTATAATACATTTATAAAACAATGAAATGAAATGATCTTCAAAGTCTGGCACTTTTTGAAAGTTATTCAAGAAGCTTTCTAGACATCCACCGAATCTCTGTTCCATTCCGTTATGCAATCAGGAGTATTTTATTCCGATACGAAAAACTCATGCTCTTCAAGTCGAATGCTCATAAAACATTTCCGCATCCATATTGCACAAGACGTTTGGTTGAAGGACGCGAGCTACTTGTATAGTCGTTCACATTGCATAAATATATTTCTCGCCACTTCCGCATGGTGTAAATGTCAAGACGTGTCGCTTTCTCTAACAAATTCACATTCCGATGCCATCGCAAAAGACAGAAGCCTTCTTCAAGTTGACATTCCATAAATTTTCGGGTCGAATAAGACTACACCATTCCAATTTCATGGGAAGATCTTGTGGCAGTATTTTCATCGTTTTACCAAAACATCCATCTAGGAGGTACTTTCAATTACTGGTTTCCAATTTCACACACATGAACTTCGTGCTCATTTATGTGTTTAATAACATTTATTTAATTTACTGTTGGCTGTAAGTGTCATTCCTTTACGTTTAAATATACGGAAATGAATGAGAGAGCAATACACGGCTAAATTAGATGTTCTTTCAGAACTCAGGTTCTGACTGAGTAAAAGTTTTGATACACTCTGTTGCTAACCAATGAAATTTTTCACACTTTTGTATTTTCAAAATTTATTATTGGAATTAAATGAAATTAGAATCATTGGAATTATTTAAGCTATTATTAATTAAGCAATTCGACAATAATAAGAAGATGTAGGGTAAGAAGGTAAGGGATCTAGAGAAAAAAATACTTTACACACACACACACACACACACACATATATATATATATTATGACGCATTTACAATAAATAATTATTTCAGAGTCTTAAAAGACACACACGCTGAGTTTATTTTTTCTCTCCTAAAAGTAAGCACTATTTTTATTTTTTAAATTTGTGTTTTAGAATGAGTAAAAATTCTCAAGAAATTGGAAATTGCATTAATAGAAAAAGAAAAGGAAGTGATGTCTCAATATTTTCCTGGAAATATTGTTTCAAATACAATAAAGTTTAAAGAGAACAAAAGATTTCGCAACATATAACTTATTCATCCCCATTATTTTGAATTATAAAAAAAAAGAAACCACTAAATTTGATTACAAATTCTGTATTTCTTAAAGCTTAAAAAATTATACTTAAGCAGTTTATCGTTTATTAATAACGTATATATTAAATAGAATCTGAAAAATTTGCTTCTCCATTTTTGATGAAGTAAATAAATTTTTCTACATTCGACGCTATAAATTTTAATTAACTAATAACTTACATTAGTTTTATTTATTAACCAATTTCTAAGTTTTTTAAATGTACACATATTTATATAATAAAAATTTGAAACATATCCTATAAATCGCTTTTCAAAACCGCTGCTTACCACATGTATCGAAATTTATTTCTAAATTTCTGAAATGAAACATTAGAATATTTTATTCAATAATAGTTAATAAAATAATTATACTGCAATTATGTTATTAAAGAATAATCATGCTTGTTAATAACTACCCTACAGCATTATTAATAAATCTAAAACTATTTGTATCCGAAAACATCATAAATAACTTATAAAGCAAATTTTTTTTTAAATATAATAGTCGGTATATTTAATAATACATTTTTCAGTTAAACTATTTAGTTTTACTTCAAAACTTAGGCTGATATTAATTAAAGTATTCTTCTTGAAAGTGAATTAATTAAAATTTCAATCTCATTAATGCTTTTGTTTTTAGAAGAGGAATATATTTATCGACTAATGCAGTTTAATATAATTAGCTTTCCAGTCTTAAAAATTTTAATTTATAATAATTAACTGTTCATTAAGTAACTACTTCTGTATGAATAGCGCTATTGAAATAACAAATATTTTTCTGCAAACCTATACAAAATTATTTCAACGGTGTCAGTAAGCTCAATAAACAAATAACTTAGATTATTAAATTACACAGATGTTCAAAATTACGAGAATTTTCCCATTTGTTGTTTTTAAGTACTGGTGATATCTTAATAAAATTAGATGCTCATATAACACACACAAAAATGTAAACATTATACAACAATAATGGTTCCTACACATGATCATTTTATGATTCATCTAAGTTAGAAACTTTAGAAGAGATGTTACTAAGATGGAACAAAAAAAAGAAAGAAACAAGCCTTACAGTAGTCGCATATGATGTGTAATATCTGACATGTTGCAATAATAACTTATATCCTGAAAAATTGAATCGGGTATCATCTGTCGAATAACTATATCTTTTATGAAAATTTTATTTAATTAACACAAGGAGTAAAAAATGCAATTTTTTATCAAAAATAATAATTCTTGTTCAATTTGGGGGAAGAGCGGAGTTAATAGACTTATAACTAAAATATGACACATATACATGTGATTTCAAAGTACTTAAAAACCGTTGAAAAACAGCATCAATAACAGTACCACTGTTATTTGTCGAAATATTTTGATTAGTGTTCATTTCGAGCTTGAGTTTACCATTCAAAAAGGCTATGAGCGGCTCAGCTTTGAGCAAAAAAAAGTGATGTTAAAATTAAAATCCCCTCTCAAAATCATGGGAAACGAGTGATAGTTTTTTTTAAAGTGCAGAACTATCTTCAGTATATCCCTTTAAGACCCGAATTACTTTTTATGTTTAAATATTAAATTCTTATGTGGTTATTAATAATATATGGACCCCAATGACACTGGGAAAAATAGTAAAAAATTTCCCACTCCTCCCCCCTGGAACCAAATTGTTAAGTTGATCGGTACTCGAGAATTTTATGCAAAACAGTCACAAAGAAAAATAACCTTTCTTTAAGAGCGATACGAATTTATTATCGGAAATCCAATTCTCTTTAAATACAGGATTCCGCAGCAATATTCACAAAGTAAATCTCCGCGAAGGTCTTCTTACCTTCAACAGAAATCAAACACAATTATCAGTATTTAAAATATACGCATGTAAAAGATTATTCACAAGCATAGCCGAGCTAATCGGTAATCAAAACAATGCTCACTAATCACGGGTTGAATCAAGACTGACTCGTTGCGACTAGAACCGCTGTATTTATAGACCCGTGGAAACTTCCAGAAAATCCGCACGCGTAACACAGAGCGGGAAATTAGTAGAGAAATCCACTAATATCTAGAAGAATCTAGGGGGTCCTGAACTCGCCAAATTGGTGGCAAACTTGGTTCCATCGCCAAGATCTCACCATGTCCCCATTGTCGTCACTTCTTGTTACCATTTCCGTCCCTTTTTACGAAATCACTCCGACAAATATCCAGCAACCCAGAGGAAAGATGTTACACATAAAAAATGCATTAATAGTAAGAATGTTGCTCTTTTACAGTTAAGCAACTTTCGCAACGCTAATTTGTGTTCGAAAAGAAAAAGTATACGACTATTGGTAGTCGGTAATGTTTCTCAAGATATATTGTTTTTTCATCGTGGATTACTCTTTGAAAAGGGAAGACGATTGACAATGACTTTCCAAAGGGCATTCTAAACGTGGTAATCTTCTGGAGATCTGGTTGGTGATGATCCTCCAAAAAACATTATCACTTTTTAAAAATTCATCTAACACAGCAAACATGGGGTTTCTCAGCACACACACACACACACAGCTAAAGGGCCTTTATCAAAGACATAGATTTTTGTGCACTTGTCTGCGACATCATCAAACGCATCGTATCTGTCCAGACTATCAAGTTTCCACTGTTACATTGGTTTATTTATCGGATAACATGTAAATGGCTCCTTCTTTTCTGCAGATGAAAGTACGTCGGAAATCAGTGGTTATGCTAAATCTGGAATCCTTAATAAACGTGGTTATACTATTTTTGAATTCATTAATATAAGGTAGCGATCTCTCTTGTAGGTCAAGTTGCACTACATCATACTAAATGGGATCTACAGTACATAAAAGTCAAAAGTACGCTAATAAAATTTCTTCTTACAAACCAACCTTTTTCAAGAAGCTTTCTGGAAACTGTAACCATTAGAATTTGGCCACATGAAATTCATGAGACATGAAGTTCCAGCAAAGCTACATTATAATGGACAAATATCGAACTCATTAATTGTTGTAGCACTTGGTCACTTTGGCTCTCCACATATCCTGTCTCATTTAACTTTTGCTATACGGGCAAGTTCCACACAGTTAAACGTTACGTTAAAGTACCATTTAACAATCAACCCTTTAAAACTTCCTTTCTGTAATTCATACCGACTATTTGCCTCTGCATTTCGCTATTCAAACGTGTTTATGGTTACTTTTTTTAACTACTTTTACTGAAGGCTAAAGAATAAAACTCAATGAAAGTTGCTATGGCGTGTAAGCGAATGAATTCTCAAGAGAAGTGGAAAACCAGTTTAGTGGCAAGGAAACCACAGTGCACTTTAAAACCTGTTTAGAAACATTTCAAAAAGTTCAATTATCAACACAAAACGGAAAACACATTCGATTTTAATGTAAATGCTTAAATAATAAAGAGCAATATTAAATGAAACAGCAAAAAATACGCTGAATGTGAAGATTGAATAGTTTTCGCTCATTTAAAATAAATTTTCAATGACTACAGAAAAATTGAGATGTGAAAATAAATATAGATATTTATTTTAAGTGAAATAGTGAAAATAGTGTACTGAACCCAAATGCACAAGTGACCAAAAGTTAGGAATAATTTGGAAAGTGTTGTTATGATAAGAATGAAGTATTAACAGAAAAATATGAAGCTCCACATATGTATACATGTTATATTTATGTTAACTAAAGACATAGTATTTGTATTTTTTTCATCAACAAAGACAGAAGGTATTTGTAATGCTGGAAGTTAAATTATACGAATGTGTATTTGACATTCTGATTATCTGTGTCTTTAACAAGCTCGCGCATACTTCAACTGTGATAAAATTACAATTTATAGTTTGGAGAAGACAAATGGACATGTTTATATGTGAGGCAGGATTATTCTTATGTTAGAAATTAACCCATATACTGATGCAAACTATAGAAATGGTACTACAACGTTAGAAACGTTTATAGGCAATTTCCAACATGTCGAAAGAAAATAAACACCTAGACCGGAACGATTTATCTCAGTTACTGCTCTACGTATCCAGGTCATGTTTGCTAGACAGTTTCGAACTTAATGTAACCAAGATTGCACATAGATGAAACTCTGAACAAATAGTTTACACACAGAGAAAATTTGGAAAGAGAGGTCTGTACACCAGGCATTAAGCTGATTGATTTTGATTTACTTGTACACAAATGACTAGCCCTTTATGATGGAATTGAGAGCATTGGAACAGGACATACAATCAATGAAGCAATATGTTGTTATCCAATAAATCATGATGCAATATATGTAGTAATTCACATCATATTATACTCTGTGAAGAAAGAGGAGAGAGAACATGTTACTACACTCAATAACTTCACAGAGCGAGATTAGTGTCCAAATGTTATAGGAAGCATAGTATCTACTTGACACATTTAGGGATGAATTAAAGGATGAAGATACATATGTAATTTTCTGGAACTTAATGTTCGAGTTTTACGAGGTACTGTTCTACACCGTTCTAAACTCGTATGGGTATATCTTCAAAGTGAAGATATCAAATGTATGCAATAGCCAGCAAGAGGTAACTACTATAATCAGATTGAGCATATATGGTACATACTTAGAGAAAGTTTTCAGCTCATCAACCTTCAGCAAGAGACATTTCTGAACTCAAAACTAATTTGCTAATGGAATGACTTTCAATACAATTGGGGTCCACACTTTTACCTGTAGCAGGAAGCATCACTACGATTCTTGTGTTACAACTAAAGGTAAGCACACGCATTGCTAATTATCTTTCGCTGTTTCTTTTCTTTTCATGGAGCGAAAATTGAACCATTTTGTTTTCACTCCCTTCTGTATCAATTGTGTAAAAGAACAGTACATTTCCAATACGTCCCTCAACTGCTCCCTTTTTTAAAATATATATTTACAGTAAGTGTGACAAATTTCATTTCATTCTGTCTTTACTCCACTCTATAATTAAGGAAATAATCTTTTATTTTAAACATTTAGACACCGGTGTATATTGAGAAAAGAAAGTAAAAATTGAAGTAGGAGTTTGATGACACCAATTACTTAACTTCTAAGCATTTAACCTGGAAGAGGTCACGCAGGGCCCAGAGTCAACGCAGGCTCATGAAATCTTGAATTCCGGAAAGGTTACGTATTTATTACCAATGACTTTGTCAGCATACTCCAATATGACCTTTTTCTTGAGAACTAAAATGTCTTTACAACATATCTTCCTCTTTTTTAAGAATGACAACCATTTTTACAATCTGAAGGTATTTGGGGTGAATATGTTCCCCACGCCACCACATTTGTTCCAAATTATTTTCAATGAAGAGGCTACATTTTCCCATTTAAGGACTTAATGGTTTGGATTGCTGAGCTTTACGGCTCATTATGGTTTATAAAAGTAAATTAACAGAATATAAATGAGAAATGAAGCATTTGCGATATCTGTTGGATGAAGTTGAAACATCTTAAAAAGAAACTGATCAGGATAGGGAAAACCCTGATGAAATAATGGATAGTAAACGTGATAGCCAAAGTAAATTTGAGAAAAGCGATGAACATGATAGGTTTCAGTAGAAAGGAAGATTTTGTAAATGCTGCTTAAAAAACTCCATCAAAAAAGATATAAAGCCACAAATGTACCACGGTATACAACGGTATGTCAAAAATAAATAAGATAAAATTCAACATGCTATTAGCACATCGTCTAAGGACAACAAAACTACGATAACTTAAACAAAACATGACAGTTTTTCCTGTAAATATTATTCCTGTAATTTTAGGGAAAAGTGTATTTAATCCGTGCCCTTTATTAAAACCCCACACATTTGAAACATTTTAGTGCAGTTCGATTATATATTTTCTCAAATAATTAAGAAAGAGTTGAAAAGTCCTTAAAAGAAGATAAGTATACTTCCTCTTAGTTAAATTATGCACTGCGATTTCAATTTTTCTCTTGCACAGTAAAAATAATTATAAGAAAAGAGTTGTGAAGAGACTGCGTCACCCTGTGCAACTAACGCGACTTCTTCGGTTTTAAAGTAAAAATTCGAGCAATGTGAGGTTTAATTAATTAGTAATTTATATGATTTGTTTCATTTTTGAAAATTCTATATTTGTAATGTTCATACAAAATAATGGATAATAAGATTATATGGAAATACTAAATCACTCATAATTTATTCATTAATTCCAAATTATTCTTTCAATAGTCGTTCATAAATGATAATTATTTAACATTATCCTCAAAAAACTTTGATTAAAAATTGATGATTGTTTTGTATCAAAGTGAGTTACTGAAAGCTATGCAAAGTTTTTTTCTGAATTAATTTTATAATTTGTTTCCTTCGTTTCAAAATATGGGTATTTAGTCAAGACCTACCTCTTTTCGGTAATTTGGATCAAACAAAATGAAAAGTCTAACTTTATCTTAAGCAAAAAGAAAGAAAGATCACTACCAAGGCATTGAAATGTTTTGATTTGCATACGAACTGAGAAGAAAATATTTTTATCTATTCTTGTAAAAGTAGTCCAAAAATATTTACAGAAGGGTATAGCAACATAGTTCCAAAATAAGATGTTTGGAACGTTTTTGAATTCAGGCTGATCATTATTTTTTTTAGTATTAACTAAAAATGTATGTATTATATCAGATCCTTCTAAGGAGGATTCCAGTCCTTATTTTTCTTTAACACGTTTTTTGAACAAGTTTCCATGGTGGCTTCCAGTTAGATCTTTTACAAAAACTCCTTTTAACATTATATTGATTTGCAAAGAATCTGCTTTGGAATTCTGAGGCATTTTGTGCAGAAATAAATTTATTGAACAAGAATTTATTGCAAGAACTTACTCCATACACGAAGCAAGAATGTTGCCTTTTTTAATCATGACTGAGTTACCGAATAATGTTACCGCGTTTGTTTTGTTAAGTGTCCAAATTTGTAACACTTTCTAAAGAGATAATTTATACTTTTATAATAATAAAAATAATAACAATTATTATGTGTAAGCGAGTGCGTGTGTGGCTCTTTTTTCCCAAATCCCCGTGTTTTCTACACTGGTGTGCAAAACTTAAGCAACAGGTGGGTTTATTGCCATAACTTCACGAAAAATCATCTGAGAGACATGAAATAAATTCAGAAATGAGGGAGCGTATTATGTACGTAAAGGATGACGAAAGCATCGGCGCTGAAAAAGGAATACAATGCATAAGGTACGGAATCAAGAAAAACAAGCTTTATTGAACGCATAGTATCGTGACCCATGATGGTCTATCTAACAGGAAGAACAACAAGCAGAAGTTCCTTAATATGGTATATGCCCTCCCCTCACTGCAAGGGTTACTTCGCACCGTCTCCGCATACTCAGAACAAGCTGGTGCAACATTTCTTGCGGTAGGAATACCCATTCTTCAATCAGCCTCTGTTTGAGTTGTTGGGTGTTCTCCGGATGATGTAAGCGTGCTGCAATACGTCTTCCCCTGACAAGAACTCCAGGACCACCGTAATGGTATCTTTCCTGGATGTTGAATAAAACCGTGTCCCGATCTCTTTCCAAATCAAAATGTGTCGAGAATCGCTTCTCTTACTGAACCGACTTTCATCCGTAAAGAGGACACGACTCCAGTGATCAGTTGTCCAGTTTTTGTGCTCTCTGCACCACTGTAAACGGTGGCGTTGGTGGTCAACTTTCAACGGGAGACTGCATACTGGACGGCGGGCGAATAGGCCCCCTTTGTGAAGGCGTCTGGCCACAGTAAGCCGCGACAATTGTCGCCCCGTTGCTGTAGAGAGTTGCTGAGCAATGACGCTTGCTGACTGCCGTCGGCCTCTTTTCGCCTGCAGGATAATATATCGGCCATCTCCTGCAGTTGTCGTCCCCTGGCGGCCACTTCCAACCTTTCCAACAGCTGTACCTGTGGTTTGGAACGCTTTCCAAGCGCGCGAAACGACTCTTTTGTTGATTCCGAACTCTGCAGTTGCACTGGTGACGATACGCCCCTCCTCCAGCTTTCCAATCATTCTTCCACGTGTGAAGTCGTCCAGGTGATTTCTTCTAGCCATATTTCACGAACTGACTCACTGGCACTTGCAATGAATATGTTGAATTGCGTCACCGTCCTTCATTTTATTCTACTGTTGAGCAGCGTGCGCCGACATCACGCGTTTTGCGTACGCTGACGTCGCTTCTGACGTTTTGTTCCTGATATTTGCATACGCATGACGTTTCTTCTGACTTACTTGTTCACTGTACTGATCTCCAGACCTCATTTTCTGCAATTTCATGACTATCTGCTAAATTTTTACATTGTTAAGTTTTGCACACCAGTGTAATTTTAAATTTACTTGTCTCGTAAAAGTAAATATTCAAATATCTATAACTTTATATGGATATTTTGTGAATTTTATTTATTTTTAGTAAAACTTGCTTTTCTGTTATAATAAAGGGGAAATGGTTGACAAAAATTTGGCTTGAGACATCTGAATAAAAGTACAGTACTACACAATATCTATGTCGTAGAGTCAATGGCAGATTTGTAGTTTTTATTGAAAAACAATTAATAACTTCTTTGGTTAAAAAGGAATTTCGTATTTACTAGTTTATAAAGAAAACAATAAGGGGAAACTGAGCGAAAGCTCTGTTTTTGGCGCGTATAAAAATTAATCATAATCATCTAGAATAATTCCATTGGTTCTTAAAGGATTACGATGTCGCTGCCTCTAAAGAAGAGGATTCTGATAATGCAACTTAGTGCGCTTCGTGTAAAATATTTTTTTTTCTAAATTCCGAGGCTTCTCTTATAAATAAATCACAACTCAGTGCATTAATCTAAGATTCTATTAACATGGCCATTAATAAGCAGAACTAAGAATTTAAAGATGAGTTAAATAAAATTAAGAAAAAACTCAGTCTTGTAAATTTTATTTAAAAAAAATTTTTAAAATAAAAAAAAGCATTTATTAGAATTATAGTTTTTATTTCATTGTTGACTGTAGAACTAAACACTTTTAATTCAGTAAATGAATAGTAAAAAGTATGGTTAATTGTATCGTATTTGTTAAAGGACAAAAAAAGAATTATTCTGGTAATACGTCTCGGAAACAGAAAGAAAAAAAAGAAAGATGTTCATGCGAAATAAAATTTCATAAACAAATTGTAACAGATCAATATAATATATATATATATATATATATATATATATATATATATATTCTTTTACTTTCTATCAAAGTATCACATATATTTCTGATGTGTTTGTACATTACCACTACTAAATTACGCACATCCAACACATGTATTTAATAATAACATTAGTTTAGGTATAAGATTTGTGTGTGTGCCTCTTTCGTAAGACATAATTATTCAATTTCTATCAATGCATTTCAAAAACTTTTTGTATTTTTTAGTTCAATCTTTTCATTGTCATTAGAACAAATAGAGGATAAATGTCACAAGCGTTAGATAGATCATTGTTTTGTAGATGTAATTAATTTCCGTAGGCGTCTTTGAAACAGCTTGTATTAAATCTAATTGTTCCGCAAAACAATAGGATAGACCTCGAATTGCCAGGGATAACATTCATTTTCAATTTCCATCTCCGATGCATATGTACCAGTATAATTTCTAATAAACATCTAATATCAGGAAAAGGGAATCTGTAGTTTCTCAGAACAGCAAATGTGTATTGCTTAACACGTAAAGACTAATGTTAAGAAATCAACTCATTTGTTCTCTGAATTCAATGGGATTTATTATCTTATACGCAAGAGAATGCTTCGAATAATTTCGAGTGTATTGCGGAATTCATTATCATTTGGTGACTTAAGAACTTTTTTTCATTTACTATCAAACAAATTGCAAGTCGATACTCAAAAATGAGTTAAAGAAAATTCTAATCATAATTAAAACAAGACTTTGGAAAATCATTAAAAATAAATGATGGATACATGAGTTTATTAAGAAAATTTGAAATGCAAATTTCAATGAATATTGAAAAGGTAACTGAAAATATTTCTCTAACTAGGCAATAGATTTCATAAAAACAGAAAAAAATTCTAAACAGCATTTTAGTGAATGGCGTGTAATAAACCAGAGTAAAAAACCAAGTCGAAGTCAATTTAAGTTTTAAATCAAGTTCATGATTAATGATCTTGCACCACACCGCTAATTTGCATGCTCAATTATAGTATATAAAAATAAAATTGCACTTCAACACATTTCTGTGACAAACGACGCGACCAAAAGGAAATTCCAGGAATTGATTAGATTAAAGAAACTTTTACCAATGGATTCGCCTTCATTTGTTTGATGAATCTTCAGCAACAACAAACAAATTACCAGGCATACTAAATAAAGAAATAGATACAAAAAGAGTCTCCCTATACGGGGTAAGTGGAAAGAATTACCTAAGTTATATCATAAATATAGATTGATTCTTGGCTAAAAACGATTTTGAGCACTCAAAAATATTAATTTCTGAATTAAACATTAGTTTCTGATAACGAATATTTCATAATAAATGACTGTTAGGGTGTTGTTTACTTAATTTTTTCAGACTTTCCACAACTTTTTTTTTCTGTTTTAATTATTTTTAATTATTAAGTCAACAAAATATGACTTAAAATAAGCTTATCTAAAAAAATTACTAAGATCAGGGTTTTAACTGTAAGATACTCATCATTACTTCCTTTTGAATGTTTAAGGTTTCTTGTTAAATCTAAATAATTATGCAGGAATTATTATTAAAAAAATAAATACTTAGTTTGAAAAAAAAGTTTCAATTTGATATTTGAATACAAGAGACTAAAAAAAATGTAAAAACCTTTTAATGTGATTAAATTTTAATGGATCATTGCAAAATGCGCTTCTTAAAAGTTTTTGTTCATTATATATCCCATATCCAAACTATGATTCATTAAAGATATTTTTAAGGATTTGATTGCATAATTTTAAATTTAAGTTGATTCATTAATGAATATTTATTTTTAACTCTCTTTTTCTCCAGAATTTTTAGCGAAGACATTATATATACGTATGGCATGATAAATTATATATCTTTGTTTTGGGAAAAAAACCATTTTTTTTCTATTGTCTGCTTGTAAAATTTATATCATCTTACTATATAATTTCAGTATTTTAGTTTAACAGAAAGTAAAAAGTATCTAATTAGATGAGAACAAAGTTTTGATTTAAATTAGTCTATAGGTCGAAAAATTCTTCTGTGGTATTCTAAAACTTTTGTTTCTATTCTAATTATATTTAATAGATTTAAATGCCATTTAAATGCGTTCATTTTTATGAAACAACTTAATGTGTTCAAAATATATAGATAGCAAACTTTTACATTATTAAAATAAAATTGAATGAAGACCACCTATATTACATTCGTAAAAATTCTTTAAAAGCCGTTCATAAAGGGCTTATTATTTATGACATACATTTTCTAAGCTATTGTATATTTACCTGGACGTACTAAAACACGGAAATATAGCACATCTTTCACTGAATATTTTTAAATGGATATTTTATTTTCCTTTTTTTTGCGCTTTTAAATACACTGAAGTGCCACAGAATTAGGGATAGCTGCCTAATAACGAGTAGGGCCTTCCCTGGTTTTTATAACGGCTGCCACACGACACGGCATAGATTCAACAAGTTTCCAGTAAACGTTCCACGGGAATCACTTGCCAAATATTGTCTAAAGCTGTCCATAATTCAGTAAGGTTCTTTGGTGCTGTGGAATGACCTTTCTCGCCGTGTTCCAAAACATCCCAACGATTCTTCATAGGATTTAAGTCTGGGCTTCAAGGTGGCTAATTTATAACAGAAAAGTCAGAGGAATGCTCCTCAAACCAGCCAGTAACCAATCGAGACTTGTGAGAGGTACAGTTGTCTTAATGTAAAATTCCATTACCGTGTGGATAACAGAACAGCATAAACGGATGGAAGTGATCAATCATCAACTCTATGTTCCTAATTGCATTGAGGGAGGTTGGTACATGCACCAAAAATCCTAAGCAGTATCATGAAAAAACACCCCAGACCATGATTGAGCCACCATGTCCTTGTACAGTTCCAACCTGGCATGCAGTATACATGGCTTCATGAGCCTGACGCTATATTCTGAGCCTCCCTCTGGCGTTAAGTAGTTAGAATCGATACTCATCACTCCCTGCTACTCGTTTCCAGTCCTCTGCACTTCAGTCTCTATGCTCTCCTGTTCAGGCAAGACGTGCAACCCAATGGTGAGCAATGAGCAATGGTACTCTCGTACATCGACGGCTCCCGAAACCCATACTGTGAAGCGATTGTTGCACCGGCCATTTACTAACTGTACGCCTGCCACCATCATTCAAATGAATGGTAATTTGAGCTAATATTTGGCTTCGCTGGCTACGTACAATATGTCTGAGCCGTCTCTTACTACATACTGTCAAGCCTAATTGTCTTTTGAAGTTTGCCCGATCACTAGTTTTTTGTCCATCATCCATGCATTCTCTTGACACTGTCGACCTTGAAAATCCTGTCTGTTTGACGATTTTGGAAATTGAATGGCTCATGCATCGCGCACCTACAATTTGTCCACAATCGAATGCGTATAAATCAGGCAGTTTATCCATACTGGCAATTCCAACAACTAATTCAGAACGCAACTAATTCAGAACGCCCCTCAGTTGCGCATAAATGATGCGCAGCGCTAGAAAATTTGCAAAGCTCTTGATCTTCCTAATTCAGTGTATATTGATCTGTCTACAAGTTTTACAAAAACAAAATTTAGAAATAATTTTAATTGTATTGGAAACTTTACTTACATTTATTGTCTTTGGTTAATGTATATTCAAAAGAAGTATATATAAACTAGAATAACTTTTTGTATATTGTCGAATTACTCAACAATAAGTAACGAGGAATTTGTTGGTTTATATCAATTAGTCTTTAATATGTCCACAGTAGCCAAATGGCCATAGTCGCAATCTTGCGACCCACGTTGTCCAGTCGTGGGGTCAAGCTCTACAGTCACAAGGGGCTATCAAGTACAGGAGTTGATGCACATTATATATCTTTTGAGGATCAAAGTCCTCCCGTTTGCGGGGTGTTGAAGATAGGAGGGGTTGCCAGCTCATGTATGGTCCTCATCACTTGATCATGGTTTAAAATTACGAGATCCTTCTCCAATAGCCCTTGTGTTTCTTCCGAGTATGACATAAATTAAAATCAAATCAAATAGTTTTTAATATATACCTCTTTTTTTAAAGAACACTTTCAGATACAGTAATTATGATGGTATTCAATTGTTACAAGATTAATGTTTGCAATTTATTACTAAAAATGAATAGTTTAATTCTTTGGAAATAATTTTTATAGAAACAGTATAAATTTTTTTCTTTTTTATTCTAATATATTTCCAAACGTTTACATGAACTATCTCATTCTTTCGCTAAGAATTGTTTTTAAAAAAATCAAAGAGAAAGCTTCTAAACGAAAAAGTGAATTACATTTTTTTATTAATCATTTTAATACGAAGTTATCATAATAGTTAGGAAGTAATCAATAGATAACCATAAATTATGTACAAGCAATATTTATATTTCTCTTCTCCTGAAAAAAAATGAGCATTTCGTTGGAATCCCATTTATTAGGAATTAATCACGAAGAATAGTTTTAAATCTGAGATACATGTTTAACACACTGACTGGAAATCTTAAGATATAAAAAAAATGGAATACTTTATAATTTAGAAAAAAATAAATATTACATTTTAAATTTAGATAATTTGTTAAATTCAATTACCTTAATTTATGCGTATGATTTATAAAGCAGTTGAAAAATCCTCAATGACCTTCCAAGCCAAGCTTTTTCTTTTATTTTCTTAAGGCATGAGACGACCCAAATTTCGCCTTTTTGTTGAAGTTTCGAAATTTCTTTTGTTTTTATTTTATAGCCCATACATTTAAGATTCCAAAAACACTCTATTTTTGTTTCTACTATATCTAGAAGCAAAGTTATAGCATAATTAGTATACCGGAAATGGAGTTTACAAAAACCAGAACTTGATCCCTACACAAAATATTTTTAAGTTATTGAAATTTTCAAAACGTGTTTTATTTAGTTCTATCTGTGTTATGAATCAAAATCTAACCTCTCTGTTTATATTTATGCAGTTTGTTGATTTTTTAAGAAAAACAAATAATTATTTTTTTAAAAAACCGTGTTTTAGCATAAAAAATGACATATTTCAAAAACTTTCAAAAGTATTACAAATCTGATAGCTCAGGTAATGATATTATATATGTACTGTATTGATATTAATCAAATATAGTAAGAATTTTCAATACAAGCCTTGTCGTAACTGCAATTTTTCACTAAAATTTATCACAAATTCCCAATATATTCAAAATTATTTTTTAATTTTGTGTAAATTGTACTTGAATTCTTAGTTTAAACCCATATTTCAAATAAAAAAGTTTTTATTTAGTTGAAAATCTACATATGTCAAAAAAAGTGCTTCAAATGTATATATTGTCACATACCTTAAAATTTAACATTTTTTAAAAAAAATTAAAGAGGATTCTTTTTTAGATTAGATCTAATAATGTATCTGATTAACTTTTAATAAAGCCAGTATTTGAAGAATATTCATTTAAGATATACAAACTGATAATTAATATAAAATAAAATGAATTGAAAATTATTTTTCTAGTTTTTTACTGTCAGATTAAATTCAATGTAGAGCTCTTAGTGGCGTTAATCCGTGGTCATTTAATGAAACTACACTTTTTTTAAAAAAAAATAGAAATGCATAGTCTAAGGTAATGTCAGGTAATGCCGCTAATAGTTAGCCAGACGAGTATAGATTAAGACTCAATTCCTGATCTGGAATAATTAGGTCAGATTTGTCCGATTTATCTAACTGGACTTCTAAATTCTCCTGCCGTGTTAATTTGTAGAGTGATATACTGAATAATAAGCATTATCTTCATCCAGCCATTCCTTTAAATTACGGAGTCTGTGACAGATGTTTCTTCGTGAAACACTACTGCATCATTCTGAATTTTGTAATTTGAAATAATCTAAATAGAATTTAACAGGAATATGTGACGAGTGATATTTTTGCCCCATTATTTCCCAAAGTAATGAGTTTGAAACTAAGTTAAAGTCTTGGTGAAGTTTAAGTGTTCCAATTACGGGTTGAAATTACCAAGCAAATATCCATTCCTTAATATGGATTCAAATCTAAGCTGCACTGAACGAGTAACTACCACAAAAGCCATTTACTACAGAAGAAGCTATAACTCTAAGAATTTCATTCAAGTTTCGTTTCGCAAAATTTATTGATATTGTACACATAGTTATTTCTGTTGAAGGAGAACATTTAAAATTTGATTACATACATTCATTTCTAGACTAGAAACTTAGTAGGGAACTTTAGAATTTTTAATGCCACAGAATTTAATTTCTGAGGGATGATTTCTCAATACACGTAACATCTCTTAAAATCCTCTTTGCCCTTGAAGCAGTTAATAGGGATTAAAATGTCAAGAATACTAATGCACTGGCATGGAAACATTGATTTTAGATTATTTTAAGCCAATTTTACTCAATCGTGAAAAGCTATTTAACTCATAAGTTTTCCCCACAGATTTCATAGACTACTTAACCTAATCAGTTTTGATGTAGATATTTAAAGAAATTATAACTTTCGAAAAATTTGACATTTATATCTAAATTGCAAAATTTTAACTGCGAGAAGCTAATTTTGAACTTTTAGGATAATAGCTAACCTTTTATGTAATAATAATAAAAAAAATAAACCAGTGAGTTTCCGGAGATTTACGTACTGCATTTTTTACCTTAACCCTTTAAGTGCCACCAGCGTATATACGTCTCTTTCAACCAGAAAGTTTGTGACGGTCTATTCATGTTCCGTTAAATACTAATCCTCTTGGGAAATATTGGGTGTTTAAAAATTATTATATCATAAAGCTGCCTCCCGAAGAAGATGTGACTATGCAAATTGAGACTTGTATATAAAGTTTAAGCTTTCAGGTTAGAAAGGACAGGTAAGTTAGACTACTAACGGTGAGCAGTGATTAATTAAACTTGAAAGAGAGACGGGAATATTTCGTAGCTGATATTGTAATATTAAAGATGACGATCTGTCAACTAGGAATCAAAATTGATTAGGTAGCGAAAATTAGAAGTTATTGTTTTGACGCAAATGATCTGATTATTTAAAGTCTTCTCGTATCTCACATACCTCGTTAATTGCTCTCCTTATTTGGTATTTGGGTGCATCTTTAAACTTGGTTAAGGCTACATTGTACCCTGAAAACTTCATAATTACTGAAAAAAATATGTTTGCATTTTCTTGTGGCCTATATCATTAAAAAGCTCACCACCAAATTTCCGATCTGTTAGCAAATTAGATTTTAAGATATTTGAAGTTTTCTAGGATATGATTTTGGTTTCGGTTTCATTTTAAAGCCGTTTTCCACTCTTAAATTGAATTAATTAAAAATATTTTTGAGAACATTCAACTCTTTTAGTGTGAAATGCTTATTAATTCCAATTTTCATTATTAAAACCATTTCTGCTTGATTATGTTCTGAGTTTTTTGGGTTCTCATAATTAGTTAACTAAGAGTAATTTCAAGGCCAATTTTTGCCTTAAAAATAATTTATATAACCTAAAGATTTATCATTATTTTTTTCATCTTCATAAAATGCCATGGCCAAAACGTTCTCGGGTTGCTGTGAGAAACAATATTTGGAAGAGATGGAATACTGCTGAAAATGATGTATCTAAAAATCAGTCATCAGCTGATTCTGATTCTAACAAGTATTCTGAATTCAAATATTGCAGATAAAACTGAATATTTCCTTGATGTTTCAAACTGCATTACATTTAACATATTGTAATACTATATTTTAGTATTTTAAAGTCGCACAAGAAGAGCTAAGTCTTCCTAAAATGTCCCAATTTAAAACTGAAAACATTAAATTTGATGAACAAACCTGGCTATTTAAGTTATTATTATTATTATTTTGCACATAAATGCTTTGTGTTTCAAACCTTTTGTGAAAATATTAGGTTAAGATTAAGTTGAATAAACTGACGTAATAAATGCTACCAATATTATGTATGCTAAAATATATTTTGAATTAAAAATATTATATTTTCAGTCATCTTTAACTAAAACAGTATTTTTATGTAGAACATACATTGAAAAAAAGCATACTAAAACATTAGAACTTTACGGGCATTTTAAGTTTTTGTTTTATGCCTTTACAAACTTTAAATGCGTTTTTCCTCACTTTCAATTTTGAAGGTATAAGTGTTTTCTCATCCCTAAGGCTTTTTTCTGTTCAAGATAGAGCCTTGAAACTTTTTGTATATACTCCCAACCCCATGTTTTATAAAAGTTAGTATGGATTTAGGGCAGATATCTCTAATTATTTTTTTAAAAATTGCTCAAGTTACTATTTTAAAAATTTTCGTGTTTTTTCTATGTTTTTATAAAGAAATAATTATTAAAAATCAATAAGGGAATATATAGATTTTCAAATCTATACTAACTTTTGTTTGCCATAATCTTAGAAACATGAATTACTTATATAAAATGATTAAAAAATTTTCTTACATGAAGAATCAACTTAATAATATATTCTGAATATAAAACATAAATTAATTTTATTGCTATACTGTCTCCAGAAATTTTTTTTGAAAAAGGGTACTGTGTAGTTTTAATTGAATTTGTGTTGTTGTTCTTATCTGAGAATAAATTTTAGTTATTTTGAATATGGATAGGCTTCCTTCCGAGTCTTCTACATCATTGATAGAGTTGGAAAGAGCCTTACAAGTTAACAGCCTGGACGTATATATACGTCTCCCAGAAAAGCGATATTTTCTTTGTGCTACTATCAATAAACTTACTTCGATGCTTTTGAAATGCAATAAAATGTCTTTGAAAGTGTTTGTGAAGGATTTGCTTATTTCAGAGAAAGAATTTCTTATTTATTCTCTTTCTCTCCCCCCTTCCAATTCACCGCAAATGTGCAGCTATGTAAAAAACGATGACACTGATGATCGAATGGAGTAACTTTTAATCCGCTATAAAGGGGTTATATATAGTTAGTTGCATTTAGGATAGGACTACGTCAAAAAACACTTTAGTTTTTTTAATGGCATGATGTTAGATTCCATACATTGTGGAGAAATTCATTGTTGACTATCTGTAAATTGAAATACTTCTAGGTTTAATAAATTTTAGGATATGCACAGGAAGAAAAGCCCTAAAATTTTATTTGAAAAGTAACAGTAGAATTCATAATAATCAATTTTTCTTTACCGTAAGCACTGTAACTAATTAAAATTCTTTGAATTATATTATATTTCTGACTATAAACATCATTTTAAATGAATAAACACAAAAAATCAATAAAAAAATAAGAATATAATAAGGTCATTTCAATATTTTTATTGCTTGGCTTTAAATTTGAATGAATAAGCAAAACGAAACATGTTTCTTTCAAAATTTACCCACAAATTATAATTTTATCGGAAATTTAGTATTATTTGTACTTAGAGACAATAAAGAGATTTATAATATTTTTCTTATTCGACTGAAAACAAATACGTGAACAAATAAAGATGAATCTACCATCATTATGTGCATTCATATATATACATGAAATAGGTTTCTTATGGATGAGTAAGTTTGGTACAGTGACATTATAAAGAAACACGAGAGCTTTTGGAAACGTACTTCATAATTATGTATCTCAGTCAAGCAGTGGAGATGACACATGAGATGGCACCCAATCTACATACTACAACACCAAGACAACGGGAGCACTCCCAGTAATGACTGATTTTAACCCTTTATCTAACGCATTATGAATTACTGTAGTTTTTTTCCTGCAATGTTTTTTTTGGATCACTAAATTGAAGATTAAGGGATATACACATAAGCAAAATACACCACTGGTAAATTTAATCCATTATAGCTAATTAATTAATTAAAGATATGCAACTGTAAAATTAAATACATACACTGTTCACTTAAAATAAATAGCCAAATCGTTTTCTGAGGTCTTCCTAAACATACAAAAAATAAGAGACTTAAATTTTGACATTTACTATTTTTTCGGGACAAAAATGGTAATCTTTGCAATCCATTGAAAACGCCGTCAGCTAAAAATGCAATGTCTGCCATAAAACTATTCGCCTTCCTGCTAAAATACTCATCATACAACCCGTGCTGCAATATATCTTGAAAGAGTGGATTTAAAAGAATATTCCAGCTAAGTACCGTCAGAGTATTCGTAAAAATGGTTATTCTATGCAATTTTAAAATCAGCGGTACTTGTAAGTACCATCAGTAGATAAAGGGTTAAGTGAATCAATCTCTCTTCACACCGGGGTTTCTTTTCATTATCTTGTGGAATAAGTTTAAATAGTATGTATTTTAGTGGTACGAACATTCCATATAAAAATGGCTACAAATCGGGGTTGAAAGGTGAAAATTATTTTATTTTATTTTTCTTCACTCTGAAAACATTAGCTTTACCACTGAAATAATCCCGGAATAACATAAAAAGGATTTTAAAAAAAGTTATTTTGTTGAATACACTGTATTATAAATTGAAACATTGGAGCCCACTATGAGGAATACTCCATGAACTCACCATGTATTCAATTATAAACTAAAGATCTTAAAATAGTCACAGATGATAATGCTCAAAAAACATTGGATGCTGCATAGATTAAGAAATCCCTTTGATAATGAATTTCAAAATAGAAGTTATGGAAAAAAATCTTCTAATTCAGAAAAATATATGTGCCAATTGAAGAAATTGTTTTTTTAACTAATTAATGATAGATAATATATGTATAATTAAAAATAACAGATTGATGATTCTCAGAAGATTCTTTTAAAAATCTGTATTTCTATTGTTTTACATAAAAAATATATTTTTCGAAGTAATCCAAAAGTGGATAAAATACATTGGTACTTATTATAATGTAACTAATTTAAATATTCCAGTTTGATATTTAACTCAATATTTTATCCTGAAGTAAAGTGTAACAAATATTATCATGTAATATTTTGTTCACAATATTTGGTCTTTTACAGTTTTGTAATATTTGTGTCAAGCTTTGAATATGTTGCTGTGATTCTCTTATTAGAATATCACTATATTTATCAGTCTCCTTCAATACCTTTTTTCATTTCTTGGTCTGCATTCAAGGGAGCCGTCTTAAGCAAAACTGCTTCCCTAAAAACTGTATTGTCTGATAGAAATGATAACTGAAATGCAGCTTAAATTTAATTTAAGTAAACTATTGTAGGTATAAGAGCATATTTTTAGAAAAATTGGGAATTTTTAAAGTTACTTTATATATATATTTGTCAAAGCAGCCTTTCTATGAAAAATTAAAATGAATGAAAAAGAAAGTAGGGGGCAATTTTTTAGAAGGAAATCCAATATTGGAAGACAAAACAGATACAGACAAAGAAATAGCTATTGAAATAATCTAATAGAAATAAGACGTTCAACCTTAAGTACTACCACTTATATTTTTTTGAAACACACACACGTGTGTGTATCTCCCCATCTGTATCTCTCTCTCTCTATGTACATAATCAAATCATACGGTTAATTTTTTACACGTTATGAAAAAAATTCTATAAAGAATTACGTCAATGTTTAATGTCTATGTCTTCAAAATTGTGTTATAAATAATTATTTATACAACAGGAACAGAGATTACAGAAAAGGAATGCGAATAAGCATATTTATTAGTTTTGCATCAAAGATTGGAAATTAAATAAAAATATAAATGATGGTCCCCGGTTTAAACATATTTTCTGCTATGTTTCAATTGATTACTAATTGCTTTACCATTTAATATTGTGCATTGATTTATGAATGTTTTTAGTGCTTGTTATTTAATTATGTCACTCTTTCTTTACATTTGGATAATATTTTATAAAATTTAAAACTTTACAATTAAACTAAATCTTTTATAATTAAATTATGAATTTCAGATGCACATATTTTTATCTATAAATAAAAACCAATTAAGGAGAACAAGACTAATGTAACTGAAAAGTCACAAAGTAATTGAACAATTGACTCCAGAATTTAACTTCATTAATTTCCATTAATGACAAATTTTTAAATTATTTTTTTAAAACTGAATTAATAAAAGGATTATAATGTGTTGCAATAATTGACAACTTTGGGTTTACATTGTAATGTAAATCATTTTTAATTGTTCAAACTTTAATGAAATGAAATAATTCATTTATCTGCAAACCATTTTTTCCTGGATGACTTTTTGACATGTGATGAAGTGCAATGCTTTGAAACAATAAATCATTCATTTTCTTTTTCATAACTAGATTATAGCGATTCTATTTTAAATACGTTAATCAGGATTCGTTCCGAGGATAGGGTAGTGTGTACTATACTTTATTTTTTAAATACAAAATATAACAAAATTTAAATGGGAAAAAAATTGGAAAATTATATTCATAATTAATTCCTTATTATTTTATTATAAATGTATGTATCTGTAAAATGTTACCGTAACATACTTTATGTAGTATCTTTTTATATATAAGTAAAATATTATTTAAAAATCTACAGTACATTTTTTTTAATGTTAGTGAAAAATATATTCTGAGCAAATTATAAACTATCTGTATATCATTTTGTTTTATTCACGCGTATAGAGTAGCATTAAAATCAAACCTTAAATACTATATGTATAAGTTCATGAGTTCATATAAGTTTATGAAATTACAATTAAATAATTATTTTAGCCTCATATAAGCATCCCTGAAGAATTTGTTTATCAAAAACACATAACAAAATTTCGATTTAAAAGTATTGGCTATACTATATGATTTGAAAATGCTATATTTTATGCACGTGTTTCACAATAAAAAATTTAATTAATCGCGTTATGTATTTCCTGAGATGAATGAAATCAAATACATTCAAAAAATACATAGAAAGTCTAAAATAAATGTTTTTAAAAATTGTCTGTAAATGATAAAATAAACGTAATTCTCTTTTCTGTGATTATTGATATCCGGATAAAACATTCCAGCAAAAATATACTTTTCCGGAAACGACTCAATTAAAAAATAGCACCAATAAATTTCTAGCAATATTTTAGAAATAGTTTTATAATCGCATTTCGATATTTTATAACCCACTATTTTTCATTATAGCCTACATCATATAATGGAAAAGTTATTTTACAAATAAAATTTAAAATATATTTTTCTAATTAATTTAACGATTGTTCTGAAAACAAAATTGAATAAACTCATAATCCTATATAGGTACACAAACTTTATTAACTAAACATCCATAATATTATTGATTTTTTTAGAATACTAATGTAAATCTTTACCAAATTATGAATGAATTAAGATTTATGAACTCATAAAATCTTATGTACACTAATAAGGACATTAATTTTGCTTTTAATGAAATAATTTTTGAAGACAACGCGATACAAGAGGTTTATTTAGCTATAAAACCAAAATTTCAATTCTTATAAAATGTAGTACTTTTTTATTAACTATTTCAGGTAAATATCATGAGCAAATACCATGCTAATTTTTTCTAAGTAACTTTATGTGAATAAAATACAGTTGGTCTTAGAAAATATTGTTCATGTAAAGGTTCATTTTTTTAGAAAAAGGAAGCGTTCAATTTAAATAATAAATGAGACCTCCTTGAGACTATATCGTTAAATAATATATCATTAAATTAAGGTACTTGATACATATTTATTTTTTAAGTTATATATTGGACTTCCTTTTTTTGTGAGTGTTTACTGTAATTACTTTTACCATTAATTTATTTCTCATTTAAAAGGATAGCTGCATTATCCGTATCAACAAGGAGGTTAGATATACTTTTCTATCTTTGAAGCCTGAAATTATTGTTCAGATATTTTCTACCTTCTCTTTATCTCAGTAAGTGCAGTATAAATTCAGATCTCTCTCTATACGAATATTTTTACGAAATGGAGCGTAATGACAGCGATTCCAGGGAAAGACTAATGAGTACTTTGGTTTCATGAAATGAAATCCTATTCATGAATATTCAGTGTGCATTTTGAGTTTATTATAAAAGCAAACCTTCTGGTGTAAAATCAATAAAGCGATGGTATGAAATGCTTAAAGAAATGGGCAGCTTTATAAGCCTTTTTAGAAATAGGAGGCCTAGTGTGAGTGAAGTAACTGTTGACAATCATTTCAACGGAGTCCTAAATCAACTTGTGAAAAATCACGTCAACTTCAAATATCGAGAGCAAGTTTGGTAAAACTTCTTCATAAAGTGCTTAAGTTGCATCCTTATAAAACGCAAGTCAAATTAAAGAACGTTTGGCAAGAACTAGAATGCCGCTTTGACATTCTCTGAGCTATTGAAGGGGCACACGTTGAAATTTACCCAGGTAAATGGTCTTGTAAAAAAATTATAATAATATTTAAAATGTTTCGAAAGAAAACATTTATCTAATTATAATAGCTTGAGCACAATAAATATTTAACATAGGGACAAAACTTTCGGTTCCCCCTGGATTTACTGATGCTCTGTTCTTAATATTTTTTCGAAAATCTATGTAGTTATTTTGTAACTACAGAAAATATAGAGAATAATTTCCAAGTTTTCACAAATTAGCTGACCTTGTTACTCACAACGACAAATTAAAGGTTGGTGGGTAAAATGGAACCTGTAATAATCATTTTAAGTCAATGTGTACGTCAAAATGATGCACATCGGTATTCTAGTGTTAAATCAATTCTCGCAACATTACCATTTTCCCTATTTAACGGCTAGCAGAAGCATTTCAAGCGGCGGTGAAATTAATCGAATCATTATTACGTGTCAAAACCTCCTTATTAATGCTCCTGTCAGATTGCAATGTACCAAGAAACTGTTATTTCTAGGCCACATAAACGCTTACATAATTATCAAAAGTAAAATCATTACTTAGAACAACTGAACGGAGACACCGTGGCACATAACCATTTATGATGAAGAGAAAGCATTACCTTCGACTTGTTGTATATTTATTGGTGAATTTAACACTCGAAATTGTCTTTCCTTTTATTGGATACTTTACAATGATGTGTCTTACTGCATCCTTTCAAAGCTCTTTTACTAAGAGGTCGTAAAATAAATCTCTTATAATATAATACTTATTCTCTATTTTACGATTGGAGTACGTATTCAATGCGGAAATTTTTCATTTCTATTAAATTTGAACAGAAAAAAATATTTGGAATTTCATTAGTTCCAAATGATTAAATTGATCTACATTATTTTTTTTAAATAAAACTTAATGCCGATAAATTTTGCTAACTCTAAGCAAGTATATATATTTTATTCACAAACAGCAAATAATACATTCATGTCTGAAATAATATTGAGGTAAGTTTAAATAAGTTATTTCTAACGATTCTCTAGATGATAATTATTAAAGATGATTTGGTGAACTTAATAAACACTAACAATTGTCCAATGTGTAGTAAAATTAAATTAAAAATTTCCAATAATGCTGTTACATATCATCAAAAAACCCATAAATATATAAATTATTATAGTTATTTCGTAAATATATAAGCAATACTTCTATGCTAAATATGTCTAGATATTTACGTAAATATTTTCAAGAAAACTGGTTGATCATCTTAACATTTATCTTATTAAATTATTCGTTAGTATAAGTAATAGTTTAATTTTTTAGTTTTCCTTTTGCTGTAAAAAATATAAGGATATTTTCTTTCTTTTTTTTTCTTTTTTCAATAATCTAAACATGGGTGCTGATTTACAATTGCTCACTGAGTTTCTGATAGTAATATTTTAGTAACTAAATATGTAAAAAAAATTCTCTGTCAGAATTAATATTGATCCTGTGATTAATATTTTCCTGCCTAGAATAAAACTGAGGTTACACTTTATCGATTCAAATTGTAGTGATACATAAATTGCAAAATCTGTCTTCAGAGGCTAAATTCCAAACCTCTGAGGTAGCCCACTATATAATTTTAAATAATGAATTTGAACTAAAGTCCAGATATATAAAGGAAATCTGCCGAAGAATGAAATAGACATTTTTCAAATAATTTTCATGCTCAATGATTTACCCTACTTTATAGTTGGAAACGTCCTTTGCACATGTTTTAGTTGGAAATCTGGTGTTTTTTATTTATTTATTTTTCTTCTTTTCTTGTCTGATCAATTTTTTTCTGCAAAATGGAGATATGAAATAAGAAATCCATTTTCAAAAGTTACATCAACATTTTTTCTTGATTCAAATGTGTAACATTTCTTACATTTTAATTCTATAGAGTTATGCTAGATCTTTGTATTTAAATTTTTACATAAAGTCATACTAATACAACAAAACGTTTGAGCATCAGGTCAGAGTGAATCACTGTTATAATTATCAAAATCTGTTATAGATGTTGTTATAGTAAAGATAAGAAATGAGTGCATTTGAACGCATTGTTATTTTCATTACATAATACTAAACTAAGAAAACAATACAATGGGGAATACTTACTCAAATTAGTTTATAAGCAATTTAAATGTTTTTGAACAATTGAAAAAAAATCTGGTGATACCTCAAAAACATTTGTTTATGAGTAATTTCATAATAACTTTATAAGAGCTATATGCAGAAAATACATATGCAGTGATCATAATAAAGATGCACTTGATTGTGAGGAGAAAAAAAAGCAATGATATATTATAATTTTAAGTACTAATTTCGTCTTTAATAAATTACAATTTTACATATGTATTTAGCACGCATTCAAAAAAATTGAGATGAATTCCTCAAGTTTCTAAATCTCAAACAACTCTCAGTTTTCAATTTCTGGTTGAAGTTCTTACTTAATAATTTGTAATCATATTAAACTATTATATTTAATACTGCGTTATGTAGATTGCATTATGCTATTAATATAGTTAATAAATATTTTTAGAAATATTACATATTTCTAGGAGTATTGAACTTGTCAAATCGAATCTCAGAGTAGACGTTTAATATTAGTTCGTATACGAGTATTTATATGAAAATTCGGTATGGGCACTCCTCTAATTCATATTATATATATACGAAACATATTTTTAAATATAAAACATTATGAATGGATTTCTATTTTATAATAATTATTTAAACTACTTTTATAGACAATTATAAGGCTGATTTATATTTTAATATTCAACTTTTAGTTGATTGAATAATAAATTAAGTTCGTATTGGCTGTTACCTGTAACATTGAAGCCACACCCGTAGTAAAAGCGATAAATATTCGTTGTGACATTTAATAATTGTCCTATCTATTCAAGAACAGTAAATCATTTTCATGCACTCTGTTGTTTCTTCGAAGGATTCTCATTAAAAATTTTATCGCAATGATTTAGATCAGCAGAATTGATGAATCGTATGGATTTAGCTTTGTTAAAAAAATGGAGGTAGCTTCTCTCGCCAATATTATTAACTGAGAGTCGTACGTTGACAAATTGAATCATTGATATCATCATTTATTGAGTAAAATAGATCATCATTTTTCTTTTTTTATCTATTCCTTTGACAAGGTACCTTTACCAACAGAAAGTTTGAATTCATTGTAATTTGTGAAACATTTAAATGAACAAATTTGTATTTTAAGACTTATATAATGTATCATGAATGAAAATAACCAAACACATAAGTAAATTATAATTCATTTGTTAAGTAATTTGAAAGAAGTATTAGGTTAAATATTTTCAAATGTTTTTTTATTGGAGATTTAAAAAAAATTAGAAATGATGTCGTAGTTTAAACGAGATAATGTGTGACAAATCTATACGGAACTTTATCACTAACCTTCTGAGTCATCTTTTTTAGGGAAATTTAATTCCCTACCTATTTCCAATCAGCTCCAAAAAGAGGACAGGATTCATTGTTATGCAGATTAGATAAAGTATTTAAGTTAAACGGAATCGTAAAGTTAGAGCAGTAGGAGAGAGAGATTGAAGCAGAAAGTGATAATAGTGAAGTTAAATTTATAATTGAAGATTTTTTTGTTGGATAATTTAATCTCAAGAAGACTTGAGATTCAGTGTGGTAAATATTGATTTATATTTGAAGTCTCATTAAATATTTATATTAGGAGCGAGATTAAAGTTAAATGTTCAATAAGAACGTTATAGAATATAATTCTGGGATCTCTTATCGTGGTAATCTCTGCGTGATCGACATTCTAATTGTTAATTAATTGGATCATTAAATATTTAAGTTAATTTAAAGGAAATACCCTTGTTTAAACCTCATATAGCTATTTCTTGATATATTTGTTATTAAAAGTCTTTGATTCTATTTGGGAAAGATTACCAAATAAAGAAAGTTATTTATAAAAATGGCTACTGGTTCTTATATGACTCCAATTTATTCTCGTTCTCAAAGTGAGGTCCAAGGGAACCTTCACAAATGTTATAAAAATATCTATTTTCAATTCTATCTAAAAGAAAATCCGATTGTAGTTTAAATTTTGAATATTTTCTATTTACCACAGAGACTTGACGAAAACAGCAATGCACACGTTTCATTTATCATTTATTTAAATATTTGAAAATTTAGAAAACCCATAATTCGTAAGAATTAAAAAAATAATTTGAATTATATATATATATATATATATATATATAATATATATATATATATATATATATATATGCATATATATATATAGGAATTTAATACTTCTCAGCTTAAAACACAGCTAAAAATTGTATATTTTATAGCTTTTATTGAGTATTAACAAATATCTTACCCCTAACATAAATTTTAGTGATAATAAAAAAAGCAAGTATTTTTAATAAATACTTTTTAACACAATAACATTATTTAAACAATGACGATTTCTATAAATGTATTGCGAATGAAAAAAATATTACATACTATCTCTATCAATTATTTAACTGTTTCAATAAAAAATATGTTTATTTTCTAAAACTTTTATGCTACATGCAGATTAAATTAATTTTATTGTGAGAAGAGATATAAGAAGACCACTTTTAAAATAAAGTTGTTGTTTTTTAAGTAAATGCAAAGTATTACCTAGAAATAAAAAATAAACACTTAAAGTATATCTTAATGAATTGGTCTTCGTTAAAATCAAACATTTTTAAAAATATAAAGTTTTACAAAGTATATATATAAAAAGGTTTCTTGATTTTTTTAGAAATAAAGAATCTTGCTTACCGTAGCTTACTAAAACTGTAAATTGTTCGATTATTTGTAACATATTTAAAATAAGCTCCTATTGTAACTGTTGCATGAAATCTAATATCGTATTGAACGCTCCCACGTTTGTAACACATTGAATCTCTCAATTAAAAAAGACATCTAATGAGTAAATATTTTGCAAAAATGAACAGTATTTATATTTAGCATATATTAGTTTACTTCAAGATTGAATTATTATTATTTTATATAGATAAAAATATTCGTATACATTTTGTAAAAAATGCTTATTGACTTCGAAAGATAAAATGCATATATCCTAAATAGTTTGCTTAAAAGTATGCTATAGTTTCATTTTCTTAAAGTCATTTCAAACTAGAGCTCTATGACGAAACATTTGTGACAGTTCTCATAATTCTCAACCATTGTCAACAGAGAATAATTACACTTTATTTTCGAGTTTTCACACATAACCTCTTTCTAGATTGATTGACACATAATAAGTTCCTATTGTTCATCGGGAATACTTTTTTACCAACATAAAATTGTAAGCTATCACCCTTCAAACTGTAACGTATTTTATCTAACAAGCGACTAATATAATTCATAATACGAAAGTTAATGTTAATTGGATGATATTCCTTTTTTTAGTATGTAAATTCTCTTAATATGAGCTTAAAAAGGAAACCATATAATATAACTAATTATAAATATTCGGAAAACATTTAGCTTCAAACATCAGAATCACTTACCTTGTAAATTGTTTTCTTTTCAATCACGGTGCATTGTCTCGTTGCAAATACATTTTTGAATCAATAGTTAAATCTAAAGTGCTTACAAAGAACTAACCTGGTATTTTCTTTTGTACAATTATATTTATTGAACATCATTCAATGTGTAGTTATTCAGTTCTTAGTTTAGTTAATTCATTTAATATGTTATAAAAATTCCATTTGCTATTTTGGAAGTAAATTTAAGAAACTTCAGCAATTTACTTATTACAGCTTATAAAAAAATACAACTTCTGTTTCAAATTTAATGAATATAAATTAAGGTAAAAACAGAAAATTATTGAATTTTATTTTTATGCAAGGAATTTAAAATTTTTCATGATTGAATGTAATTTAAAGAAAAAAGTATGTGAGGTTTTTTAATTTTGTGTCATTATTTATAACATAAAAATATCTAAAAGGTTCTTTTATATTAAGATGTGACTACCCAAAATTCACCGTTTTGGTGAAAAGTTTCGCAATTTCTTTTATGTTTTCATTTTATAGCCCATATATTTAAAATTCCAAAAACATTCTATTTTTTTCTGTGATATCTAGAAGCAAAGTTATAGCATAATTAGTAAACCGGAAGTAGATCCCTACACAAAATATTTTTAAGCTATTGAATTGAAATTTTCAAAACATCTTTTATTTAGTTATATCTGTGTTATAAATAAAAATCTAATCTCTGTGTTTATATTTATGTAGTTTATTGCTTTTTTATGAATAAAAAGTAATGAATTTTTTAAAAAATCATGTTTTGCATAAAATTTGGCATATTTAAAAAACTTTCAAAAGTATTACAAATCTTTTAATTTCTAACACATATAAAGATGTTATACACGTACTGTGTAAATATTATTTAAATACATTTATTAGAATTTTGTATAACTGCCACTTTTCATCAAAATTTCACTAAAAACGACAATTGTCATAGTCTATAAAACTCTCCAGAAAACATCAAAAATCTTTAAAAAAGTCCAAATTAGTTAAGTATGAATTTAAAAAGATCTTAACCTATATATAAATATGGTTAGTTTAAAAAATGTGCAATTAGTAGAATATTTTTATACTGTATTAAAATCTTTAAATGCATTTTCTGAGAAACTGTGTTTTTCAATTTCTTGCTTCACGGTAAAGTTCACTACAAAATTTCTTTTTAAGATATTGAATTAAAATTTTCCGAAAAGGATTTATTTTGTGTTATCTCCTGTGTAGACTATAATTAAATCTCTGTGTATATATTTATGTATTTTATTGCACTTTTTGTGAGAAAATAACATTAGTTTTTTTGTAAAAAGCTGAGTTCTTGCATAAAATGACATATTTCAAAAACTTTCAAAAGTATTACAAATCTGATAGAGCTCCAAACACAGGTAATGATGTTATTTATGTATTGTATTGTATTGTATAGATATTTTTCAGGTATATTAATTAGAATTTTCAATACAAGCCTTACCGTAACTGCAATTTTTCACTACAATTTCACTCAAAATTCCCGAAAAATCCAAAATTATTTTAAATTTTGCCGGAAATTGTACTTGAATTCCTAGTTTTAAGCCATATTTCAAATAAAAAAGTGTTTATTTAGTTGAAAATTTATATATTTAAAAAAAGTGCTCCGAAGGTAGTCACATACCTTAAGAATTTTTTTCTTACATTTTCATTAAAATATACTTACAAATTGTCAAGAGATTGGTATACTTGGTGTGAAAGTCCATTTTGAATTTCTATATGAAATCTATGCTTTTTTTGCAGTGATTAGGGTTTTCTTTGAACACTCAGTCTCAGAATGTAAGTTCTTATTGAAAAACTAATACTGATAGTGATAATATTAATTATAATATTATGAAATGTAGTACAATGAAAGATAACTTCACGAGATATTAACATTTAAATGTTTATAGTGTATGGAAGAGTAATGTATTTCCAATAAACATTTTATTTTTCATCAATAATTTTCCAGTGTAATTTTTAGTATACTTCGCTAATAGTTTTCTTTTCTGTACTTTTAATAATGTATAGGAGTTTATAATCAAAATTTTCTTTTTTTTCTCGGCTTAAAGTAATTATTCAAAAGCCAATCAATTTTCCATATTTTTTAATTTTTTTTAAAGAAAAAGTAATTTGTTTTCTTTATTTATTTTACTTCAAAGTATTTTTGCTTAGATGTGTTTTGTTCATCCTAAACTTACTTAGATTATATTTTATATAATCCTTATTGTACTTTGAAAGTAAAAATTACTATTTAAGAAACGTTTTAATACCATTTAAGAAACGAATTTTTTCTCAATTTTTTATTTAAATCAATTTAAAATATTTTAATGACTGACTTTTTTAATATATGTAAATATCTCAATGAACAATTGCTATATTAATTACTTTTAAAAATTATGTTAATAATATGAAAAAATGTAATTGTTTGAATTTATATAATAGTATTTTTTTTAAAAAAAATATCCCATATAAAAGAAAAATGCTCCGATTGTGATTTGTGTTTCTTTTTATATGGATAATATCAATTAAGATTCTGGTCTATGATTTCCAATGTATTGAGAGTATGCCCAATGGTCTATAAAAACACCATATCTTTGGGATTTCGTTAAAATGCTTGCATCAAATTAGCATAAAACTTTTAATAAAATTTATCTTTAAATACCCTTTTTCAAGCCTTCCAAAGTAATATAAAATACTATTACACCAAAGTTTATGAAGGCTTAAAATTAAGTTTTTGCGACATCAACTTTCGTAGTTTGGAAGGTTTCCAAAAATGCAATTTCACAGGAAAAGCTTTTGAAATCAACAGTTACCATTTTTAAGTATATGTGTGTTCAAGCATTAAATTCTGGTAATTTATTTTCTAATGTTTGAAGTGTTAAATAAAAGTAGTTTCAAAATATTAAGTTGAAAGTATTTTAATTAATGTTCATTAAGCAAGTTTTGCAATTTGGGGAAAAGTTCCGTTAATTTTTAATAATCAGCGTACATTTTGAAGAAACTAGACTTTACAAATTTATGTTTTGAACTTTTATAGAATTATTAGCAAACATTTTTTAACATTTTACTTAGATAGAGTATTAAATAAAACAAAAAGCTTATAAGTAAGAGAACATTTATAAAAGACTTACCTTAAATAATTTCTCTTCTTCAATCAGTCAATAGTATACGATGTTTTCATACGTGCTCATTCTATTCAATGATCAATTTTCTTTTTATTGTTGGGCAGTTTGCGTCTTCAACCTATGTAATCAATCAAAATTCGTTATAGCTATAGATGCGACAAAGTATTTCTTGAATTTATACAGAGCAAAGTCTATTTTAAAGGTTACTTTTTCTTTTTTCAATTGCTGATATACCTACTTTGACTTGGAGAAAATTATCTCCAGGGAGAAAATCAATTGCAAATTTAAGAATAAGTAATCGACACTCAAAGTAATGGCATCATCTGAGAGGTTTATGATTCTGAAATTTGTGTGTGTGTGTGACATTGTTCAATATCATGAGATTATTAAAATATTTCTATATATTGATATTATATTAAAAAATAAGGATCAATATTTATAAAAGTGATTTATTCAAAAAAGAGGGTTGTTTTTCTGAAATTTGCTGAAAAGTGACAGTTGAAAAATTCTGAGTTGCAATGTAAAATATGCTTATACGGGAAATGGGATGCATAATACTGCCATTGAAAGCTAAGCAACAAAATTCAGACTGAATTCAAATTTATATTACTTTAAATATACTTAGATTTGAAAGCAGCAACCAGGTATCCTATCATGTTTTTGACTGAATAAAAACTTCAATATATTCGATCGTATAAAGTGTCATAAATTCAGTAGAAAGTAGTATTTTTTTTACAATTTAAATAAAATAGAGCCAAAGTCATTTCTAGTCATTGGCACTATCAACAATTTTTAATTTAAATCCATCTTCGCTTGATTATTAATTCAATGTTAGTAAAGCTTATGAATCGCTATAACACAGAATTTACACAAAAATAATTATAAAAATACCTACTTCACTTCCATTTGGTAACACGAAATAATGTCATTCTGATGCAAGTTACATTAGCCTCTAAAGGTTGGAAGAAATTTGCTTTCCAATACGGCCTGTTATCTATTAGAATTTTACGAAGTGTTTATAATCCGCAGCTGACCTACTCCGCGATAAGCAGAGCACCCCTCTTTCATTTGGCTGATAGGGACTTTAAGTGTAGATATCATACAGTACTCCTCTTTACGTTTGCTACAATTTGTGTCTCCATATCTTCCCTATACACTTGGAGTGCCCTCTTACCAAGAAAATAACTCATTCTATATTTTAGGGCCCATTTGGCGTACTTTTAAAAGATTTTTAATGTGACTTCAAACATATTTTGTATGCAAAGATACTCATTAGCATTTTTATAGTAATTTTTCGTTTGTACTTTTATTGGAAAAGATCCATGTTTATATAGGATTTTTACTAACTGTTTTGTTAACATTTTAAACTGTATTTATTATTATTAAATTTGAATGGAGACATTAATAATGAGTCAGTTTTTGACTTTATTTTAAATTTAATAAATGGGTAAATGTTTCACAGACGAAACAGACTATAAGGCTACTTAAACAATTAATAAATGTAGTATTTCATATTAGTGATTAGTGATGTACTTGCGAATAACAAATAAACTATTTAATAATGATTGTTAATGATGTTTCGTGATTTCAGAAAACTAGCTCAAAAATAGCTATGCTCGAAAGTAGCTAATAAAAATAGATATTAAAAATTATATACGAGTTAAAAAAATATATAATATAACTATATCAATAAATCAGCAGTATACTGACCAAACAGAATCTAGTATAATAATAAGGCAGAAAAAAAATTTCTCTAAATTTTAAGTAATTTTAGTGCATTTTTCGAAATCTGTGTAGTTTTGGTATTACAAAAGGTGAAAAAAGAATCTGAATTCATTCTTTAAGACCTATGAGGAGAAAAATATAGTGGTATAAAAAAGATGACTACCTTCATTATATTGATTTCCTTCCAATAGGTTAAAAACTAAAATTTATGAAATGGTTAGTTTTTAATAAATTACAGATGTATTATTTAGAAAAAAGCAATTTTAGGAGGCGAATTTATAGTTCTTCCTACTCTATGACCTATACTAGATTTAGAACTGGAAAATAAGTAAAAGCCAAAATATTATGTAATTTCTTATATTTAAATTTAAATTCATTTTTTAAAAGTTTATTTGTAAATTGTAAGATTACATTTCAGAAAAAAACATTCAGAAAATGTGTTTCATATATGTTTCAGAAAATTAGTGAATGAATTAGATCAATATTTAATTAAGTTTTATAGAATGAAATGGATTACAAAGACACTTCGTGATATGAGTGTACCAGCACACGAGTATATTGAAATACGAGCTGTCACTTAACATAATTTTCCTTAAACTTAGGAGTCTGCGTCGGTGACATCACAACTACCACTCTGCACTGATTCCTGATTCTTATACGTTATTCTGTTGACATGCTTATAGTAAAGAAGGATCATTTCTTCTGCGTTATGTTTTTAGTTTATTGTTTGTTAAATTGTACAAACAATACTTTAATTCTGAACACGGTGATACTGGATTTTGGTTTCGGTTCCTATACATCCAATTCTAAAAATGATTTTTTCGTGTAATCATGAATCGAAAGAAGGAAATTTGAAAAAGCACTGAATAATGATAATATCTATGACATTAAAACTTTGGATAATAGACAAACTCATGATGGGAGTATGAATGATAGACTTGTCAGAGTTCCTGTACGATCGCATTACTTCTGGGGCATACATTATTCTGAGGCAGAAAGATTCAATAAAAACTGTAACACCAGATAAGGGCGTTTCAATTATTTCATAGCTACGTAACTCTGCCCATGAAAAGATAAAGGACTTTCTATTTTTGTGGTTAATATAGAAGAAGCTGATAAATGCATTATTATTAAAAAAGAATGATTTCTTCGGAGTTGGCATGAATTAATCGTATTTGAATTGGTCTTTATTTAAAAAAAATGAGATAAGAGCATTTTGATTTACGAGCTTTGTGATGGAAGAAATAAAATAATTAAATATTTATATCTCATCTCTAATAAGGTACAAATGTGTTTTACATTAACTAAATTATACAACACTGCACACATGAAACATCTGTAAAAGATGTAAAATAGTTTTCATAACATAAAACGGCCCTAATTTTTTCGATTATATATCTAAACGTGTTACTTTTAATTTATAAAAAAACATAATAAAAATATCTGAGAAATGAAATATTTTAATTCTTTTTAAGTACGATTATGCTAAAAATCGAATTATTTGAAAAATCTAAGTTCATTATAATACACATTTTTTTAAAAAAATATTATATTAATTACTACGATGAATTAACTATCGTCTGAACTTAATAAATGTTCTATATAGCTACTTATATGTAAAATTCGGTCGAAATACAGAGTATGATAAGTTATGTTTTGTATTTATTTATTGAATTTCATAAGCATTTGTTAATGAATTATTAGTGATTTTTATCAGATGAATACTCATTTATAAGGTCTTTATTGCTCTTTCGTTCTAAAAGAATGCAATAGAAGAAATATCCCGATGAAAAAAAATAATTCTGTTCTGATTGAAAATAAGCTAAACGAAAGCTGGAAAAATACATAAGAACACTTTAAAAATTTATCAAGGCAAACGATAAGACGTTTTTTTTTAAATTACAAAGCATTATGAACACTTTGGGATTCTGAGGTAAATTATATTCGTGGTCATACTTTTGATCAATAAGAAGTTAATAAGCAGTTAATATAATTACTTTTTAGAGTATTAATTGTTTTTCTGATCTATTAATTTTTAAGACATAATTGGAAAATACAATGATTTAAAAGCGAATGTCAATATCGACCAGTATTAAATGACTCCTGGCTGGCATTTTAAGGGTAGCAATATCTCGGACGTTCTAGTTTTAAAAATCGTATAATTATGACGATGCAAGTTCATTGGAATATTTGTACCATGAATTAAAATATTTTATCATAAATTATGAAATACGTAAAATATTAAATACATTTCCTAATTCTTGATTCAATGTGTTTAAATTTTCCTTAGGTTAAACGTTCATGATTAAATTATTTGTATAAATACTACATAATTTCGGAGTTCCTGAAAATATAGCAGAGTATGATCATTCCAAAAGTGTTTTTTTTTATTTTACATCTATAGACAATGGCTTGATTTAATGCATATATAATTCATTTTATTTCTCATTTCTAGATCAAATTATTCAAATGTTAAAATCATCCAAGTAACAAGGTGAAAAACATATGACGCTAATTTTTTTTTATTTATTTAGACAAAAGACGCATTTATTAAATATAAATCTAAATGTCCTTCAGATCTTCGATATGCTTGCAACTTCATCAAAACTCATTACACGATAAATTTGCAAGAATTCTGAAAAAATCTTTAAAAAAACAACTGTCAATGATATATGACACGTGACAGAAACATGTGTCGTAGTTAGACGTCATAAATATCTTTGCAATTGACTCTTACTTAAACGAGAGTAGTTAATAGGCTTTTTGTCGCCAATGAGTCTGTGGCTAATTTTTCAGCTTCTCCAGTTAACATCTTTAAATCAATTAAGATTTCCAAACATTCGATTCAATTGTAATAGCATTGTAGCAAAATTCCCCATTTCATATAAGGATTGGAAAGGATAATTTTCATTGGAAAATGTTTTAGATATTGTGAAATCATTTTTTTGATAATATAAAATAAAAAAAAATCAAAAATACAGTTGTAGAAGGCTAGGTGTATTAATTGTATAGATATCTCAAGTGATAAAATGTTGAGTTTCATAAAGTAAAAAACTGGGTTCATAAAAATAAAAAAAAACATAAGAGGTATTTTTTTTAAAAAAAAAGAAGTTTTTTTTTTTAAATGCAAGATCACAAATAATATAACTTAATGTAAAAATAGAAAAAAAATGAAGTAGAATTTGATTAAAAAATATTCTAAGTTCTTAAATTGTTAAACCTATCAGCGTATGTCGATAAAAGTTTTATTTTTAACCTCGGTAATCTTAAATGAACTTGCTGATACTTTAATTATTAATTTCGAAAAAAAAAAAAAAACGAAACCAATTTTACGTGACATAAACATCTAAAAAAACTAACAGAAAAACCTAGTTTTGATAAAGTTCCTGTACAATAAATACTAAGCTGCTTATATAGTCGCGAAGTGTCTGATGAAAGTGAGAAAGATTAAGAAACTGAATTGCGCTGAACTGAATGAAATACGCGGGGCGTAGGTGGAAGATTAAATACCCTAAAGGTTTTTCTTTATTTTCTGATTGCGGAAAGAGGATTTGAAGAAGCAGCTGTGTGGGATGTTTTATTTTACAATAGCGTCTCTGAAGGAATACTTTACGCAAATATTATATTTACTTTGCTGTTATCATTAACAACTTGATTTGTATACTAACAGTTTAATTTTATGCATGAACTCTTTCAATACGAATTGTTCATCCGGATAATTTACATAGAATTACTAGAAGAAAAGAAGTCACACCTAGCAAGAAAAAGGATGTCTATTTTTTTTTAAAGTTTAGGTATTCTAGGAAAACTATATCACAAATTACATGACCATACAGAATGTGCTAATAAATGAAATGTGTTTCTGAAGAATTTAAAAGCTATTTGCTATTAGTTGGTTTGTTGGTGATGGAAAACAAAAGAATCAATATCTTTTGCGTCTTAGAAAAATATTTCCTTAAAACCTACGTCAAGTGAATAATGCCTGATTTATTACAGAACATGAACAAAGCAGAGAACATTTTCAGTTGTATTTACCACAAAATATATTATTAATATTAACACAAAAAATGTTATTTAGTTACGTGTAACAAAACGAAGCAATCTTTTGATTTTGGGGGGCACAAACTTTTTTACTGATAGCGATATATGTTTCAATGGCTTCTTTAAGCCAAAAGAGCAATTGCATCTGAAGATAACAATAGGAATTTTCTTAAGTCAATCGCAACATAGGGTCCTTTTTTTCCCATAAGGATGTAGTCCATAAAAATTCAGTGCTAAAACATTGTAACTAACCTTGTTTCAAAAAAAATTTAAAACATTATGGACACAAAAGAACTTATTTATATGTTTCAATTATTATATATGTATATTGTTTTGGCTAACAGATATGTGCGTTTCAAATAAGAAGCCCAATGAAGAGTTACTTTTTAATTTATATATTTTCCTACTATTGTTTTCATTAAAAAGTGAATAAGCTTTATTTTTCATATGCTTATAGTGCATTTGAACTTAATTTATACATTTAATTCAAGTTTAAGAGTGACTTTTTTAAGTAAATTTATTTTAATTTTCAGTGTTTCTAGAAAACGTAATCCATTTCGCAAAAAAGAGAAAAATATTAAAAGACCTTTATAAAAAAAAGAAACATGATTGGATAGTTTCATTTTATTTTCTCTTCGAACTTTTTCAAAAACGTGAGCCATGAAAAGGAAACGGCAAAAGAAATGCTACACTATTTCTGCTGTGTTGTTTTTACAGTAAATTTTCTAATTCAACTTGTCAATTTGATTGATCACCGCTGTAATCAATACATATATACAGAACTGCAAAAATAGAATTCAGTTGATTCTAGTCGATTGAACTACTTTTTATGATCTTTCAAAAATATTTTTTACACAGTTCGATTACGAAAAAGCAAATAATTTCAGTTAGATTAGAATGATTCAAGTGTAAGAACGTATATCTCAATTTGAACTTTATTATTAAAATATATAAAATTATTATTTAATTGTTTTGCGTGTTTTTCTTCTGAACAGATGCTCCTCACACATAATAGGAATGATTTTTAAGGTATCCTACTAAGCTCGGAACAATGATTTTGCAAAAGCGTAAAAACGAATATTTTTCTTAACATTGGAATACAGGTACAAGATTGTTTTAAGAATGTTATTATAAGAAAAAAACCCTTTTAAATACAATTTGGCAAAAAAAATTAACATAGAATATCTTATATTCAAAACATTTTCCTTTTATGGAGAAGAGCTATAATAATAATATTTTCATTATATACAGCTAAATCTTCTGTACATAGACTGAACTAGAATTTTTCAAATATATTATGAAGACGCGATTTATTCATATTTTAGTACATTGAAGTGCCACTGAATTAGGGATAGCCAGTGCTATATGCGCAATGTGTAGCGCTGCGCATCATTTATGCGCAATTGAGGGTGATGTGGTAACTGCATATACACTGGTGTGCAAAGATTAAGGACGAAGTCGAAAAATTAGCATCTCAGCCGAACGAAGAGGCTGAGCGGACAGAAAGACCAATCAGGAGATTAAGTAAGGTGATGTACGGTAGCACATGCGCAGATATGCAGTTAGACGTAATGGGGGAGTGTCTGAGTAGTATAAAGCATGTTGTCGGTGTAAGATCAGTATTTCTGGCAAAGAGATTGCACGCCGTATAGCAGTTAAAATCACACCGAGTTGCTGCCTCAGCGAGAAATGGCGAATAATCAATCTGTTAGACGACATCTGGATGCTTTTACCCGAGGTCGAATCATTGGGAAGTTGGAGGAAGGCCGCAGTGTCACAAGTGTAGCTGCAGAGTTCGAATTGCTCACAGCATCGTTTCACGACTTTGGAGACAATTTCAAACTACAGGAACAGCTATCCGGGGTTCAGTAGTGGTCGTCCACGAGGAACCACACCCGCAGATAACCGGTACATTGTCTTACAGGACAGAAGAAACAGGCGGCAGACAGCGGGAGAAATCGCTAGACACACGACACAGGCGACTGGACGACCGATATCGCGTTTTACCGTCGCCAGAAGACTGCACGGTGGTGGACTGTTTGCACGACGCCCTGCACGGTGTGTACCTTTAACGCCTGCCCATCGGAGAAGGCGTTCTCTGTGGTGCCGGGAACACCAGAATTGGAGAGACAATGAATGGGGACGAGTACTCTTTACAGATGAGAGCAGATTCAGTTTGAGTAGCGATTCTCATCGCATACTCATCTGGAGAGAGCGGGGAAGCCGCAATCATCCCTCGAACATCATTGAAAGGGACAGGTATGGAGGTCGCGGTGTTCTCGTTTGGGGAGGCATCATGCTTGGTAGTCGTACAGACCTTCACATCTTCGACGCAGGTTCAGTCAACGGGACCCGTTATTGTAACGAGATTCTTCTTCCATATGTGCGTCTTTTTAGAGGCGCTATGGGTCTGCAGTTCCTTTTCATGGACGACAATGCACCATGTCATCGCACAGTAGCTACCGAACAGCTCTTAGAGAGTGAGGATATTAAACGTATGGATTGGCCAGCACGATCTCCGGATCTCAATCCCATCGAGCATGTATGGGATTTTCTAGGCAGACGCTTGGCAGCTCGTACCTTACCACCAGTAACGATTCGGGAGCTTCGATTGGCGCTGCAAGACGAATGGGCAGCAATGCCTCAACAACTCATTGACACCCTCATTCTCAGCATGGGCAGACGCTGTGAAACCTGCCTAGCAGTCAGGGGAGATCATATCCCCTACTAAAGACCGGATGTTTCTTGCTGGACACCCATCACAGGAATGTTTCGGCCTTCAGTCGCATTGCGCTCCATGCTACTTTTTCAATAAAGCTTCTTTTTATCCCTCTGATTGCTCTTTTAGTAAGTGTTGCTTACATTACACATGTCCTTATGTATTGGGGATCTTACGGTATTATAAATGTGTTGATTTGGAAAGCTTTTGTACAAAGTTATATTGAAAAAACCGTCTCGTCCTTAATTTTTGCACACAAGTGTATAGCGCATATTGTGGTTGCTGTGAATTAGTTGTTGGAATTGCCAGTACGGGTAAATGGCCTGATTTAGACCCATTCGATCGCGAACAAATCATAGGGGAACATCGCATGGGCCATTCAATTTCAAAAAATCGTCAGACAGCTATGATTTTCAAGAGCAACAGTGTCAAGAGTATACCAAGAATCCATGGACGGTGAACAAAAGACTAGCGTTCGCGCAAACTGCAAAGGACAATTAGCCTTGATATTGCGTGGTGAGAGACGGCTTAGGCATATTGTACGTAGCCAGAGAAGCAAACATCGGCTCAAATTACCATCCAGTTGAATGACGATACCAATCGTTCAGTAATTAAACGGACTGTACAACGCACGCTTCACCGCATGGGTTTTGGGAGCCGTCGACCTAAGAGAGTATCATTGCTCAATGCTCGCCATCGGGCTGCATGTCTTACATGGGAAAGGGAGCCCAGACACTGCAGTTTAGAGGATTGGAAAGGAGTAGCATGGAATGATGAGTCTCGATTCCGACTACTTAATGCCGAGGGACGATGACAATATGGCGGCAGGTTCATGAAGCCATGTATCCTGCATGACAGGTTGGAACTGTACAAGAACATGGTGGCTCAATCATGGTCTAGGGCGTTTTTTCGTTGCACTGCTTGGGATCTTTGGGGAGTGTACCAAACTCCCCCAATGCAATTCGGTTCTTAGAGATGGTGGGAGATCTTCTCCATCCGTTTTTACTGTTCTATTATCCACACAGTAATGAAGTTTTCCAGCAAGGCAACTGTACCTTGCACTCCTGGTTATCTACTGACTGTTTATATGAGCATTTCTCTGACCTTTCTGACATAAATTGGCCACCTAGAATTCCAGACCTAAATCCCACGAAGGATCTTTGGAATGTTTTAGAACACGGCGTGAAAGGCCATTACACAGCACCAAAAAACCTTACTGAATTATTGACAGCTTAGACGAATATTTGACAAGTCATTCCCGTGGAATGTTTCCAGAAACTTGTTGAATCTACGCCTCGTTGAGTGGCAGCCGTTATCAAGGCCAGATGAGGCCCAACTCGTTTTTAGGTAGGTATTCCTAATTTAGTGGCACTTCAATGTACATCAGAATAAAGAACTTTTAACAAAAAAACATTGTTTATATCTTCAACATATTGTAACTCTAATAATAATGCAAATTTTTCAATATTCCTTGTTCAGGCTCTTTGTAGCAGTCTTACCTATATACGACCAAAATATTTTTATTATAGAAGTATTTTTCATAGAACGAGAATGTATCGAGAGAAAATATGTCATTCTTTCTTCATTTTTGGCCGAAAAACTGAGTTTTCTTAATTTTTAAGTAGTACCATTCTTAAGACAATTTCATGTGTATATTCTATAATTTTTAGGTGACACTAGATATCAAAAGATTTATTCATTAACACGTATTTTCAAAATCATGTAGTTTTTCTAAATCACGTAGTCGAAAACCTTAATTGATTATTTACTACTAAAAGATGCAGAAACCATTAAGACAGTATTACTTATTGTGATTTTCAATTTAATATATTGATTTAAGCAGTAAATTACATTTTTTATAATAAAAAATCATTCCAATGGAAGTGTGGTACTATAAAGATGTTTGCTATTATAACGCTATAAGCATTAAAAAAATGGCTCCATTAAAATCATCAAAAAACTCAAATCTTCCAAGAGGTAAATTATATTTGTAATCAAAAATGCTGCCCTTTTTGAGGACTTAACTGTACTTACGCTTTTAAATTTGCTTGACTTTCTAATTCGCTTAAATGCGAGCGACATAATATTTTGCCCCGACATTATTTGAAAAAACTTTTTAAATTTGCTTTATTTTTCTTCAATTTTATTGATATATTTATTCCCATTAATGTTCTTGTTATCAGAGTTATTTTAAATCCTATAAAAGCTCTTCCATTTGGTATATTAGTAGAAATAATGTGCATTACTATAATTGAACAACAAAGACTTTATATATTTTTTTCTTTATTCAGTTACTAAAACAAATTAAAGCACTGAAATCATTTTTTATCGTTGCATCGTCAATTAAAATTCACTCTTGGGTCTGTCAGTAATAGCATTTCTAACATTTTTAAATGATTTTTAATTTGTTTGATAAAAAATGATATTTAAGTTAATAAGAAGTTCAATTCCTTTAATGGACGTTTCTTTAAGTGTTTGATGGGTTCCATCTACTGTTTGTAATACGAGCTTAAAAAATGCAAATAAAATTGGCTCTTTTATCACGAACGTTTGGTAAACATGCGAGTTCTAAAGTTTTTTAAGGTATTTTGTCATCATGAATTACTTCCAAATATATTTTACCTGTTTATCTGAACTGCCTATTAAATGGGTATAATTATGCTTTTATGAATATTAAAAAATAAAGTTGTTCAATGATAAAAAAAAATGTCTTTAAAAGGCGAAGAAAATGCATTTGAATTAATTTTCCCTGGTATGTTATTGGATTACAATTTTCCTGTTTTTCAGATTTGTGTAAGCTTTAAAATTTATCCATATAGCAAGTATTTTTTTTTACATTCAGCTAATGTGAAAAAGGTCTACATTATTTAATCTTTAAATTATTTAATTGCTTCACTAACCTGTAATCTTATTTATGTGTCTGATAAACATAATTACACTCTAAGCCGAAAATGTAATAGATGAATATGAATTACTTTATTTTTTTTAAATAATTTACCTGTGTTTCTGTGGAACTTTTTTTTTAGCTTGCAATAACAATTTGATGACATGCTTTAAACATCATCAAAGAAAAATGAGACATAATGTGAAATGGCGTACATTTTTGTGCGTTCAGAGGTATTTGGAATATCTGTATATTATATATATCTCAACTTCTTATACTTTTCTCTTATTCCATCATAATATATGTTTAAAAAGGTTTGCTTATTTAAGGATAAACTATTTATAATCTGAAGTCAAAATATTTGTAATTTCTGATGGAGAAGTTCTGAAAAATTATTGGACATTTTTTTGTTTCAGAAGTTGGCTGCAAAATGTAGAAATTTAATTTATTTCTGTGAAAAAACAATCGTAGTTATCTCCTAAAATTTATATAAATAGTTATGCGCTGGTTATATTTTATTCTGCCAATCTTACTCATTATATTATATACTTACATTTATTGATAAGCATTCCAAGTAATTATTTTGTAAAGCAATGCACATTTTTTAAGTTTTATCAAAACTTACTGTGGATCTTTAATTCGAATGACAAGACATACTTTAAATTATTTTATTTATACCAATTAATTTCGTTCTAAATTACGGGAATATAGCCAAAAAACGTGAAAAACATTTCGCATTTGAATATCCCTTAAAGAAAGCTTATTTTGCCTTATATATACCACTCAAAACATTTTATACAAAAATTAGCTATTACTTCTTTTAACAAAAATATTTTAGAATAAATTACTATTCTAATTATGTTTAAAATAATTTGTTAATTACTTGGTCTAAGCAATAAGGATATTTATATTGAATGAGAACTACAAAGTATAAAAAGTCTACATAGCAATAACAATTTGAATTAAGCTTAAATAAATTATTTGTTTGTTTATTTCTAATTAATTGAACTATTATGAACAAAGAGATTTGTAAGAGTAAACAATTCCAGTATTCTCTTAATAACCTTATTTTGTTTATCAGTAAAACGAAAATCGTTAAACATTTGAAATGCGAGCGACAAAAATTATTTGTAAAATTTGAAAGAAAAAAGCAATTTATACAAAACGCAATATTTAACTAGTGAAATGATCATTATACTAATGCCTTTTGCCTTTGTAGAAAAAAATAAGTTTCTATTAGTGTGATCTTTTCCATCAGCCCCTCTTATTCTTGAAAAATATTCTTGCTTATGAAACAGCAGGTGTTCCTTTAGATGGATTTCAGTTTTAATTTTAGGAAGTAATCACATTCTTCATCATATTGGTTAAGCATTTTTCTGATATTCTGCTGAGTGATATTTAAGCCAATGATACTTTTGGTAATATTAGTCATTAACGGATTTTCGACTAAAGAATGTTGAAATGAAAATAAATATTTTTGGTCATTTTTTTAGAAGGGTTTTTTTACTAAGTTATTTTGTTATCGACTCCTTTTAATTAAAGGTGACAAAGAGTTACAAAAAAATTACGTTAATTAGAAAAGTGAAAACATTAAGCAAAAAAGAAGAACTTATCGCATATGGACTCAAGCGTGAAATAGATTTGTTGATATAATATTGCAGTTTTGTTAGTCGAAACTCCACTCTGAGTTCTACTTCTACTTTAATTATGAGAAGTACATTTTCTTGGAGAGGACGTGTATTACTCTGTCATCACAATCATTAGACTTGGAGACACATAAAAAGTTTTATGGCGTAACAATTCGAAATGAATGTCACTCTTTTTGTGTCATGGTTATACCTCTTGCCTCCATTGTTCTTTTAAAATTTTAATATGAGAGATATCCATCAAAATTTTGATGATGTTTTTTTTAATTAAAAATAATACTATACCGAATTAATTCGCCCTTATCAGCTAATTTGAATTTAGTTGATAAACTTGCAATTCTAAACTGTCATCTTCCATTTTGAGAAATACCATTTTAAACATAAGGAGGTGTGTATCTATTGCAGCATAAGTTTTATATAAATAATTGAACTTATGATTATTGAAAAGTAACTTAATTTTTAAGCTACATTGTGTCTTTATTTATTCAGACACATTATTAAAATAAAGCATACAAATTTAATGTTCAAGCTCTTCTCTTGAAAGTAATTAACATCTATATATATATATATATATATATATATACTATGATATGAAAATATGCAGCATTGTGCATATATATATATGAATGTATGTATAATTAAGAAAAATTTAGACAAAAATTACTTAACAGAGATTTTGAAAACTGAAAAAGATGGATTTTGCAGTATTACAAGCAATGCCGACTGTCACAGCTTTTAAAACACAAAAGTAGGGTTTAACTAGATTTGAGGCTTTCTTTATTCCATTTCATATTTGACATTCTTTTGTTATTTTTACGGTATAATAAAACGTTAGTTATTTTATATTCTCAATTCTATCCCTAAAAAGTATATACATATACACACACACTCTATAACAAAAAGGGACGCACCAAGAAGTAGTTGCCCGATTGTAATGAAATTTCGTATGCAAAGTCATTTGTATTGAACATGCAAATTATTAAAATTTGGTGTCCAATGAATGAATAGCGGCAGCTACAGCGTATCGGAGCTACGCACTCAACAGGTGTCTGTAAAAAACGATTCTTAATCTGATGGTCAAAATTTCTGTTGTATTGCGATTTAGGATATAATTCAAAGACTGGAAAAATGCCTCGCCGCAGGATTTGAGCTCATTACAAGTAACTATCAGGGTTTGAAAATAATCGTATCATTGGATGGAAAGAGGCTGGGTGGGCAAATCTGAGAGTCGCTCGTCATATGGGTAGAAGCGATGGGGCTATTAGAAGAGGCTGGAAAGTGTGGGTGGAAAGTGGCAGATTTCAGCGTCATGATGGTACCTGTCCACCCAGGGCCACAACAAATCGGGAGGACTGATTGATTGTAAGATCAACTGCCACAGCGCCTGATTCATCGTTTTTAACCATCAAATGTGCGACCCGCACACGAGTGTCCACTATGAACATTCACAGACGGCTGATAGAGCGAACTTTAAGCTCGTACCGAACGCTACGCCACCTGCCACTCATACCGGTACACTGTCAAGCCAGATTACAGTGATGCTTGGCTCGATCAGTTTGAAATCATGCTGACTGGTGAAGTATAGTACAGAGTGTTTTTTTTTTCAGGTATAGAAGTTTAAGTTGGCATTACTTTCCAAGATGGCGACCGATTTAACAGCTATCAAGTTATTTATTCTCAGTTTGGTTTGGCAATTCATCATGAATAGACTCACGCCTGAACAACGCTTTCAAATTGTGCAATTTTATTTCGAAAATAATGGTCGATTTTCATAAGCGAATTTTGTTTAGCGATGAAGCACACTTCTGGTTGAAGGGCTACGTCAACAAACAAAACTGTCGCATTTGGAGTGAAGCTAATCCACAAGTGTATGTCGAAACACCGTTACATTCAGAAAAACTGACTGTTTGGTGCACTTTATGGGCTGGTGGAATCATTGGTCCGTACTTCTTCAAAAACGATGAAGGCCACAACGTTACAGTCAATGGAGATCGGTATAGAGCCATGATTACTAACTTTTTCATTCCTGAATTGAACAATCATGATGTTCAGGAGCTGTGGTTCCAACAAGACGGCGCAACATGTCACACAGCTCGTGCCACAATCGATTTATTGAAAGATACTTTTGGTGACCGCCTAATTTCACGTTTTGGACCTGTGAATTGGCCTCCAAGATCTTGTGATTTAACACCGCTAGACTATTTTCTGTGAGGCTATGTAAAGTCATTGGTCTATGCGGATAGGCCACAAACGCTTGACCATTTGGAAGACAACATTCGCCGTGTTATTGCCGATATACGGCCACAAATGTTGGAAAAAGTCATCGAAATTTGGACGTCCAGATTGGACTACATCCGAGCCTGCCGTGGCAGTCCTATGCCAGAAATCAGATTTAAAATGTAATGCCACAAGATTATCTTTTGAATAAAAAAAATCCATGTCAATGGAATAATACATCATTGTTTTATTGCAATTTAAAGTTCTATACCTCTCAAAAAAACACCCTTTACTTAGCGACGAATCCCACTTCCAACTGTGCCCTGACCTTCATCCAAGACGTATCTGGAGACACCTAGCGCAACGTGCTGATCCTGTCTTCATTATTGCACGCCACGCAGGCCCTCAACAAGATTTATGGTTTGGAGTGCCATTTTTTTTGACAGCCGGACCCTTTTGGTCGTCCTTAGAAGCACACTTACAGCACAGGGGTACATCGACGACATTTTGTGGATTGTTTTGCTACCGTTCCTTTTGCAGTACCCTGGCCTTATTTTTCAACAAGATAATTCCAGACCACATACGGAACGTGTTACTATGAACTGTCTTATAACTTATCTAACACTTTCTTTGGCAGCCAGATAGCCAGTTCTCTCTCCAATCGAGTATGTCTGGGATATGATATTAAAGCGACTGCATCTACCAGGGAATGTTGATGACCTGGCCCGACAATTGGAGCAAATTTGTCCATCAGTACTATTAGGGTGCTGTATCACTCTATGTCACGTCGTGTGGTAGCTTTCATCCAAGAAAGAAGTGGGTCAATACTTTATTGAGCTCGTTACTTTGTAACTGTGTAACTCTGAAATAAATCATTCATTTTTTCTGAAATTTTAATCCGTTTTTATTTTGTACAAAATATTCCTGCCTACCAACTTTTTTCTCTAACGGGCAACTCGTTCTTGGTGCATCGTTTTTTTTTTGTTATAGAGTGTATAAATACATATATACTATACAACAAAATTTTAAAAAATAACGAAATGGCGTCTCAAATACGAAATATAATAAAGCACATAAAACATTGAAAAATACTAAAAACCGAAAAAATGTCTTAATCTTAGGTTAACTAATATGGTGTGATATTTTGATACTTCGATTTCTTTATAAAAATCTCCATTATAATGTTTGCTTTTCTTAGGGGTATCTTGAGAATAATGACAGTTTTAAACATTTTTTAAATGGAAGATAGAAAAAAATATAAGTATATTTTCGTTAAAAGTTTTTAAACTGTCTACCTTTGTGAATTAGCTTTTATTTTTACTCTTCACGTTTATATTTTATTCTATTTCAAATTGTTCTTATATAATGGTGGTTTAACTCACTCTTATGAGAGAGAGAGAGAAACGATTAGTTCATATTATCTCAATCAAATGATTATACAACATACAAACATAATACTTTTTTGTTCTTTATAAAAATAACAGTTTATTTTTTTAAAAATTCTAAAAAAAAAAATTTTGAGTGATAAAATATATTGCCTTCAAAACTTTTAACAAAACTATAACAGTTAAACTAATTAAGGCATGTGACTACCCAAATTTTGCCGTTTTGATGAAAAGTTTCGAAATTATTTTGTGTTTTTATTTTATAGCCCATACATTCAAGATTCCAAAAACACTCTATTTTTGATTCTACGATATCTAGAAGCAAAGTTATAGCATAATTAGTAAACCGGAAATGGAGTTTACAAAATCGAAAGTAGATCCCTACACAAAATATTTTTAAGTTATTGAATTGAAATTTTCAAAACGTGTTTTATTTAGTTCTATCTGTGTTATGAATCAAAATCTAATCTCTGGGCATATATTTATGTAGATTATTGCTTTTTTAAGAAAAACAAATCATTATTTTTTTTAAAAAAAACAGCGTTTTTGCAAAACATTTGGCATATTTAAAAAACTTTCAACAGTATTACAAATCTTTTAATTTCTAACATATATAAAGATGTTATACACGTACTGTATAAATATTATGTGAATACCCTTAATAAAATTTTGTGTAACTGCAATTTTTCATCAAAATTTCACTAAAAACGACAATTGTTATAGTCTATAAAACTCCCCAGAAAACATCAAAAGTCTTAAAAAAAGTCCAAATTAGTAAAGCATGAATCTAAAAAGATTTTCACCTATAAATATGGTGAGTTTAAAAAATGTACAATTAGTAGAACATTATTTATACTGTATTAAAATCTATAAATCTATTTTCTGAGAAACTATGTTTTTCAATTTCTTGCTTCATGGTAAAGTTCACTACAAAATTTCTTTTTAAGGTATTGAATTAAAATTTTCCAAAAATGTTTCATTTAGTATTATCTCCTGTCTAGACTATAATTTAATCTCTGTGTATATATTTATGTATTTTATTGCACTTTTTGTGAGAATATGCCATTAATCTTTTGTAAAAAACTGAATTCTTGCATAAAAAATGATATATTTCAAAAACTTTCAAAAGTATTACAAATCTGATAGCTCTAAACACAGATGATGATGTTATTATGTACACTGTATAGATATTAGTCAAATATAATAATTAGAATTTTTTCAGTACAAGTGATACCGTAACTGCAATTTTTCACTAAAATGTCACTCAAAATTCCCAATATATCCAAAATTATTTTTAATTTTGTGGAAATTGTACATGAATTCTTAGTTTTAAGCACTATTTCAAATAAAAAAAGTGTTTATTTAGTTGAAAATCTATATAGTTAAAAAAAGTGCTTCGAAAGTAGTCAGAAAAACATTATATTATTAAAAAAGGATTTGTATCTTTATAGATATATTAATTTGATTTAATAGTTCTTGTAAACAAGGATTATATTCTCTCTCTCACCTAAAACTATTTTTGTACTAATATATTAAATATTATTAAAATTAAAATTAACAACTTACTACTACATATTATCTGGATAGAAATTTACATATTATGGATCATAAATAAAATATTAATATTTTTCAAACAGAGAGATGCTTTTAATTTAAAAAAATAAATTTCATTTTGAGAGCATTAATAGCTACATATCTATTTATAGAAATGTTCTCATTTATTTACAGAATAACACATATATACCTGATGAAAATAGTGACGAAAATAAAACAGTTAAACACTTTATAAAATAGTATTCGGAACATGACTATCCTGTTAATTTCATTAATGCAGACATGTATAATAAGTTTAATGATAGATTGCTCCCATGTAGTTTTTATTTTCAGTTTCATTCTACTTTATTGCACACTGTTTTTCATTAAACTAAAAGTGTAGAATATTATTTATAATTATACGTATATATATATATATATATATATATATATATATATATATATATATGTGTGTGTGTGTGTGTAAAATTTAATTTTAGTAGATCCCCTACTGTTACGAACTGAGCATTAATTTATGATGCAATGTGTAATTTAAATCTTAAATCAAAAATTATTTCGTGAAAATGTCAGCTAAACTGAATTATTTTAATTTCGAATTTTGTCTCAAATAATCAACATTATGACTTTTTATTTCATATCTTCAATCAGCTATAATATTTAACACCATGAGGCTCAGTTGGAATCAATTACTTTTCGAAACTTTTGATGTTGAATTCTTCAAAATTCCCGACACTGTTTTTTTCTGATTCTTCTCAGAGAAAAAAAAATTGGGACTTTTACTTTCAGAACACAACAAAGCCTGCTATTATTTAAAAGCAAATAATCTCATACCTCATTTAAGTTAACTGAAAGCAGAAGAAATATAATTTTAAAATGAGGGCCTTCATATATATTCTAAAGTGGATTTTCGTTGATCCCGTTATAAGAGCCTTTAACTTCTTTAAAAAATAACATATATCATTCGCACTGTTTGATTCTTCATCAGTCCTGAAAATAGAATTTTCAGTTAAAATTATTTTGTCAGAAAGATCTTATTTTTGGACATTCTGGGAAATGTTCAATAATCTATCTTCCTGGAGGAACATTACTTTGACAGATAAATATTGTTCCACAGGAAACAAGAGTATTAACTTTAAAATGAGTACTCTTAAAAAGATGAACGATTATATAATGATTAATGATTTCCTGACATGTGAAGCAGAACACTGACTACGTCACAAAAAGAGAGTAGCCTATTTCTGTAAATAAATAATCCTGGAAGCTTTATTTTTGTTCGATATAATATTAACGATGTTTCAAGCGCGGAAATTGCTATATATTAGTTTTCAAAATGTCAGTTTTGCGTATGCAGTACATAGCTATTTGGATGTGATCTTATCTGAAACAAACTAATCACGTATAAAATCATCTAATTATTTAGATTTCTTTGAAATTTAAATGCATTTTCTTATGACAAATGACTTTTCATTATAAATAAGCATCGCACTACTTAAAAGAAATTGGTAAATATATACTATGTACAAACCATGTGTTCCCGTGTACACAAGCAGATATATTTTGAAACTTTTTTAAAAAATAACTCAGGGGGCTTATATATATACGGTTCCCCTAATCTAGGGGAAACATTTAGTAAAAACATTTTTAAAGCCTTGTCCGTTAGCCATGAGCAAGTGTGCCACCAATATTATACCTTTTTTAAAAGAGGAGGGGGTTAAGGCATTGTTTATTCTTCAAGAAAAAAAAATACATAAACCCTTCAAAGTCAGGTCTGAATCCAAGTTTCTGAAAGGTTTCTATTTTTATTCACTTATTGGGGTGTATGAATGCATATATAATATTCATTCAGCTTGTTTTTACTCCAGGACATGAAACATAAGTCGAAAATCAAGTACCATACATGAAGTTCTCTCCCCACTTATTTTCTGAAAAAAACGAGGGGAGCTGTAAAAAGGACTAGTACAGTGTACATGATAACGAATGAATGGAAAAAAATTAATTAAATTTAGATAAGATTACCAGAAAATGAACTGTCAGCATTGACGTCTGTCGTTTTACTTTTCAGCAATTTGATTAGAAAATATTCCATTCGTTTATCTACTTTTATGCCCTCATGGTGGAATAACAAAACAGAATAGGAATGTTATTTTTTCAAATTCAAAATTTGGACAATGCTTTTCAAGAAAAAATGCATTATTGGCGTATGTTATGAAATATATGGTATATTCATAGAGAGGGAGAGGCACATATCCATTGCACTTACATATTAGCATGTTGAAATAATTAAAAAAGAATTTAAAAAAATTTTGCTAGGTTAGTTTCAACAAAATGAATGATTATTTAGAAAACCCACGCTTTCCCTAACTCTTTCAATCTGCTCTGACTTATTAACTAAATTTGAAAATTCTGAGAATTCTAAATAGAATGACTAATTAATTGTTGACTCTTCGACGACTTCTGGAGTCGTTTTGGGGACTGCTTTAATGTCAATTACCAAACTTAACTGTAAAGAATTGTGTGAAAATGCCCTTTTATATTTTCATATTATTTTAAAAGGCACCTGCACAAAAGGGTTGATACCTGCAGACAAAAAAAGCAGCACAAAAATAGATTTTTAAATATTTTAAACAATAGCTCACTTAAGTTACAAACTATTTTCTTTCATTAAAAATAAACTACAACAAAAATGAGATACTTTTTAGCAAAAGTCTGAAAATTTTCAAACATAAACAAGAAATATATAGACCTACCGATAACAGAACAGAACGATACAAAAAAGTTGTTTTGTCAGGGCTAAATTGCATTAAATTGTGGATTTCAGCACATTCTACACTGGCAGGAAAAATAAATATTTGGTAATGTGTGGTGGGACTTTATGTGATGTTCTATTAATCCTCTTGGGGAATTTTTGGGGCCAGCAATTGAGTTATTTCACAGCTATTCCTCTCCAGAAGAAACCTTGATATGCAGATTAGCTAGTTTATATATAGTGGAAGTATAGTAATCGTTAGGAGAGGAAAAGAAGCTGAGTCGCTGAAAGCAGTGTTGTTTTTACATTAAGGATTGGAATTTAGACGCGTGATTATAGGACGGGCTTTAGTTATTAAAACAAATTAAAGAAGTTAGTGTATTTATAAAATAACTTTGAGTAAAGTTAATCTATTAAGATTTCATGCGCTTATTCACATTAGCTTTTGAGCTATCGTTATATACCTCTAGATTTTCCCTCTATAGTTGACTTGTCTTAGATTTTTACATTTGGTAATAATAAATTGGATTTCTCATAGCTAGTTTGGGTCATCAATCTTTACCTCCTACAAATTTAGTTCTAGCAGATGAAGAGATGTCTTCCCCAGGTGCAAGGCCATTACAGATGTAACAAAATAAGAGCTTTTAAGTGTTTTCCTTTACTGATAAAAATGCAGTAACACATAAAAATATTGAAAAAAATATCAATTTGAAATGCAAAAATAAGCCAACAATAGATACCAAAAAATATTCCCCTTTCCACTTTTGGATCATATGAAATGGATTGTAAAAACATTGTTAATTCATAGACTTGGAAAAATTATTTTAAAAATTTTTCCTGAACTTTTCATAGGGTAATCAAATATATATCATACTATCAATCTCAATTTGTCCTTATTTTGTTTTTCACTACACATGATATAAAACGTTTACTCATTGACCGCAAGAATTTTTCAAGAGTCAATGTCCCTTCCATTTTTAGATTGTAATTTTTATAGTGACATCAGACTATTGACACAACATCCAAATCAAAAGTTCAAGAACAATTCTGTTTTGAAAAAATTCCGTTCCTGTAATGCTCATTTCCAGGATAGAAATATTTTACAAGCAACAATAAAACTTTTTGTGTGGATTTGAATACCTTTGTGGCTGTTAATTTATTTTAAATGCATAAATTACAATCTAAACCATCCATATATAAAGTATTCAAGGCAATAAATACAGCTGAAATATTTTTTTAACAATTAATTTTGTTGTTGTTAAAGTGAGAGTACAGTGCAAAAGTAAAACTTGAAATATTTTATCCTTTCATAATACGTTCTGGATAATTGTTTGTCTAACGTCATTTTTTATAAAAAAAAATAATAGCTTTTAATACTATAATAACCATATATCTCTTGCTCAATATAAATTGATCACAAATGTATTTTGGAAAACATTATAGAATGTTAGGAAGCGTGTGTTTCTTAAAATAGCCACCTATTAGCTAGATTTGATTCTTATAGATTTCTTATGTTATTTGATGGAGCAACTTATGTGATGCAGCAAGCCAGCAAGACACAGTAACAAAATAACAGCATCATCGGAGTTTGCCAAAACGTGACTCATGAAATATCATGTCGTACATAGAAAAGCTTTTTTCTCCTTCCAAAGTGTGCATGGAACTAATGATAGATACTTTGGCACTTTTTATTAAGATTTCTATTAGAGAGTTCTTATATAGTTCATACAAGACTATATAAATATAATTTTTATTCATGTGTCTTAATTTTTTAAAAAAATCTATCAAAAAGTTTATTGAATTTTTCATGCTTAGAACTTGAGAAAGAATCAAAGTAAATTAAAATAATGTAATTAATTTAATAAAGGCTTTCTGTTTTAAAATTTTAAATTCTTCTAGTACATTAACACTTCCTTCAGATAATCAATTCCATTTTTTAAACCGGTTTTTAAATAACATAAATTTTTTCTGACAAGTATACAAAATTTTGCTGATCAAAAATGATTTTGCCATTCTCCACTTAAATAACTGCTTTGTCCAGGTGATTCTTACTTTTCCAGATTATCTATGGGATACAGGATAGACTTAGAAAAACTCATAAAATGAATTGAATAGATTATTCCCTTTTAAATTTTTTAAACGAAAAAATTCACTTTGATATATATTCAAACTCAGATGGCCTTAAAAATCTTTGTAAAAATTTGTACTTGAGATATTAAATTTTCTCAAGTTAACTTTTTATTATAATGACAATAAAGTGAATGGTACAGAATATGCATGCCCACTTTATTTTATGAAGAAAATGTAACTATTCTAATTAAATCTTCGTACATAAAATTCAAAAGGTATTTATTTTTTCCTTGAAGCAGGCATAAAATGTTTTATACTATATTTTACAGGAAATCATTTATATAAGCATTATATTGTTTGAAAAAGTCTTACAGATAATGGTGATATAGATTTTGGAGAGTTGAAATTGTTTTTAAATAATACTGCTACGAGGTGAAAAATAATATAAATATGAAATGTTAGTTGACTTTGAAAAGATCATTACCATTTTAGAAGGTGTTTAAATCACCTAAAAATTAAGGCATTGAAATATGAAGACTTTTATTGCTTTAAATCGTGTACATGTGAGCATATGATATTGCATATCAAGGTATGGGAATTTATGACCCTATTTTATACATTAAAAAAAACGAAAATAATTTAACACAATGTAACTTTCGTGTTTATAAACCTATACGCATGTGAAAAAATATATTTTATACCTTATACTTCTTATATTTTTAAATATTATAAAATTTGCAACTAAATTCAATACTTCCATTGAAGAATTTCCTTTTCAAATTAATTCTAAGCAGTTATATATAAATATAGATTTCTATATTTAATGCTTTTCTAACATAGAATTGTTAAATATCATTTACCATATATTACTAATTTGAATAGTCTGTTAACTAGAATAAAATATAGCTGTTTATAAAGGAAGTATAGACGAAATTATGCCCTTCCAATATGAAAGACAACTTTTTGCTGATTTATGTTATTAATTAATTAAATTACATGTGTTCATTATTTCAATAATGAATTTCATTAACTAATAAAGGTGAATGATTCATTTACTCATTAGCTTCAGAGATAATTGGAAAAAATGTTAGGGGACCATACACTGGATAATTTCTCGTAAAACGTTTAAACTTTTTCAACTTTTAATCTTTAAGTAATTCATTGTTATTATTTTTTATTAATTTCATTTAATTATTTGATCAAGTAGGCATTTTACGAATGAATATTTTAAATTCAAAAATAAAAGATATTGTCAAAATTATTTGGAATGTTTTTTTTTCAATCCAACCAAATTATTTTACGAGGATTTTGTAATTTAACAACTAAATTATTTTATTTAAAATCATTCACTCATTCTCATAAAAATTTGTGCATCAAGAAATAATTGTGGGATCGTTATGAAACTGGGCATGAAGGTACATGTTGGGTACATACGAAAATTATTAGAAATGCAGCGTGATTGCACATTGCGTAATGTCGCTAAAGGGCATTGAACTTCGTTCTTCTTGGAACATTAAACAGGAAAGCAGAGCTTGTTTGAGCGTACTTAATGTTTTGCAGAGGAAATACTGAGGTAGACATACCACTATGCCAACATAGAAGACAATATGAACATCTTTCAGTGCTCAAGATTGGAAGAATAATCGGTATGATGGAAGATGAGTGGTTAGCTGGGCGAGTAGCTAGTCAATAAGGCCGCTCTAGTTTTACAGAGAGGAGACGTCACATCACACGAAGAAGACCATCACATCATACGATACACGTAGAGCAAAATGCCTAATTGGCCGTTGCCTAGACGCAGGCAGCACCTTCACAACAGGCCTATGTGTCTTCCCAAATCATCGCAAGGCGCCTGGCTAAAGAACATTTGTTACAGCGTGTGACGAATCTTTACGGAACCTTTCCACTAATATTCTTAGGCGTCTTTGGGGATTGTAAATTCGCGTATATTTCCAATCACTTCTAACAGAAGAAGATGGGATATGTAAAGTAGATAAAATATTTAAGGAAAACGTTGTAAGTTAGCGGAGAAGAAGAGATTGAGCTAGCAGAAGTAGTGACGAGATTTGCAGGATTCAATTGGATTAAGATATTAGAGTATTGCTGTTAGCATTCAATAAAGAAGCCTTAGGAGGTTACTCTACTTGAAGAGATCATAAATACTACCAGGTGATATATTTTAGCTTCGTACCGTTTACCATGGACGTTAGTTTAATAAAATTAATTCAAGTTTAATGAAAGCTAATAATTCAAGTTGCGTGTATTTCTCAGACCTCCTATTCCGGTAAACCCTTTTGATATTGAGCGTAGTTATTGATTAACTTCATATTTCGTAATTTAATTTAATATTAAAGGTAAATCCCTTTTTAACCTAGACATACAGTCTAATATTTGTCATTAGAAGTTTGATATTTTGAGCTAAGTGAATAAAAATAATTTATTATTATACAAATGGCGTCTGGTCATTCTTTGCCTCAAGTTAATCTTAGTGTCCAGAATGGAACCCAAGGGGGTTCTCACTTGCGGCGTCCATTACGTGTGCTGTCAATGACATCTACTCACCGATGCCTTCATTTGAAGTGATGTCATGCACGGCGAATATGCTTATAAATGTAACAAAAACTTAAGAAAGTTTCTAACGAAGTTATTCGAGAGTTAAGTTAGTCAATACAAATGTATGTTTTTCTATAAATATACAATTGCATTCAGCAGACTTAAACTTTTGTATTTTTCAGTTATATGCAAGAAAACAAACAGTTAATAAATTTAGTTAATTTTATTTGCTGCTTGATTCAAACAAAAAAATCATACAAGCTTTGTGAAAGTACAAATGACTGTTAATAAATATTACTTTTTATGTATAATCATGTACATATATAGGTACATACATCTGTTTTGCTTTTCATAAGTATTTTTTTAATTTTTTTTATTCTATAGGTTATAAAATAACAATCCTTAGTTTTTGAAACTCGCAAAAAATGAGCACAAATTTTGTTTCTTAATTTAATACTACAATATTCAAGTAAGTACACCATAGCCAAGAGAAAAGCAGAAGCGAAATGAATTTGTAAATTGAAATTAAAGAAATAATAAAAGGATTGGATAATATTTCAATATTATATATATATATATATATATATATATATATATATATATATATTTTAAGAGAAATGTATAACATCAACTTTTTATTATATTTAAGAGTTTTAATTAACAATTTATTTAAAAAGAATGTTTTTTTAATATTTTGTTCTGTTAGTTTTATCTATTTTTTCTTAAAAGTAAAAATACTGCTGAATAAATCTGAATAGCTAGTTTTTGTTTTTAAACCCTGTATTCAGTATTTTAAAAATAGGATACTTATTTTAATCCCAAGATATATCAAAAACAAATAAAAAGAGTTGAAAGTAGTTATAAGCTTAAAATCCAGTGTTATACAGCAAGTGTAAAATAACAATATAAGCAAATAAATGCAATACATTTTAAATGTCAAGGTAAAAGAAAAAATTAATTTCCAATAATTTACGCCAATAAATGCGTGCTACATTGACATTTATTATGTTGTGTTTATTCTTAGTAATGCACAAACAAACTCCAAACATGCAATTGAGTAAACATGAAGGGAAATTTGATGAATTAATTTGCTAAATGCACCTGACATTATTGTTATAATTTACTTGTTTTTTTTAAAAAAGAGAGTCAAAGAAGATATAGAAATGACAGCTGTGTAAATTCATTTGAAACAGAAAATTGCTAATTTTATTAAAAGGGTTTCTCTATTCAATGAATTGTATAAATATAGTTCAAACTACTTTACTAAATGTCAGATGGAATTTCGGATAAATATGTTTTCTAGAAATACTGTCTAGAAATAAAGATAACAATTACAAAACGAGTAGGGGAATAATCGCGAATGGATGATATTGTTTTTGTGAAGAAATTCTTTATTGTGTGTGTGTGTTTTCAGTTTCACATACAAAAATCTACTATTTTTATAGCTTCTATTTTCCTAGTTAGACATAACAGAAAAAAAACATGTAATTATAAATTTCAATAATTTTTCGCAATACAGTGTATTTAGAGTTTCTAATTTCAGAAAAAACTGCGAATTATGTTATTTTATATTTCTAAAGTATATTTTTAATCATTTACATAAATGAAAATAATTAATATTTTGTGTCTTCCTTTTTCATTTAATATTTAATTTCTTCTAAAAATGTATACTCAAAGAAAAAATTGCATGCAAATTGTTGAATTTTCAAATATCACGATAATTGCAACAAGCTCTAGTGGATGTTTATTTTATGTACTGTCATTTACAACCTATAAGTATTTTTTGGGGGGAGGGGGATACAGTAGGCTATGAAAAGAGAAGATAACGAACAGAAAATATAATTGTGATTAGTAATAATATATATTTATCTGTACGCTTTTTTCCCCAATAAGTTTTTAATAATTTTTGGAGTTTTCATTTTTATAGCTATAATTACACTTCGTTTCTTAGAGTTGTAAATTTTTCTTTAGAAGTGATACTGTCTGAAATTGCGGAATTCTTCATTTTTAACGTATTGTGTTGTGATATTGTCTTCTTAATAAATTTATTGTTTTTATTCAGATTTTCAGTTTTTCTGGCTAAGGTATACAGATTATTTTAAGTACATATTTACTTAGTTTCTTGTTTATAATCCTTCAGTATTGATAGAATCCTATTCTTCACTATTTTCTCTTTCTAGCAGCTCAGTTGTGTATGCAAATGTAGTGGAAGTTTGTGTGGCTGGTCTAAAAACAATGTTTTACAATCTAAGTTCCTAAGGTTAAGAATTTGTTATTACTTCTATGTCATTCTATTACTGCTATACTTCTGTCACTATTTTATTTTTGACATATGCTGTCATGATATATTTCTATGTATTGATTTGATTTATTAGATTTTTGACAATTTAGTACAATATTATTTGGTTCTTGCATCAGTTGCAAGAACCAAAATAACTGACGAATACAACTAGAATTTGTGAGTATATAATCACTTTTATTCTTGTAAAAATTTCTGGAAGAATATTAAATTAGGAAAACACAATTGAAATGCTCCCCTGACAAATATTATCAATTATTTTGTAAAAGTGGTTTCATATTTTATAGGGTTTTTTTTTATTTCAGCTAAAATATAAATAAAAAGGAATACGGTATATTTATTAGATTTAGTATGAGTTTTACCAGTAAAATACACCTACAGTATTAACCACGTGTGGATCTTTTAATGATGTTCATTTTTCACTAGATAATGACAAATATCGCATATTACATAAAACTATAAAACTGTCAAATTGTGTTCTAGCCAATATATTGAAGAAAAATGGTGAATAGCGTCACATAAATGCTTTTTCTGATACAGTCATTTTCAACATTTGAAAAAGAAAATGAACGAAATTGGCATTTATCGATCTACTTGTCATTTGTTTATTATATGTTTTTTTTCTTTCCTAATGTACGATACAACAACGTATTTTACACAGCCACAAAGATAAATTGTTCGCTTACTTCCTAAAGAAAAAGTTTATCTACCGAGGGAAATGTTATGAAATAAATTGTCAGTTTTATCGGCCATAAGGTTACCTGAATTTTTTAATAGAGGGTTTTGCAACACGTGTCACACTGCATAGCTTTGCAACCAGTTTCAGTTATAAAGATTATGAATAATACAAAAAATTCAGTGCCATTAAATTTGCATAGGATAATCATTACTGTTGTAAAGATAATGGAAATACATTGAAATAAATTTAAAAAAACAATAAATGTCCAAATATTTTACTAAAAGTAAAAAAATAATAAAATGGGCCAATGTAGATATTAATTATTACATTTATAATTAGATGTTGGCAGTTAACTCCGTAAAATCATTTCATTCTACATTTAAGAACACTATTAATATCAGACTTAGCTTCAACTTTGGCAGAAAGTATATAAGAGTATGAAAAAAAAGAGTGTGAGAAAAAATTTGACTAATTTCAGCTAATATAGCTTTATTAAACTGAAAGAAGTTAATATACTACTTTATATGAATTATAAAAGATTATAAGTAATTTTATGAACTTTCTTCAATTTTCTATAATAAATGACTATCAGAAACAAAAAATTTCTTTCAATAACAAGGGAAATTAAATTTCAGTATTATAAATAATAAACTTAGATTGTTTTAATTTCCCTGTGTATTTTTGCTTTGTCATGAATTAATAGCAGTAAAACAAAGGAATGTAGTCGTCCATTATCCATTAGACTCCTCAACAAATTTTCGCTCAGTAGATGAGTGGTAACGTGTTGCACTTCCACTCCACAGGTCCAGGGTTCTAATCCCGGGCCGGGCAAAGTCGATTCAACCTTTCACCTTTTCAGTGGGTTGATAAATGTGTGACGGGGCTATATCGTGTTTTCATACTAATCTTCTTGGGGAATCTTTGGGGCCAGAATTGAGTTATTTCACAGCCAATCTTCTCAAGAAGAAACCGTGATATTCAGATTAGGTAGTACATATATAATGAAGGTTTTGTAATCGCGAAGAAGAAGGAGAAAGGAAGCCGAGGTGCTGAACGACGGGAGCTGATGGTAAGGAATTTAACTTAGAAGTGTAATAATAGAACGGGCTTAGATAAGTCAAAGAAATTAAGGAAGATTAAGATTCATAGGATAACGTTGCTTAAAGCAAAGCGGTTAGGACTCCAGGCGCTTATTTACATAGAATTAAGGGATACGTTATATCACTCAGGATTGCCTTCCTATTGTAAGATTTGCTTTATTCAATGTATTTGGATAATAATAAATTGGATGATTTATTAAGGCTAACTTGGGTGATGAATTCTTACCACCCACAAATCTAGGTCGCGTAGATGAAGAGATGGTACCCCCGGGGAGGGGGTATCATAAACGTGTACCAAGTTTGCTAGGGAACTAAACACTGGAGTTTTCTTGTCAAACTGTCCACTTGACCGAAACATCTGCTAATGCACCTCAGTGCCCATGGTCATGAAAATTGAGATGAACATAGTAGGAATTGGTCCTCTATGGGCTGTTGCGCCAATTAATTTAGTTAATATATTTTATGTATATTTCTGAACACTTCTTAGAATTACATAAGCTACCATATTTAATCGAATTTAAGCCGCTCTATTTTTCCAATGTTAATGCTACTGAAAATCGGGTGTGGCTTAGAATCGAAGGCAAAATATTTGTTGGATGGGGGAAATTGAGTTTTCACTCCTTTCAAAAGGAAAAATGTAACCATCCATTTCGATCAATTCAGTTAGTCTCCAGTATTCAGTCTATGGTAAATATGGTGGTCAACTCGTATTTAGGAAATTGTTTTGTATAATCTTTATTTTAATCACCTAAATTACAAAGATAACGGTAGTAGCATCAAGATGAGTTCATTATGACATAAAAGAGAAAAGAAAGGTAATTTTATATGTAGAAATAAACAGAAGCAGAACACTAAAAATTTCACTCGGATGAAACAAATATACGTTGATGGCGTAAACAAAATATAATTTTTGCTTGCAAATGCTCAGCAGTCTTTAATAATTCTTTTACGTTCTTCTATAATGCATTCTTTTAAAAATATTTTTTATATAGAAAATGCTTTGAATGACACGGAAGACCACTCCTGTGGGAAAATGGAAACGCCGGCACCAATTCCGATGTCAGCTGTGACAACGGGAGTGACTTATCATTTTCGAAACATGATATTGACTGTTAGAGTAATTACAGGTTCATGTACCTATTTGAAAGCTTATAATTCTCGTAAGATAAATAAATTATTAACTTATTATTTCTCATTAAAAACTTTTTAAAAATCTCTTAAATATGGATATTGATGAAACTTTTACACAATTTGTTTTATTTTTTCTCAAAACGTGTAGAGAATTGGCTTAGATCCGAGTAAATACGGTGTAATCATTTTCTTCTAAAATTTTAAAAGTAACTCAACGCTGACCATATGCCAAACAGTATTAGTAAATAAAATTGTGAATGTTTTTTTTTTGGTCATTAGACTTAACCTCTTTACTACGGATTCAAGAAAAAGAAAATTTTACTAAGTCTAATTTTCTAATTATACAGTAGGTAATTAGAAAAATATTGTTGCATTACATAAGATATACATTTAAATTTAGGATAATTTTGAGTATTCTCATAAAATAATTATTTTTGATAACAGTATTGATACTCAGATTAATAAAGAACTTATCCAATACTGTTGTTTTTAGCTTTTGTGTTTTAACATTCATTGATTTGTAAAGAGTGTTTTTTTCCAGGTATAGAAGTTTAAGTTGGCATTACTTTCAAAGATGGCGATCGATTTAACAACTGTCAAGTGATTTATTCTCAGTTTGGTTTGACAATTCATTAAAACGATCATCAAGCAAGGCGTAGATTCGTCGAATGAACCCAAAACGAGATTGCCGTTGTTCCCGATTTTCATAAGCGAATTTTGTTTAGCGATGAAGCGCACTTCTGGTTGAATGGCTACGTCAACAAATAAAACTGCCGCATTTGGAGTGAAGCTAATCCACAAGTGTATGTCGAAACACCGTTACATAAAGAAAAACTGACTGTTTGGTGCGCTTTATGAGCAGGTGGAATCCTTCTTCAAAAACGATGAAGGCCACAACGTTACAGTCAATGGTGATCGGAAAAGAGCCAAGATTACTAACATTTTCATTCCTGAATTGAACAATCATGATGTCCAGGAGCTGTGGTTCCAACAAGACGGCGCAACATGTCACACAGCTCGTGCCACAATCGATTTTTTGAAAGACAGGTTGGTGACCGCCTAATTTCACGTTTTGGACCTGTGAATTGAACTCCAAGATCTTGTGATTTCACACCGCTAGACTATTTTCTGTGGGGCTATGTAAAGTCATTGGTCTATGCGGATAAGCCACAAACGCTTGACCATTTGGAAGACAACATTCGCCGTGTTATTGCCGATATACGGCCACAAATGTTGGAAAAAGTCATCGAAAATTGGACGTCGAGATTGGACTACATCCGATCCAGCCGTGGAAGTCATATGCCAGAAATCATATTTAAAATGTAATGCCACAAGATTATCTTTCGAATAAAAAAAATTCATGTCAATCGAATAATACATCGTTGTTTTATTGCAATTTAAAGTTCTATACCTCTAAAAAACACCCTTTAGTTATACTATATGAAAGGTAGACTAAAATGAATGAGAGCCATTGACAAACGTCTCACACGAAAATCTTATCTGCTACTTTTTTTTAATACGAATGACAGAGAAAAGGAAGCGTCATATATATATATATATATATATATATATATATATATATGGAAAATTTTGTGATGCTTTATTAAGACGAAGACACCGATAGGTAGTTGGATGTAAATCTTAATTCAAAAGGGAAGGAAAACTTTGATACAAACCATTTTTATTATTTTAGAGGGGAGTAAATAAAGTCTGTGATCTCTGTCCAAAAATGTTCACGAGGTCCTCACACGAGTAGTTTTTAGTTTTTGTATGGGTTCATAATTAATTTCTCAGTAAATACTGGCATTGATATTGATAATTTAACCAAACACTGCAGCATAATTTAGTGAAATATTTCGTGTGTCTAAGATTTCAAATATATTACCATCATGAGATAGTAAGAATATAGTAAGAAAAAAATCTGGATCCTAAAGAAATGTATATAAATGAATAGATCCTTATACAACACAAATCCTGCAGAAAAAAAGAATGCTTAGGATCCCAGAAAATAAAAACGATCCATTAACCTTAGGGACTGATATACCATGTAATGATAATTGATACAGTGATCAACGAAGAATGCTGAATTTAGGTAAGGAAGCTTTCAACAATGGGACATGACAGAAGTAATTAATTAGTGGTTTACGATTGAATCAATAAGAGGTAAACATTTTTCTCTTGAAGGTAATCCGTAAGCTATTTGAATGTTGCAAGACATGTTTAGAAGTATTTGGTGATTTTTAGAAAATTATCTTATAAAAAAAACGGGGGCTATAACGTAAACATAAAATATATACTAGCTGTATAATATTAAAAATGTTTTTTAACTGTTTCAATTTATACTTTTTTATATGTTACACATGCTACAGCGCTGCCTAGGACAAAAGAAAATTTGTAATTCTGATGCTGTTCCTGAGAAAAGGAATGCATTAAAGTACCAATTTACTCATAAATTATAAGCTCTTAACTATTCATGGGAAATTTGAAGATTAGATCTCGTGAATGTATGGATATTTCAAAAGAATACATGATTGACAATCTTGGCTCTTACAGTTTAGATGGAAGAAAAATTCGATATCTTAGTTCAGTTTTAAAAAATTGTTTATGCATAAAGGATTTTTTTTTCTTTTTTTCAAATCTATGATGTTGTTTGCTAAATAGTAGGAAATTATTATAAGTGTTAGCATGATCACATATGAACTTGTCCCAAATTTTATATATTAATGCATATGAATTTAATCTAAAACTGATGATAGATATTGAAAAAACATTTTTTTTTAAAAAAATATATTAATATTTCGATGTTACATAAAGGATAATCATATTCACCTTGAATTCGTTGATGTTAACTCAAAATAAGTTTTCCTAACAAGGCATATCCAAAAGCATGTACTCGTTCCTAGGTCCCAGTAATATTAATATACTTTAAAAAAGTTTGCTACAAGCACATGTTGCCACATTTTAGGAATGGCATGCAGACAAATAACATACCTCTTACAATATTAACTTCCATCAACAAGCAGAAAATGAAACATAAACTTTACCTGATTAAGCTACTGAAGTGAAAGGAAAGCCTTTCCTTGATCTTGGAAATTACCTCACTTATTTTGATGCCCTATGGTCTGTAAGTAACACAAACACAATTCTGACAACTAGAAATAACGTACTGCAGAAAAGGCTCTTCATTCGCGAAGTACTCACCTGAACTGATCATCTGGATTAAAGTAGTGCAATTTTACATGAAGAGGCGCGGAGATAGAAGTCATCAACTATAAAGGGACTTATTGATATTGATTTGTATACACTTTTTTTATTTTATGTGAAAAAAAAAAACAAATAAACTGATGTCGCTTAGATAGATAATAAATTTCGCAGTGTAATAAAAATTTTAAACCACTAATAACTTTCCTAAGCCGCGTTAGAAACTTAACTGCATTTAAAAATAATATTCTCGTCAGTGAAAAGCTATGTTGAGCAATATTTTAAACATTTTTAAAGATATTGGAAAAGGAATGTTGGTGTCCAGACAAGCATTATTGCATTTCTGTAGATAAAGACAAAATAATGTACATGCAGATTAGGATTTTTTGCTAAGCACTTGCATTTCTTATGAGCAATATTGTGAATATTTTTTTATTTCTTTCCCCAAATGGAAACTGACTGTATTCTTTATTTGTCCCAAATAGGTGTCTGATGATTAAAAATGATTATTATATATATATATAAATAATATACTTTCTAAAATATGCATGTATGTACAATATATATGTATATATATATATATATATATATATATATATATATATATATATATATATATATATATATATCGTTAAGTAGACCGGGGCTTGTAGATTTTATTTTAAACGAGGTGTGTGAATTAAATAATGAGACTGACTTTTTTTCACTTTTTTCTTCCAATAAACTTACAATTCACCATTGTCTCCTTCAAAGTAACTGCCTTCTGAAGCCACACATCGCTGGAGACGTTTCTTCCACTCCTCATAGCACTGGTGGAACTCGGATATGGGAATAGCCTTCAGCTGGTCGGTTACAGCCCTTTGAATGCTTTCCAGTGTCCCAAAATAATGTCCCTTGAGGTGATTCTTCAATTTCGGAAAGAGGAAAAAGTCACAAGGACTCAAGTCGGGCGAATAAGGGGGCTGAGGAGCAACAGGAATGTTCTTACTGGCCAAGAAACGGTTCCATGAGAAAGGTTTTTCGGAACCATTTTGATGCAGATCTTTCTCCTTCCCCGATCATTCTGACTGTCAAGCGACGATCTGAATGCACAAGATCCCGAACTCTAATGACATTTTCAGCGGTTTTTGAAACTGAGGGCCTTCCGCTGATAGGTTCATCTTCAATTGACTCTATTCCTTCTGAAAATGCCTTAAGCCACCGAAAAACCTGGGCCCTTGACAAAACACTGTCTGCGTAGGCTTTCTGAAGTTTTGCAAATGTTTCCGTTGCGTTGTGTCCAAGTCTGAAGCAAAACTTGATAGCACATCGTTGCTCGTTGTCACTCATTTCAAAACAGACAAGAAAAACCTGTTTCCCTAAACAAATCACTACAGACAATTAACTTGACTCAGTGACTTCAAACTCATACTGATGACACATCACATGTTTACCTACCTCCCCTCCATGTCCCACTTCTCCAGTGTTGCCAGATCAAACACTACGCTACCAGTCTCATTACTTAATTTACATACCTCGTATGTCTCAAAGAGCAAGACAGTTCTTCAGGAGCGATGGAAATTTATTGGGGAAAACAATCCTTAAAATACAGGTTGAAGCACTAAAATTGCTCCAAAAAGTCTCAAAAGGTTTATACAACTTCTACAGCACTCGCACAACTATTAGCGTCTAAAAACACAAGTACGTGATATTAAAGATAATCCATGAGAAAATAAATATCATCCACTTCAACAGAAGAAGTAATACTCAGTTTCAGCGAGTGACTGCTATTTGTAGTCTGCGTAGCTACCTTCTTGCTCTTTCTCAAAAAATCTGCTTACGTCATAGATCGTGAATGTTATAGATTTCTCCAGTATTTTCCAGATGCATCCATATAGCTGCCAAAATGGTCACCAAGTCGCAAAATCTGGTCACCAAAAATGAAGTCTTTGTTGTATCGCCATTATTTCACAAAATTTCCATTGAATTGCCATTATAATGCAATAAACAGTGTTGCTTGCGAATATTACAATTTTTATCATAAAATAAATACAACAAAAAGTAATAATAATGTATCAAACATCCAAATATAAATTATTCACACCGTTTAAAAACACACCGATGAAATTAGGCATTAAAACTCGTAACAACATAAAATGAACTTCGCATTCAAAGCAGATTTCAAAATAAATAAATATAATAGCTTCATTTTTAAAAACTATTTTAAAAGCAGCTATTTACAAAATTAATTAGTAAATAATGTTAATTCAATTAAGTATTTTCAGCAAAGTTTTCTCGACTGCACACTTTGTAAGATGCGTCTATTAATTTCACATAATTCAAGTAAAGAGTGTTTTTTTTCCAGGTATAGAAGTTTAAGTTGGCATTACTTTCCAAGATGGCGACCGATTTAACGGCTGTCAAGTGATTTATTCACAGTTTGGTTTGGCAATTCATCAAAACGATCATCAAGCAAGGCGTAGATTCGTCAAATGGGCCCAAAACGAGATTGCCGTTGTTCCCGATTTTCATAAGCGAATTTTGTTTAGCGATAAAGCGCACTTCTGGTTGAATGGCTACGTCAACAAACAAAACTGCCGCATTTGGAGTGAAACTAATCCACAAATGTATGTCGAAACACCGTTACATCCAGAAAAGCTGACTGTTTGGTGCGCTTTATGGGCTGGTGGAATCCTTCTTCAAAAACGATGAAGGCCACAACGTTACAGTCAATGGTGATCGGTATAGAGGCATGATTACTAACTTTTTCATTCCTGAATTGAACAATCATGATGTCCAGGAGCTGTGGTTCCAACAAGATGGCGCAACATGTCACACAGCTCGTGCCACAATCGATTTATTGAAAGACACGTTTGGTGACCTCCTAATTTCACGTTTTGGACCTGTGAATTGGCCTCCAAGATCTTGTGATTTAACACCGCTAGACTATTTTTTGTGGGGCTATGTAAAGTCATTGGTCTATGCGGATAAGCCACAAACGCTTGACCATTTGGAAGACAACATTCGCCGTGTTATTGCCGATATACGACAACAAATGTTGGAAAAAGTAATCGAAAATTGGACGTCCAGATTGGACTACATCCGAGCCAGTCGTGGCAGTCATATGCCAGAAATCATATTTAAAATGTAATGCCACAAGATTATCTTTCGAATAAAAAAAATTCATGTCAATCGAATAATACATCGTTGTTTTATTGCAATTTAAAGTTTTATACCTCTAAAAAAAACCCTTTATTTAAAACAGTAATATTAAGAGCAAACAATTAAGACTACACGGTACCCTTTTACAAAAATTATTTTGGGGACAGTTACAATAAAAATAATTAATGTCTTACATTTAGATTCTATAATTAAGCTGATTCTGTAAGTAAAAAGTCAGTTTGATCAGCCATTATTTTACAATTTTATACAATTAGGAATATTTGAAGTTTTTCAAACTTTTAAAAAATACTCAATTTTTTATAATATTATAGTAATTTTAAGTTATTTATGTTTCTTAGGTTATTGCAAACAAAAGTTAGTATGCATTTGAATATTTACTCCCTTGTTAATTTTTAATAATTATTTTTCTAGAAAAACCTGGAAAAAACACGAAAATTTTTAAAATATCAACTTCAGCATTTTTTAGAAAAATAACTAGAGATCTCAGCCCTAAATCCATACTAACTTTTATACAGCATACATTTGTGATTATATACAAAAAAATTCAAGGCTCTATCTTCAACAGGAAAAAGCCTTAGGGATTAGAAAATACTTATACCTTCAAAATTAAAAGTCTGAGAAAAACGCATTTAAAGTTTATAAAGTCGTTAAACAAAAGCTTATGATGCTCGTAAAGCTCTAATTTTTAATATGTTATTTTCCAATGTATGTTCTGCATTGAAACACTATTTTAACTAAATATGACTGAAAATAATATTTTTAATTCAAAATATATTTTTGCATACTATTGATTGCATTTCTTAAGCGTCTGTTTTTTCAGCTTTACCCTTAACTAATATTTTGACAAAAGTTTCGAAACACAAAGCACTTATGTACAAAATAATAATGATCCTAAATTAAGTTCAAGATAGCTAGGTTTGCTCATAAAATTTAATTTTTTTCAGTTTTAAATTGTGGCAGTTTAGGAAGTTTCAGCTCTTGTCATATAACTTTAAAATACTAAAATATAGTACTACAATTTGTTTAGTATAATGTAGTTTGGTACATCAAGGAAATATCCTATTATATCTGCAACATTTGAATTCAGAATACTTGTATTTGGAAGTCTAATTGCAGAATCAGCAGAGGACTGGTTTTTAGATACATCAGTTTTAGTAGTATTCCATCTCTTCGAAATAGTGTTTGTCACAGCAACCTTAGAACGCATTTGCTATGACATTTTCTCTACAGGAAAAAATTAACGTGTTAAAGGTTTTAAGTTATATAATCTTTTTTAAAGCAAAAATTGGCCATGAAATTAATCTCTAATTAATTATAAGAACTCAAAAACTCAAAAAATAATTAAATAGAAATGATTTTAGTAATGAAAATTGGAATTAATAACCATTTCAAACTAAAAGCTCAAAAATATTTTTAATTAAATCAATTTAAAAGTGGAAAAATGCTTTAAAATAAAACCGAAACTAAAACCATAGCTCATTATAAAACTTCAAATACCTTAAAAACTAATCTGCTAAAAGATCTGAAACTTCTTGGCAAGCTTCTCAATGATACGAGCCACTAGAAAATGTGAAAAAAAAATCAGTAAAAAGGAAATTTTTAGGATAAACTAAAACTTAAAACTCAAACCGTATACTTGTAATGACGTAAAACTATTCGAGTACGAGTACATTATAGACCAGTAACACGAGTTATGTGTTCTACTATATATATAAATTTTGGGATACTAATAAAGTAAGGTACTAGCTCAAGTGACATTCTCGTTATCTGACCTTGACGGAGAATTGCAAGATCCATTGTCAATAAAACCCTCATGTATTGCTTCTTTGGTTATAGCTAATATCGTACTAGGAGACGAAATACTTGTCTTTTTGGAGTTTTGAGCAACGTTTCAATAACAAATACAATAACTGCCTAGCAGCCCATATTTATGTCACGCAAATGTAAGGTCTCTGAGTGCCGACAAATTTATTGTGCTGTAGTCTCTTCATATGACCATTGAAAATCTTCAGAAATAAGAACGCTGAACTTAACGGCATACTTTTGTTAGTGTAACTACAGACAATCCTATATATCTGGTACTCTCATGCGTCTATACAGCTACATTAATTCAAGTCAAACGAAACCAGCGTAAACAAATAAAAATGATCACATAATATACAAAGAATGCGATCAGAAATTATGCAGTTGTAATACATTTATAATTATTTATTATATAAAAAGGAGAGCTCAAAAATATAAAAATGCAAGGGGAAAAAGTCATTCTTAGATGTTCAAAAATAACGTAAACATTTATATCTATGATATATCATCAATACAATGAAATCTATCCTTATATATCTATACAAAACAGTAAAAAGAAGATCAAAAATACATAAAATTTAACAAATAGCTTACTTGCATCGATGAAATAATTTTTTTAGGAAAATGAATGTATATATATATATTTAGGGTTAAAAACTGGAACAGAAGCTAAGTAACAATCTGAATAAAAAAAATTATACAGATAACATTAAAAACTATTTGCACCGTAAAAGGAAAAACAAAAATATAACATTTAGGATAAATTATGACACTTTTGTTCTTTAGCTTTTTTGTTGTTGTTGTTTATGCAGAAAAATAATGCAACAAAAGTAAAATTCTTGAACATTAAAATAATAGTCTGTGTAATATTTCTCTACAATATATTGTAATACTGAACTTAACTAATCATCCCCTATATTAAGTCTTTGTTCTTCATACCTGGCAAATTTTATTAATTTAGTAAAACAGATTTATTACGGAAATTGTATTGCATCTATTCATTTTTTTCAGCATATAGGAAGAAGCTATATAAACATTTACATATAGGTGTTTATATAATTACACAAATAATTTATGTTTGTTTTAAACATAAATATCTATTAATTCTTTCAATTTATTTTTCTATCACTTTATAAATTGCTCATTTTATTTGGAATAATCCAACACTGCTTTTTGACTCATGGTGAAAAAATAAAACAGAAATTTATTTTCAAAAAGTTGACAGCAATGTTTCCTTCGCCTTACAATGCTTTATATGCATTTTTCTAGAAGAAAATATTTTATATTTTAAACTGTTACGCATAATGCAAATTATATTATATCCCCATTGTGACAAACTTATACGGAACTTTATCACTAACCTTCTGAGACGTCTTTTTTAGGGAAATTTAATTCCCCTACCTATTTCCAATCAGCTCCAAAAAGGGGACGGGATTCCTTGTTATGCAGATTAGATAAAGTATTTAAGTCAAACGGAATAGTAAAGTAAAAAGCAGTAGGAGAGAGAGATTGAAGCAGAAAGGTAGAATAGTGAAGTTAGAGATTTATTATTGTGTGAAGATTTCTAGGTGGATAAATTAATCTCAGGAAGAGTTGAGATTCAGTGTGGTAAATATTGATTTATATTTAAAGTCTCATTAAAACTTTATATTAGAAGTGAGATTAAAGTTAAATGTTCAATAGGAACATTATTGAATATAATTCTGGGATCTCTTAACGTGGTAATCTCTGCGTGATCGATATTCTAATTGTTAATTAATTGGATCATTAAATATTTAAGTTAATTTAAAGGAAAGTCCCTTTTAAACCTCATATAACTATTTTGATATATTTGTTAATAAAAGTCTTTGATTCTATTTGAAAAAGATAACCAAATATATAAAGTTATTTGTAAAAATGGCTACTGGCTCTTATCTGACTCCAAATCATTCTCGTTCTCAAAATGAGATCCAAGGGGATCTTCACACCATCATTAACTCCATTCTAGCAGCTTTTAAGTATAAAGAGTCATTGAAACTTAATAAGAAAACTAATATATATATTAATAATGTGAATTTTTTTTTTCATCAAACTTCTCAGTTCTGGAAAAACTTATTAAAAAAATTAGTTACTAATTTTTTTTATAAAGTCCTACTTAAAATTATGTATCAACATTAATTAAGATAGTTTAAATAGCATTTATAATTAATATTTTCCTATCAGACAAAATAATTAAAACAGCATAACATTTTCTGGTATCTCAGAATATTGAGAGATTACTAAAATATTTTGCTAGATAAATATATTGAGATGAATAAAATATTATATGAGGCAGAAAATGCATTTTAAAATTTTAAACTTTGGAAACAAATATTGCAATTTGTTATATGCTGAAGCTCAGAGTAAAGGCATTATAATGCTCTGTAAAAAAGTATTTTATAACTTAAAAATAATATTAATGCACAAGTGAAATTTTGTATATATATTCTGCTCAAAACAATTGAAGGATAATATGGATCTTAAATAAATAAAAAAACGACAAATCTATCATTATTATTTATCTATTTTTTTTTTGAAAAAAATGAAGAAGAGTTTTCAAATTCTCATTTTCAAACTGCGGAGTATCCGAATTCTGAGCTTGATGGGGAGAATGCCTTACTGGCTTTCAACTTAATGAAAGACAAAGCAGAAAAGAAAGACCAACATTCAGTAAAAGTTTTGTTTCGATGAATGATATGCCTCAACGCAGTCCTTTAACCGAATCAAAAGTTTGGGGAGTTTTGGTTCGATTACAGGGGAACCAAACACAAGCAGAAGCCACTAGAGTTTCACAAAGTTGCATTTCCAGGACCTGTAAACGTTTTTTAGAGTCTTAAAATGTAAGCCGAGGGTTAGGGCGTGGTCGTAGACGAGCAACAACTTTAAATGAAAATCGATATTTAACGCTAACAGCTCAGCGTCACTGAAATATGAATGCCGCCCTTCTTCAACAAATGGTAACAACAACAACTTTGGCTACTGGCGCCACAGTTTCGGCACAAACTGTCCTAAACTGTCTCCATGTAATAGATATTTATGCTCGCCAACCATATAATGGGTTACGTTAACAGCAAGACACTGTCATGCCTAGAAGAAATGGCACTAGAAACAAACCTGCATTTATGTAAGGAAGTGTCAGATTTGGTGGTAGGGATGTAACGGTCTACGCTGACATCTTCATTAATGGGTGCACATATAACCACATAATTCGAAATGCGATCTGACAGATAGCCGATATAAGGACTTATTGTAGTCCTTTACGCTTCAGCAATTTACTTTATGTTAATGGACGCCAATTGCAAGCTACATCGAGCTAATTTGGTGAATGATTTCTTTTTCAAATAAGGAATCATACGAAGGAATAGCCAGAGTGTTCTCCAGACATGAAACCATTAGAACATGTTTTGAATTGGACATGGAAGAATATTCTAGGCAGACTAGTTGCTGGCCGCCTAATCCTCCCACAAACTCTCCAAGAATTTTGAAAGGGCTCTTCTGAAGAAGTGGGACAAAATACCTCAGCTCCTCATTAATAGCTTCATTGACTCCTTGCCTCAAAAGTAATAAACGTTGCTCTCCTCAGGGAGATACCATATATAATCCAAACTAAAATTTATTTTCATTCAAGAAAACACCTTTTTTGTTCATTTTTTCTCACAGGCGCAATTTTTTTCCTTCTATACTCAAATGCTCAATAAAAAATGCATTTTTTTAACATTTAACATATAACATTTTTCCCCACATACCTTAATCCGTCTGTTGATCATCTATAAATCATCTAAATAACTCTCCAGCCGCAAGATTCCCCCACAACCTCAATAACCTTTAATTGTTTTGAGCAGTGTATATATACACATATTCATCCAAGATAATTTGCTACTGGTTTATTGAAAAGAAGCTAAAAATAACATTCATGCGTATTGTCATTAAGATCTAGTTTTACCTTCAATGTGCTTTGTATTTTCATGACAAGTGAAAGGAAGGTCTTTGATCTTTAGGCGATTAGAAAAATACTCATTCATTCACGAGCTTTTTCTGATATCTTAGTGAATAACATGCAGCATCAAAAGTAGTATTTTTATCTCTCTTGCGGTCTGTTACTTCTCAAGCGCTTACAAAAATAAATAAATCTATATGATTCGAGAACAATAAATTATTTTTGCAGCTATTCTGTTTACATGTTCTAAAGCAGTTTCTTCCACATAGATTTTATCAAAAGGTTATTTTTATTATTTTGCAATGATTGTTTTATGTAAAGCTTTCTAATCATTACTAATCGTTTTCCGATTAAGAAATATGAAAGTAAAAAATCCTGAATACAAATTTAAGAAAATATTTAATTGGGAGCTATTCGAGATTATGTGTGCATCATAACAATATAATTAACTTCATCTTTAGAAGTGCAAAAATTTAAATGTTAGAAAATGTCTTGGTAGTGGTTTTTCTTCTTTTGGATAAAAAAATAACATGATTCCTATCTTATATTTTCATTTCGTCTCTTTGTTATAGGATAATGAGCAGCTTGCAATACACCATGTTAAACATAAAGAAATTATGACTTTTCTTCTGTTTTCTCTTTAGGAGGCAACTATTATAATATTCTGACCCAGACACATCTAAGCTTTAAAACATTTATATAATTATTGCCGACTTTATTCAAGTGAATCTATGTAGATGCTTTAGTTTTTTTTTCATGGAATCTTTTTTGCATCTATTTTATATAATGTATAATCGTAGCCAAACTGTAAACATAATCCACATGATTTAATAATATGTAATTTGAAATACATGAGTATAGAACACACGCATAACTAGTACCTCAATAATTGATTTATCTAGAGAAAATTGTAACTAATCACCAGTAATTGTTTGCAACTAATCGTAGATATCTTGCACTTGCATTATTTTCAAGTTTCTCTCATTTTGCAAATGTTACATAAATTCCTTCAGTGAATATTTGAAAACTTGATACTAAATAGAGGAATCTCGAAAGTCAGTTACTAATTTTGAAAGATTAATGAAGCACCTTTAAGGGGACTTGGCACCCTTTGAGCAAACTTCTTTATTTACGTATTTAAAAATTATATTTTAGCACTTTATACAATGTTTCTATTCAAGAAAATGTTACCAGATGAAAATTTTCATATATTATTCACACAATTTTAAAAATTTAATTTTTGAAGAAAATTGGGAAAATTTTAAAATCCTACTCCTTTTGTAAAAACTAATTTTCTGACCTGAAATTTTTTTATAATACTCTTATGGATGATCTAAACAACTTTAGGGATCGATTTTTTAGAATAACTTCATTCGTTTTCTTGAAAAAAATTAAATGTTGATATACAGGCTAAAAATCAACGAAAAGCCAACATGTCTTACATTTTATTTTTTAAAAAAGTATTCAGTTTATAGCAAAACGGATCCCTAATTTTATTACATGCTTTATTTTCAACACGCAAGAAAAAATGGAAGTGATTGGTAAATAATTGTCGAAGGAGTAGCATTTTGAATGCACTAAGGTTTCGAAAAACACAAACTGAGAAAAACAGGTTTAAAGTTTATAATTCTGAAAAAATAATTATTATAAGCTTAATTAAACTTAAAATACCACTTTAAGATATTAGTTATACGTTTTTTCTTTAAAATAATTGCATTTTCATATTTTTCAACCCACACATTTTTATAAATAATCAACTTTTAGAGAGTACTAATTGCCCATGAAAATTCAAGAAAAATGTTAAAAAATTTTTTTTTCTGTCACGACAGAAATTTTAGCTGTTTTTCTTCTTATAATATTAAAGTATTAGATTTGTATGAAAAATATATCAGGAAGAAGAACTGAAATTTTAAAATTATTAATATAAAATGCCTTAATTTAAAAATTTTACATGCACACATTTCACAAGGAAGAAAAATTACATTATTGTATTGCCTCGGAAATATTCTGCTTTTAATACTACACATTCTTTTTATAGTTATTATTTCTATTTCTAAAATAGCTTTTTTTTATCATAAAGCATTTTTTAGCTTTTTTTCTAAAAGGGGGTGTGGCTGAATTGCCTAATTTGTTTTCAAATGAAGTTTTAGTCAATTTCTAACTTTCCGACATGCACAAGTGATATATCAATGGAAAGATAATAATGCAAAGAATAAGATTAAATGAAAATAAAAAAAACGACAGGTTTGTGATTTTTAGGGTACCAAGTCGCCTTAAATATTTGTCGGATGTATTATGCCTATGATTGTCTCAACCATAAAGTTAAGAACCTGTTAAATGTATTTTTAATTAAATCATTGAAATATATAGATCGCAATATATATATATATATATATATATATATATATATATATATATATATATATATATATATACGATTTTGATTATTGAATATTCCTCTCTCTTTAGTAGAGAATTTTGACTCTATATAAACTGCTGTTTGTAAAAAATGCAACACCATGAAGGAATCATAAGAATTAAATGAAATTTAATGCACAAACGACTTCTATTAGTACAAATAAATGACGAAATTTTCAAAGAAACAAATATTAAGTGTCCAAAATCAGTTATTGGTGTAGCCACCACGTGGTTCAATAAGTGCTGCTATACGACGTGGCATGGAGTCAAACAGTTTTTGAATGTCTGCTTGTGGAAGAAAATTCGATATTGATTGTATACTCAGCAAAAGTTCTTTTGTAGCTGCAGGATGCGTATCCCGAGCGAGACGCCAACCAACAAAATCCCCTACGCACTCAATAGGTGACATATTGGGAGAGTAAGCAGGTCAAGGAAGAAGTTGTATGTGTTGGGCAGAACAGAAGTCTCGAACAGTCTTTGCGGCATGTGGTCGTGCATTATTCTGCTGAAACAAAGCTCCAGGGTGCCTTGAAGGAAATGAACGACTTCGGGCTGTCAAACTTCACGGATATACCTGTTGCTATTGAGATTACCCTCAATTCGTAGCAAATTGGATCATCCATGATACGAAATCGCAACCCAAACCATAACACCGGGGTTAGGCCACTATGTCGTTCGATAACGCACTCTAGAAGGCAGTATTCACCTGAATAGAGTCTAACACGAATTTGGCTATCATGGTCCCACAAATGGAAACGTGATTAAACTGAAAATTCAACTTGGTGCCAATCAGCTTGCTTGTGGCTCTTTGCTCATGAACTCATTGCAGACGCAGCCGTCTATGTTTTGTCTTATGGGGAATCCTGTATAAGGACACCCTTACGCGCAATCCACGGAGCAGCAGACGTTGACGATTTGACGAAGATGTCCTGTAGCAGTAGATCAACATACTGCCAACTGCCTGGAGGAAGATGTACTGTCATTCACCACCATGTGGAGCAGGTGTCGATCGTCGCACACTGACGTCACTTTCCCTCGTCCGCTGCCAGTTTTTCGAGTTGTTCGGTGCTTGTCGGTCCAATGCTTCCAAACTCGCATCACTGTGGAACTGTTCCACGGAACACGAGATACTATTGCGTGATAAGAATATACTCCATCTCGAAGATCGATAATTCTTCCCCGTTCAAACTCCTTAATTTGTTGTAATTTTTATTTATTTCGTCCTGGTGGCATAATTAGGTCTCACTAAACGTTTGCCGCTAACAAATAATCATTAACTATTTTCAACGTTCCGCTACAGCCCTCTATTTATACACTTTCAGCATCAGTTCTGCGCACGCCACGCATGCGCGGTGGTTCTGAAACTTGACTATTTTACGTAACATCCTATAATTAATATTTGCTGCAAAGTTCATTAAATTCTGACGATTCCTTCATGGTGTTGCATTTTTTAACAAATTGTAGTGCATATATATATATGTATATATATTCGCACAAGTAGAAGTAGACTATAAAAGTAATAACTGTTTACCAAAGTAGTACTTAAATTAAAAAGAGAAAGAACACTACACACATACTTGGAAAATACTTATAAGTGTAATTTGCTAATTCTAAATTATTCAGAGTTAATTTTTACTGAGAATAAATCGATTTTGTGAAAAGAAAAATATGTTATACATGCAAGGAACTTCGAACTCTTTCGAAACTTTATTTCAAATAAATTATTATTATATATTTTTTTATTTTACCAACAACTGAAATTGCTTTTATCTTAGCGTTTTACTATTTAGTGCATAATGGTTTTATCTTGCTTCAAAGTATTTCTGAACCGTATTCAACCCTCGTATAGAGTATAATTAACTGATTTCTTCACGGAGGAACTCGTTATATTTTTCATTGACTTATCTTGGCGATTGTAACAACATTATGTGAAAATCAAAAATATCAAAATATATATTTAGATTTATTTAATAAAGCTTAAAAATAAAGCAACTTTTCTATTTTTAAAAGTTTTAAGTTGTCACATATGAATCAATTGTACAAATATGCATTTTTTTTATTTCTGAAAAAGAATTACTTACATAAAACTATCATTCAATCATTTGAAAACATGATTCTTATTTATTTCATAAATCTAAGAGATTTTAAATAAACGGAATGACTTATTTTAAATAGTTTATTATTGGTAAACAGTGAATTATAAGAATAAAAGTTTCTTACATCTCTTTTTGGAGAATAGGTGCATTCCAGTTTACGTTAACGAAATACGTTCTTTATAAACAATAGTTACTTCTGAAAGCAGTTTGCTCTCTGAACAGACAGTATTTGAGGGAATATACAAGAATTCTCTCTCGACATATCGTTTTCGCTGAAATAACTCTCCCTCCCCCAACGGAAAATAGTGATGCTGCTTGGGAAAAAAAGAATCATTTAAGAATATTTCCTAGGAATCGATCGTTAAATTGTTCGACGAGCTGCTCAATTGTTGAAAATATGTCTAAATGAAAAACTGACAAGTTGGTAGAAGTTAAACCAGCTCATAAGATAAAACAGCCATAATTTTAGACATTTTTCTTAGAGATTAAAAGGAAGATTTTTTAAGAAATCAAAATTTTTATTGATTAGATAGTTTAAAATTTTGAAAGAGTTCTTAATTCTTTAATCAATTCATAAAATAGTTATGTTTGCTTCCTACCACATATTTTTATCAAATTAAAAGCACTGCATAATTTTCCTTAACTTGTCGATGATTATTAAACTTCATACAAGCATTTTAAAAACAAATGAAATAAAGGGAAAATATTTAGACACAAAATGATCAAAAAGATATTTCCTATAAAATATTATTATAAAAATATAATTTTATTTGACAAATTTATTATACTCTTTATTAGCCTTAGACTAACATGAATTTAAATTATAAAACATCATTTAACAAAAGAAATTAATAGCAATTTAATAAAACAACAATTATAAAAATGTCATTTTTAATTGTCTCAGTTAAATATTTAGCACTTATAATATAGTGTGCGATTGTTATTAGAATAATAATTGTCTTTAAACAAGATACACATTATTAAGAAATTATAATCGTATATTCAAAAAATTTGAGGAATTTAGTATGGTGAAATGTTTTTATTAATATATTATACACATTTATTTTTTTTTCAAAATACTGAAATGAAAAGTGACAATGTATAAACACTTCTTCCTTTATTATTTATTTGAATCATATTTTTAATAAAAATAATATTGAATTGTTTATTTTCAAGTTTTTCATAAGTAATTTAAATAAAATAAGCCATCAAGTTAAAAATTTTACGTATATATGCTCATGAGTTTGTAGTTCCGCAAGTAAAAGTAATAATAACATCATGCGCGATAAAAATTTCAATAAAAATTTTTCTTACATACCACCAAACTTTTTTTTATTTTAGAAACTGGACAATTTTTTAAAAAAAAACCATTGTTGTAGTAATAAATTTTAAAAAGTAAAAATTTTAAATTTTATTTTTATGTTAACTGTTTGGAAAACATCAAAAACATTTTAACATTCGATTTTAAAAATAAATTTTACTCGTCAAAGTAAATGAAATCGGAGGCAATCATAAGTAAAATATAATAAATAATTGGCAATTTTTCTTACAGAGAGAAATCTTTAACAACAAATGCTCATTTATGGTGTATATCATACATGGAATTATAAGAACCCAAATTCTCGGAAATGATATTTCGTAATCAACTTTTAAACAAAATGCGTTATTAAATCAAGAATGTATAGTCTAAAAGTACAATAAGATTTAGTACCATGCATATTTTGATAGTTTTCCAAAATGTATCAGTTTCTATTGCTGAGATACGGTATTGATATGTATAGGCTGTTCTAGCAGTAATGGCTTCTGATTTTATCTTAATGGAACCAAACTCCCAGCTTGTTTGTTAGATCAATACTGCTAAGTGTAACCATAATCCGTATGAATCGGCCATAGAGATCACTTAATCTTAATCTGATATAACCGGTCTCTGACTATCTACTGAAGAATGTTAACCCCACTACGACTCCCGTCACCTGAAAGTGTCCAGATTATCCCTTCTAGGATGTTTTGCCAATTTATACTTACATTATTTTGAAAGTAGTTACATTAATAATTATAAATATTATATTTATCGTTATATAGATGACATAATCATTTTTGGCAAGCAAGTCAATTTTATACCTAATACTAATTTTTATCCGCAATATCTTAATTTAATACAGACAAATACTAACAACAATGAAGCAAATTTTCTTGACATACATATCAAATTAATAGATAATTTAATAGTTTCTAATATTTATGATAAAAGAGAAGATTTTAATTTCAATATTATAAAAGTTCCGCATTGGGAGAGTGATGTACATATTTCTATATTCAGAAATATTGTTATTAATTATATACAACGCAATAAATTTTGGTGTCAAAAAATCAGAAAAAATAAATAACTATAAACATTTTACTAAATATTGCTTAAATCAGAAATACCCAATTAATTTTTGTAATAGTTATATGAATAAAGCTATTCAAAATTGTAAGGATTCAAAATTCTTATATTAATAATAGTTTAATACTATAAATTTACACATTTCATAGTTGTAGTTACCTCTCTATATTCTAATATTAGTTAAAATTACTTATTATTATATAATTCATATATACTCTAGTGTCACTAAAATTAAGGTAATTTTAACTCTCTTATTAATTATTATTTCTATTATTTTTATACTTTTTTAAGTGCTACATTTTAGCCATTCCCATGATTTGAATCTGCATTAGGGTCCATAAACTAGCAATAACTTATTTATTGCACTCAGATTTAGCGCGGGCTCTGCATTTCCAAGTGCAATTTTTAGGTAAGTTACCGCTATTTTGTAATGGATTTAGATATTCCTATCCATTACTTTCAATAGGTTTTTGCTCAGTATTATTTACATAAAGGGGGAAGGTTGGCTGGCCAAAAAACATGTTCAACCCTACTTTTATATAAATTTTTTTTATATATTAGCTGTCCTAAGTCAGGAATGTTTATAATACTGCAGCATCCCTTTTATAATTTTTAATCTAGTGTCCTTCATTGCATGATCTTTTAAACTGTCTATGTGTTTTTCTTCGAATGTGATTGATGAATGTTTATCTCTTGTTTGTAGAGAATTAGACTATATATATATATATATATATATATATATATATATATATATATATATATAAGCTAGTTAACAAACTAAACTAAATTTTGAGTTTATATGCGTATACTAGCTGTATGGCCTGGCATTGCACGAGCTTTATCTACCTTATATAAGTAAAAGCTTCACTAAAATACACTTTTTCGACGTTTCTTTGCATTGCACGAGCTATTGCAGTTTTAAAAATTAGTGTATATGCTTAAGAATTTAGAAATGCTATTGCTCATATGTGCTTTGATAAAAGTTCTATTTTTGTTTTATTTTTTTTTACATTTAAAACTACCATTTTTTTATAAAAAAAAATTAAAAATTATCAGTGTTTTATATTTTTCAAAAATAATATGCAGCTATTTCATTAATTAAATGGGTATATTTGTGTTTTTGTTTATCTTATTTTTTTAACATTTAAAACTACCTTTTGTAAAAAATAAAAAAATAAAGATTATCAGTTTTATTGTATTTACAAAGATAATATGCAGCTATTTCATCAAAAAAAAGGGTTAACTATGTTTTGTTCATTATTTTACATATATGTGTGTAATACTTTTTATAATAATTAATAAAGAAAAAGTAACATAAATAAGTATAATAATATATTTTACATATTTTATTATAATATTATATATAATATTTTATTTATATATAATATATTGTACATCATATTATAAAACGTTTTGCAACTAATTTTTACATAAAAATATCATTTAATATTTATTATTACATATTTTTACAAGAATATTATTTGTTAATAATTATATTTATAAAATGTAATATAAATGTTTATATAATTACAGTATCTGAAATATAATTTAATATTCAAGAAACCTTTTTTAAATAATAAACTTATTTAATTATAAAAATAATTAAATGAATTGAAAGAATAAGAAAAAAAAAAGTTCCGATATAGCGACTCGAGCCCTGGCTGGTCGCGCGGTAAGCAGGTGTTCTAGCCATCGGGCTATATATGGACATTACGTTACGTAGAATGAAAAGTCCTTTTAAATAAATGGAAATGTATCATAGGAACATTGCTTTTATTTTCTATGGAAGTTATGCTTATTTAACTGAAATGTAAAAAATAATGAAAACGAAACAAACGAAATATATGATTTCAAATAGAAATTTTACATGTTTATTGAATGTTGAATTAAAACTGTGGGCATTTTTTGTAAAAGAGTTAAAAAAAAGCTGCTGGTATTTAATTTTTTAAATCACTCATTTTAAAAGAGCAAAGTATGAACTTTTAGTTCTAACGGTTTATTCATCATAATCATGAAAAATCAATACATAACAATTGAAATATTTCGATTAATGACTTACACACAAACAGTGCTGCTTTTTTTTTTTAAAAAAAAATATTAATTTAAAGCAATACATATTTAAATCTATTGCAAATAAACTTGTTTTATATAAGGACAATGCAGTAAAAGCGATTAAGTTTTTCAAAAATTTAGAGAATTTTTTCTTTTATAAACGAATGTTCAAAATGAATTTTTTGAATTAAGACATGTACGGAAAATGAAACAAAAATAAGTTTTTCACTCACATTTTTCTTACTCGCCAAATCTGTTGATTTTAATTATTTATAGACATCTTCTACTCTAGTGTAACCTTTCAGCGAACATGAAGTGCTCAAGGGAAAATATAGTCATTTCCCGCTAAACAGGATTTCGGTACCAAACCTTAAATTTTCTCAGGGTCTGGGTTTCGTTTTCTTTTGGCCATCGTAAAATTGTTTTTTTTTTTTTTGTTAAAGTTTAATATTTTTTGAGGGCTTAATTTTTAAGTAAAGGCTTTCAAACTGCACAAATCGATTGGAAACAATGATAATTTTTCAAAAAAAAATGTAAAAAAAGTACTGCTGAAATTATTTCTCGCAAAAATGGTATTACAAGAAAAACACAAAACATTTTTTTTAAATCCACAATTTTTATGTAATTTTTTCAAACCTTTGAACAGATTACGGATAATATTGTTCTACACACGAAAAAAAAGATTTTGTGAGATTATCTTTATAAATGACTATGTTACTAAATATTTAATTAAAATTTTGTGTATTTTTGGAAAAAATATAGGTGTACAACTTTGCTTCCGCCAATTTTTAAGTAAAGGCTTTCAAACTGCACAAATCGATTGAAACAACGATTTTTTCCGCAATTTGATGATTTGTTGTAAAAAAAATGATTATTCATTTATGATTCAATAATTGCGTTCGATATCGATCATTTTTGATTGTTTCAGTCGGTTTTAACAACTCATAATTCACTACGCCGAGCAGGTCCCACCAAATGCCATGCTGGTCTTCGACGTCAAAATCACCGTTTTTGAAGCTTTGAAACAACTCTCTCTCTCGGCACGTTCTTTCACTAATAGAGGCCTCACCATAAGTATTTGAGAGCATTCGATGAGCCTCAGTCGCACTTTTCTTCAATTAAAGCAGAAAATTAAAATCTCCCGCAAATGACGAGAATTTGGCTTGTAAGCTGAGATGTTTAATCGAGAATAACTTTATGATGCAGACACAAGTCGACTAATATTTCGATGGCGTTATGTTTACAAATACCTAAGCATATTGTATGACATCTACGATCTATTTATTTCGACTATCAGTTACCGCTACAGCCATCCATTGCAAAATGGCGGAAGCAAAGTTGTACACCTAATAGTAAAAAAATCTTTTCAGAATTTTTTCTTTAAATCATTGATTTTAAAAGAGAAAAGCATGAGCTTTTTTAGATTAGAATACAAATTTATTAACACGAAAAAAAATTCATTCGCATTGATTTAGAAATCATTTTCATAAAAACGCATCAATTTTGACTCATTAAAAAATACAAATATTATTTTTTTGTAAAAAAGTTATACCATATCGTGGCGAAAAAAAGGATTTTACCAATTCTGTAGTTTCTTTTTGTCTAAATTTCATAGAAAAAATTAGACCACCGCTTTAAAAACGTCAAAACTGCAAAAAACATTCCCCCTTACCGTTCTTCATTTTGTGTTGCCGAATAAGAAACCAACAGGGGTAAAACAGTTATGCGCTTTCAGATTTTTATATTAATATCATTTTAACTAAATGCAATATTAGAATATAAATGTGTAAAACGGATTTTCGGTTCATACCCAATCTTTTTTTAGTTTTGGTGAGTTTCAGCATTAGGTGGTTCGTGAGCAGATAGACGTATACACAAACAAAACAAAGATAAGCTTGTTTACCTACGAATTTCAATAGTATATATATATATATATATATATATATATATATATAATCAAATATAAAAGAATTTTTTCAATATATAATCATATACATATACATACACATATATAAATTTATACACACATATACATATACATAAACAAAAATATAAAAATAAACATATAGTTATATACCTAAGATAACTATAAAAGTAGTATATATATATAAACAAAACTAAACTTAGTGGTGCAACAGAGCACTGGATGAGGAAGAAGAACCAAGGCTTACTGTGCCCATATCAGTTTTCGTGACCCTGGGTGCATGAGCAGATATTCCGGTTAGGTGGTTTTTTCTGATGAAACTCCCACTGTTTAGTTCCCAATTATGCTTGGTACTTACTGATTGACCCAATGAAGGATCGGAAGTGTGAGTCAACCTTGCCTTGCTCGGGGCTTAAGCTTCGACCTATGGCGGGAGCTACCACTCGGCTATTGAGCTTCATATATATATATATATATATATATATATATATATATATATATATATATATATATATATATATATATATATATATATATATATATATATATACATATATATATTATATATATATATATATATATATATATATATATATATATATATATATATATATATATACTGGTGTGCAAAAAAATTAAGGACGAAGTCGAAAAATTAGCATATCAGCCGAACGAAGAGACTGAGCGGACAGAAAGACCAATCAGGAGATTAAGTAAGGTAATGTACGGTAGCACATGCGCAGATATGCAGGTAGACGTAATGGGGGAGTGTCTGAGTAGTATAAAGCATGTTGTTGGTGTAAGATCAGTATTTCTGGCAAAAAGATTGCACGCCGTATAGCAGTTAAAATCACATCGAGTTGCTGCCTCAGCGAGAAATGGCGAATAATCAATCTGTTAGATGACATCTGGATGCTTTTACCCGAGGTCGAATCATTGGGAAGTTGGAGGAAGGCCGCAGTGTCACAAGTGTAGCTGCAGAGTTCGGAATTGCTCACAGCATCGTTTCACGACTTTGGAGACAATTTCAAACTACAGGAACAGCTATCCGGGGGTTCAGTAGTGGTCGTCCACGAGGAACCACACCCGCAGATAACCGGTACATTGTCTTACAGGACAGAAGAAACAGGCGGCAGACAGCGGGAGAAATCGCTAGACACACGACACAGGCGACTGGACGACCGATATCGCGTTTTACCGTGGCCAGAAGACTGCACGGTGGTGGACTGTTTGCACGACGCCCTGCACGGTGTGTACCTTTAACGCCTGCCCATCGGAGAAGGCGTTCTCTGTGGTGCCGGGAACACCGTAATTGGAGAGACAATGAATGGGGATGAGTACTCTTTACAGATGAGAGCAGATTCAGTTTGAGTAGCGATCCTCATTGCATACTCATCTGGAGAGAGCGAGGAAGCCGCAATCATCCCTCCAACATCATTGAAAGGGTTAGGTATGGAGGTCGTGGTGTTCTCGTTTGTGGAGGCATCATGCTTGGTAGTCGTACAGACCTTCACATCTTCGACGCAGGTTCAGTCAACGGGACCCTTTAGTCTAACGATATTCTTCTTCCATATGTGCGTCTTTTTAGAGGCGCTATGGGTCTGCAGTGTCTTTTCATGGACGACAATGCACCATGTCATCGCACAGTAGCTGCCGAACAGCTCTTAGAGAGTGAGGATATTGAACGTATGGATTGGCCGGCACGATCTCCGGATCTCAATCCCATCGAGCATGTATGGGATTTTCTAGGCAGACGCTTGGCAGCTCGTACCTTACCACCAGTAACGATTCGGGAGCTTCGATTGGCGCTGCAAGACGAATGGGCAGCAATGCCTCAACAACTCATTGACACCCTCATTCTCAGCATGGGCAGACGCTGTGAAACCTGCCTAGCAGTCAGGGGAGATCATATGCCCTACTAAAGACCGGATGTTTCTTGCTGGACACCCATCACAGGGATGTTTCAGCCTTCAGTCGCATTGCGCTCCATGCTACTTTTTCAGTAAAGCTTCTTTTTATCCCTCTGATTTCTCTTTTAGTAAGTGTTGCTTACATTACACATGTCCTTACGTATTGGGGATATGACGGTATTAAATGTGTTGATTTGGAAAGCTTTTGTACAAAGTTATATTGAAAAATCCCTCTCGTCCTTAATTTTTGCACACCAGTGTATATTGATATATATATATATATATATATATATATATATATCAATATTTTCACTTGACTTAATCGCTCTATTGTAGGAATCTATTCATTTGTCGCATTCGCTGAAGAATTGAGGCGTCTTGATATTTCAAAATCCGCATTTTACTGACAGACAAATAGATAAAGCGGATACACTAAAAGCAGGACGCAAATACATGTGATTTAAAGGTCAGTTTTTACAAAAGTTTTTGTTTGATCTGGAGATGTCTGCTTTTATAGGTCTTGGAGAAGGATTTAACCGATTATATATATATATATATATATATATATATATATATATATATGATTTCTGGGTTAAGGATTTTTTGATTTGTCAGAACACGCGGTTGATGCAATATTGTTTTAAAAACGCTAGCATGGCAATTTTTAGAAGATTAAGTTGAGGTTATTTCCCTTTAAGAGGATAAATTGAAGATTAATGATGACGAGAAGACTTGGAGGGCTCAAGACCATTATGAAAAAAAATCCTTCAAGAGAAAGTGTAAGTGAATTATATTTATATATATATGTGTGTGTGTGCATGTGTGTAGTCGTCTCTCGCTAATTCAAACTTTCGATAATACGAACATCTCGCTAATTCAATGTATATGCTCAGCCCCTAGAAAAGCTCTTGATATTTCGAACTAAAACTAAATGTTTTGGAACACTCAATAATTCTTTGCAAAATCTGTAGCAGACCAGACTACAACACACAATAATTTGAAGTTATGTTATAAAACTCTCAACAATTTGAACACTTACTATCTAGAGTCTTGTAGCAAACAGGTTGGAGCTTACATGTTTTGTGTTGTATTGTCTCTGCGTGTCTCCCCTGTAACGTAGCCTTTTTTAGGACCGTCATTCGGTTCCTAAAGCGAAAAGACATTTTTATTGCTTTCCTTTTTCAAGTGTACAGTTCTGGTCACACCTGTTGTCAGCCGTCTATATCTTTCGTTTAAGAAATGATCTTGCTACACATGTATTCAGAAAGTATGGAGTGTGGAAAGATACGTTGGATTGTGCCCTTTTTGCGTCGGACTGTCATGACGATTTATGGCTCATCTGTGCGACTTATAGCATGCGGCACCAGATAGAACAGGGGCCAGACTGGAAACTACTTTGAAGAACTATTGATGTTTGGGACAGCATCTGAGGTAACTGGGTGCGAAACGATTTTATTTCCAATGAGGAATGTAAGAGATTTGGTGGGGTGTGAAAGAGTCTTGTTTGAGAATTATTACATAAATATATTCTTTTAATACAAGATGCTTAACTTCTATATAATATTTTTTCTGTAAAATATGTACTTTTTAAAAATACTTAAATGTAATTTTATGCATATGTACAATTGTTGCTTTATTCCATTGTTTCAAACATAAATGCATTTGAAAATAAAATTCACTTCGTGTACTTTAGGAGTTTTCTCTTACCCTCTTGATAATTCGAACTCTTTTTGATAATTTTTTATTGGTCCCTCCAACTTCGTATTATAGAGAGTCGACTGCATATATATATATATATATATATATATATATATATATATATATATATATATATAGTATACCAGGGTAATATATAATGGAAACGTGAAATTTAGAAAAATTGAAGAAGATGTTGGGAAACGAAAATGGTTGCATTTCTGTGCAATCAGACCACGCAAGAGAAAGAAAGGACATCTCAAATGTTGTATAAAATTAAAGTTTTGCAGCAGTGTTCTTGTTTGGAAATTACATCTGAAAGTTATTTGTTTGCGAGAAGATTGGGTTATTCCCCGTATAAAGAAAAAAATCGGCTGCCAACATGTGTTGGAGTTAGATAGCAAAATAGCAACATGACCTTGCTGTGCTTGTGCAATTTATCTCTAAGCGATATTTCTACTCAATTTGATCCTATTCTAATGACTGCCATACAAATATGGAATACATAGGTGTAGGAACGTCATACTCAACGTCATGCAGGATCTCATGGCCCTCACACACTTCATACCCGAGAAACCAGACATAATGTAGGATCGTCTAGCCGCATCAAAGACCTCCAGTCTGGAAGAGGACTTGTTTGCGGAGCAAGTATCTCCACGGACACTGTGAAAACATATGGAGCAGCGCCGACAGTCTGTACATCAATCATTATTGCGGATTCTTTTGAAACTGCAACATCACATTCAAAAGTCACCGAGGAGCGAATTCAAGCACATGGCTAACTTAAATTGTCACCTTCCCTACACCTTCTGCGATGATATGAGAAGACACTGAGTACATGACATGAACATCTCTTGTTTGCTTTGGCAGTTAAACCTTACAGCAGGTAACTCTGTTCCGTCTTCAAGACCTCGGGGAAATCATCTTTCAACAAGGTAACGAGAGATCGCATGCTGCTTGTCGTGTCCTGATTTACCTCGATACAGAGATGGTTGAATGCTACCCTGGCAGCATGTTCTCCAGATCTCTCACCCGCAGAAAATAAGCAATCCTGCGTTGTTCACAGACTGAGCAGCAGTAGATGAACTTCCAATACGATTGATGAAGTGTGACATAAACTTGAATCAGCGTGGAATAAATTGTATGTGCCTATCATTAAAGCTCATATAAAATCAATACTTTATCAAGTTAAAGCTTTTTTGCATGTCAGAAAAGTCGACTGTGTGTAATCATTTCGTGTCAATGAATTTAATCACATTTTCTTCCTTATATATATACTTCTCTGTCATAAGTTTGTAGGGGCTGTAAGATGGTTTGTGAACTACAGTAAATTCGACTTTTCTAAGATATTAAATGAATAACTTGAGAGACAAATTTGGTTGACAAACGTAGTGAAGTCACCAAAAATAGATAAAATCAATAACATTTATAAAATACTGCTTGGAATATCACTTTCCTATCAAGCATTTTACATTGATACATTTGTAATGAGTTTGATGTTTATTTGAACTGGATTACAACTTAATATTTATAAATTGCTGAATCAAAGATGTCACTACCAGAACTTATTTTTTATATTATCCAAATTTCCTTTTTTTTTTTTTTTCTTTCCATTTATTTTACAGTTTATTAAAAATTTAACTATTACTTTCTCTCCTGAAAAAATATTAAACTTTTTTCCTTTTTTTGTCTCCTTTTCCACACTTAATATGCTGTTTATTCCCATTAAAAATACATATATGAACAATTTTTTACTGAAATGATTGCGGTTCTTTCGAGTTTTTTTTATCGTGAAGTAAATGGAGTACTTTTTTTTTCTTTTTTGATACTATTTGTCTTATATTATTTATTTGCAAATTAATTTTAATACTTTTGATTTTATAACAATATTTAAAAGTAGGCATACCTAGTTGTGCTTAAAGTTCTGATATCCTCTTATTTTTAAGGGCCTCTTATTTCATGATAACCTCTTATTTTAAGATTTTTTACTATGCTTCACATTGTTCTCTTTGACACGTTAATCTGTTTAGCAAGAAAGATCTTTTTTTCAACGAATACTCTCTCTACTTTGACGAGAGCTGGTATTCACATTGAGCACAGCAACTACTTTTAGTACAGTCTATAATTTAGTTGGTCTCAAACAATCTCATAATATTTATATAAATGAATAACTTTTTGATGTCTAAATATTTAAGAGACTTGCTATTCTTCGATAGGCTCTTCCTTCTCTTTTTTTGATACAGAGAAGCAACTGCTGGACGTGATCATTGAACTGAGTTAAAAATCTGAATGGGACTTAGAACCACATGCGTGAACGCCTACAATTTTTTGAAAATTTTTGCAATTGATCTCCAGTCTCGAAATTTAAGATCGCGTACGGCGTTCAAACCCCACCAGAAGATCTCAAATTTGTGTATCACATTTGATAACACAACGATATATTACTTCCCTATGCTCTTGAATTATTGTGATAATTTTTTTTTTAAATTTTGATTTAAAAAATAATTATAATATTTCTCAAAGTATATTTTCTCTGATTAATTTTATTTCAGACCAGTAATATAGGTCAATAAAATACATAACATTTTATCATGCACATTTTTCCTTTAGCCCTGTACGCCGCATGTTTTCTCTGAAAAATTTCGAAATTTCTCAAAATTTCATTTCAATTTTGTTCATACTGAGTGGAATATTTCATGAAAAAATTTGTTTTTCGTGTTCCTTGTGTCACTGAATTAAAAGCTTTTGATTTTCAACCTTTTTTTATAAATGATAATTATATCATTCATTTCTTGTTAGTTAATTTTATATTGCCTTAACCAACGTGCAACAAAAAATTCTTTAAAAAGTCGTTTTGTTCCTTCAGACAAAATAATAAGTAAAAATTATAAAGATATATTAATATAAACATGTTTGATGAACATTAATATTATATATAAGTTTATCTTAAATATTATATTTTCAAAGTTTTTGAAGCCTTTTTTTTTACAACACGTTTATTGCTTCGTAAGACATGGAGTCAAATAAGATACAAAATAAAATTAGTGGCGTAACAGCCAAGGCCTACTGTACCCATCTCAGTTTTTGTGGCCTTTGGCACTGAGGTGCATTAACAGATGTCCCGGGCAGAAGGTCAGTCTGACGTAATATATATATATATATATATATATATATATATATATATATATATATATATATATATATATACGTCAAATTTGTCTCAATGTCATAAAAAATTTTCACACCAAGAAAAAGTTGTCAAAATGAAACGAAATTTTACATATGTAAGTATTACTTTGATTGCTGTAAGTAATTAGAAAATTAAAGAAAAAGGATAATTTATTTCAGAAAAAAGTACAAATGATCAGAAATTTTATTACTCTGTTGAACCCCTTCTAGCGCAAATGCACGATGTGATACGAGTGCGCATTGCGGCATACAAGTTCCGTATGATGTCTTGAGACATTTCACACATTCTACAGTTGCTGTAAGCGTATCTCTAGTTTGACCAAACTCGTAGGCTGTCCAACTTACAGTCCCAAATGATCCCAGATATGCTAGATTGGTCACAAATCCGGGAATCGAGCAGCCCAGAGAATGGTGTTAGGTGAAGGCAGTCTTATGGCATCCTTGCTGTGTGTGACCGAGCATTGTCTTGCTGAAAAATGTCTCCTGGGAGCTGTGCCATAAGTGGCAACACATGTGACTGAAGGATGGTATAGACGTACCGCTGAGCTATCGTTGTGCTATGGGTCAATATTAGAGGTGACCGTGTTCCGTAATAAATGACATCCCATACCACCACACCAGCTGTGGGGGTAGTGTGTCCATGTAAAGCGAAATCAGGATTGGGGCGTTTAACGTGGAGCCTCCACACACGAGCACGACTGTCATCATTGCTCAAATTGAATATAGATTTGTCACTGAAGACGACCTAGTTCCATACCGTTGCAGCCCAATACCATCGTGCACGACATCACTTCAAATTGAGGCATCGGTGATTGGGTGTCATTGGCAGTACACGCAATGGGCACCGCGATACCAGATGTTCTTTATCTAGGAGCCTTGCGATGCTTCGGGAAGACACAGGGCTCGTAGAAAAGGTTCTGCAAGTATCTGCAGCAGTCAATGAGGCAGTTGTTTCTTCGCGGGCGTACCGTTTGATGATACGGTCTTCTCAACGACTGGTCTGTCGAGACCGTAGTGAGCCTGGTCTCCGTGTAGTAAAGTAAAGGATGTTTCCTCTGTCCATTGATCCCAACACCTACTCACAGTCAAATCAAAACGTCCTACTTAACAAGCTACTCACCGAGCTAACCACCCAGCTTCCATCATAGCCATGATTCTTCCTCTCTCATATTCAGTCACCTGCTTATATTGTCTTCCATGACGGCGTGTTGACGTGTCTGCTTCAGCGTTTCCTTCGCAAAACATTAGGTACACTCAAACAAACTCTGCTTACCTGTTTTTTACTCCGAGGAGAATGAAGTTCAACGCCATCTAGTGGCATTAAACAATGTCCAATTACGCTGCATTTCTAATTATCCGCATATATGCCCGACATGTAACTTCATGCCATGTTTCGTTACGATCCCTCAATTATTTCTTGGTACACAAACTTGTATGGCAAATGAGTATATATATATATATATATATATATGTAGCGCAAGAGGGAGCAAGAACGAAACGTCAAAATGAAACGAAATTTTACGTACGTAATGACTACTTTGATATAAGTAAATGATTAGAAAATTAAAGAAAAATGATCATTTATATTTTTAAGAAAAAAAGTCAAAAGAGCGGAGAAATTAATACCTGTTGAACCCCCTCTAGCGCGAATGCACGATGCGATAAAATCAGGCATTGAGACATACAAGTTCTGTATGATGTCTTGAGACGTTCCGTTCCATATTTACTGTAACAATGCCTCTAGTTCGCTTAATATTCCTGGGATGCGCAACTCGCAGACCCAAATAATCCCAGATATGCTCCATTTGAGACAAATCTGGGGATCGGGCAGGTCAAGGAAGGGTTGTAACAGTGCGGCGACTGTTTTGTGACTCCCTTGCAGTGTGAGGCCGAGCATTGTCTTGTCTAAAAATGATTCATGGGAGCCGTTGCATGAGTGGCTACACGTGTGGTTGCAGGATGTAATGGACTTACCTCCGGACTGTTCATGGTTGCTACGTACTAGGGGTGACCGTGTAATGTAGGCAATGACACCCCATACCATTACACCAGCTATGAGAGTGGTGCATCGCTGTAAAGCAAAGGCAGGATTGAGGCGTTAAACACGGGTCTTCACACACGAACACTATTGACATCACTGAAAAGGTTCAATCTGGTTTCGTCGCTAAAATCGACCTGGTTCCATTCCACTGCACTCCAGTTTTCTTGTGAGTGACACCACTCCAAACGGAGGCGTCAAGGGCAGCACACGTAATTGGTGCCGCAATCCAAAATGTCCGTCTGCCAGGTGCCTTCGTATGGTTCGAGATGACACAGAGGCCCCTAATGAAGGTGTTACCTGTGCCTGGATTGTGGCCGATGAATCAGTTGGCTTTACGCGTGCCTTTTTTACGATGTGGTGGTCTTGAAGACTGGTCTGTCGAGGGCACACGAGTCTAGTCTTCGTGTACATGACATCTCTCGGATCCACTGGTCCCAACACCTCCTCACAACGCAATCAGAGCGGCCATATTGACTAGCTACTCGCCTAGCTGACCACCCAGCTTCCATCATAACGATGATTCTCCCCCTCTCAAACTGCGACAGATGCTCATATTGTCTTCGAAAACGGCGTATAGGCACGTCTACCTCAGCTCTAAGATTGTAAGCGATTCAGCACACTCAAACTAGCTTTGATTACCTGTTTTATACTCAAAGGAGAGCGACGTTAACCGCCCTCTACCGGCTATGTGTAATGTACAATCACGTTGCATTTCTAATCATTTGCATACCTCTCTGACATGTACCTTCATGCCAAGTTTCGTTACGATCTCGCAATTATTTTTTGTTGCCCTAATTTTTTTCATGTGCATATATATATATATATATATATATATATATATATATATATATATATATATATATATATATATATATATATATATATATATATATATATATGTATATATGTATATATATATATATATGTATATATATATTTATATATATATATGTATATATGTATATATATGTATATAAATTTATATTTATATATATGTATATATGTATATATATATATATGTATATATATATATGTATATATATATTTATATTTATATATATATGTATATATGTATATATATATGTATATATATATATATATATATATATATATATATTTATATTTATATATATATATGTATATATATATGTATATATATATGTATATATATATGTATATATATATATATATATATATATATTTATATATATATGTATATATGTATATATATATGTATATATGTATATATATATGTGTATATATATATATATTTATATATATATATATATATATATATATATATATATCTATATATATATACTAGCTGTTACCGACCCGCTTCACTGGGTATTTCACGATGTTGTATATGTGTATACTGTTTACATATATATTAATTATTGATATCTAGCATTAAGAATTCGATTGTATTGAGAAATATATTTATAGCTGTTACACTCTCCCCCCTTGATATAAAAAAACATAAATTATAATACCTAATTTCTATTTATATCTAAAATAGAAGTAGAAAGATTTTTTTCGCTCACTTAACCTAATAATCAAGTGGATTTCCTGCAAAGCAACTTTCAGTGGATCTCTACTCCACAAAATAAACATGCGTGCTAGTTTCAAGTCTAAATCTAACAGAGAAAAATCGGAATCTTTATCATTAATACCTCGTTGAGAGCATTCTTAGCGGATTCCAATTCAACAAAAGAAGCATGCAAACCAAGTTTTATTATTATAATCTTAGCAGTTCAAAAACGGGAATTTTGTCTATCAATACACCCCAATAACTCTCCCCGCTTCCCCCTGGAGTTGATTTCCGTAAAATTCATTCTTAGTGGAACTCTATTCAACTAAAGAAAAGTGCTCAACAAATTTCAAGTAAATGAGTTAAATTCAAAAACAGGAATTTTTCTATAACACGCCTTAATCCCTCGCAACCCCACTCCTTTGGCGGTCCGTTTTCGCAAAAATCTGTGTAAAAGGAACTTTATTCCATGAACGGAACATACCTTCTAATTTTCAAGCAGGTGGTTCTATTAGTTGAAAAGCGGAAATATTTATCTATTACGCCCCTTAATCCCCCTCAGTGACCCTTGGGGATCAATTTTACCCAAAACTATTTTGTAGCGGATCTCTACACCATGAAAGGAATTCGCTTACCCAAACTTTAATACTGTACGTTTAATAAATTAAAAATGTAAATAATTATCTATAACGCCCCTTAAGCCCCCGCAACGCCACTTAGGAAACAATATTCACAAAACCCATCTTATAGCAGATATCTACTCAGTGAATGGAATCTGCTTACTGAATTTCAAGATTTTACGTCTAATAGTTTAAAAAAGGGGTTAATTGCCTATAACGCCACTTGGGGTCGATTTTCAGAAAACCCATTTTGCAGCGGATCTGTACTCTATGGAAGGAATCCGCTTACCAAATTTCAAGACTGTACGTCTAATAGGGTAAAAATGGAAATAGTTATGTATAACGCCCCTTAAGCGCCCTGAACACCCCTTGGAGGTCGATTTTCGTAAAAATCATTATGTAGGGAATCTCTTCTTTATGAAAGAAATCTGTGTACCAAGTTTCACGACTGTACATCTAAAAGTTTAGTAATGGAAATAATTATCTATAACGCCCCTTGGGGTTCGAACTTTGCAAAATACGTTTTTAGCTGACGTCTACTCCATGAAGGGAACCTACCTACCAAATTTCAAGTCTGTAGTTTTAATAGTTTCGGAGATATCGTGACTAGTCAGTGAGTCAGTGAGTCGCTTTTCTCCTTTATATATATAGATAGATAGATAGATATGTATATATATATGTATATATATATAAATATGTATATCTATATCTATATATATATATATATATATATATATATTATATATATATAGAGAGAGAGTGACTTAACAAGACGAACAGCATGTTATTACAGCAGACATAAAAATTGTTAAAGAAAATGTATTGAGAGAAATTATGATTGAAGGTACATGCTTTAGATTTGATTCTAATAATTATATAGTTATGAAAACAATTTACTAATGGTTGAAATATTTATGAGAAAGTTAGCTATTATATATATATATATATATATCCTCCGGAAGTATGTGGTGAATTTAATTTCAAAGTGCTTAAAGCATTATTGGAACTTAACTATAATATCGAGAATAAATTTCAAAAATTTTAATAGTCAAATATTAGATCTACACAAAGTCTTAGTAATTATTTGTGTGCATACGGTATCCGGTAATTTTACAATAGTTGGTATAAAAGTTTCACTTATAATATTCCTTATAGACACTATTATAACAATAATGCACTTATAAAATCTATATATGACATAAAAGAAAAAAATAACCGTATCTCTGCATACCATAAGAAATTGAATTTCAAAATTTTAGGCGTAAAATTCCCACACATTTTTTGACTCCTAAACTCCATAAGTACCCCCATTAAATTGAGAACGGTAATTAATGGTTTAAAAACATACACATCACAATACCTGGTAATATATTACAAAGGGCAATACACATGATACGTTAGACTATCTTTCTAATTCTTCTATTATGATTAAAAATAGTAAATATTTATAATTACTCTTATGAAAGGCAATAAGATAATTCTATTCATAATAATGATTTTGAAGATACTTTTAATTTAATTTTAGAATTTGTCCGTATGCGTATATATATATATATATATATATATATATATATATATATATATATATATATATATATATATATACATATATATATATATATTTTATTCTCTTAAGTGGAATTGGTATTTTTGTTATATTTTGGCGTAGGTTATAGCCAGAATCGGCTCTTTAAAAATTAAAACATACACTCACTCTTTAATTTTATATAAAGATATGTTACTATAAATAACTTTATCCTTTTTTCTAAAAATGTATTTAATGGACAAATTATATTTTACAGCTAAAAATAATTAGAAAATAGCAATATTTTAACTAACATTTATTTTATCATATTCTTCCATTAGATCGAAGTAATTAAAATATTACATGCATATTATAATTTTTGTTATTATTGTTTAATCTCCTTTATATGTTTTTCACTTTTTTTTGATAAATATTTGTATTTATTCTATTTTATGTTTCTTTTTCTGTCATACACTCTTTAGCATAATTATTTTGAAACTTTCTTTTACACTTGTCTAGAGGTTCGATCGTGCATGATTTATTTCCTTTCTATTTGTTGGGAAGAATTTTTACCTGTTTTAAAATTGTATTAAAAATGAATAAGAATTTTATTATTAAATGTTCTTTTCGTTTAATCAAAAATTGATATTTTATCAACAAAACATTCCAATGAATTTTGTAGAAAATCTTTCGAGTGTAAAATGTGCGATATGTATTAATTTATTTTTAACTTAAGAATTTTTTTTCTTTCCGATATTTTTTTGCCTGCATCATTATTATTTAGTGATTAATTTTCAAAACAAATATACGCATTATTCTTTTCCAAAATCATAGAGAAAAATAGTTTGAATTGCACAATTTTAATTTGTTCTCTCTCTCTTTCTCTCTTTCTGTCTTCTGTACAGGAAATTACTATTATTATATTTTTTATTTTTTGTATTTAATTTCCATATACTATTTCCATTATACCTAAGTACTGTTTAAATTATAATGCCTACATTTTAACTTATTGGTGATGAACATTTGTCATGGTGCTAGTGCTAGCATCGCAATTCAAACAAAGATATTATTCAGAATTCTTTCGTTCCTCACAACCACTCAACACTTAACGCATTTTGGAGGCTTTTTTTACGACTTGTTTCTTTCATTTTTCAAACTAAACTGCCCTTGTAATTAATACTTCGACAAATTCTGGCATGTATCTATCAATAGGACACACCTTTCTTCTTGATGTACTAATTCTTTCCTTACTCAGTATAAATAAAATAAAATGTTTATCACATCCGTCGCTTAAAAAGTAAAATACAGCCTGGGAAGTTGAAGTTAGGTTGTTTTTGCTTAGAAAACCTGACTTACAGGAAGTAATGTTCAGATGTATGTGAAAACTATGAGGTGGTCTAATATAGTCTTATCATTGGTCAAAGCATGCCTTATCAGAGGTATGACAATTTTGTCATTAAGGAATGGATGAAGTGTTTACCAGGATTGCAGGGTTACAACAATGACATAGCAATTTATCTCAGCAACTGGGGTAAACTTATTTAGTACGTAGGATGTTAAATTTTGTTTGAACTCTTATTTTTTCCCTCTCGAAAGAAAATGTTTTCCAACAACTATAACTATTAAATTCATTCTTAAATCCAATTCAGAGATTTAAGGATTTAATAATTTTTAATTTTTTAAATTTTGTTATCTTGCATAAATTATTACAATGGGAAAAAGAAGAAGATAGGTTACGAGATATAGGTTTTCATTTATTTATTTATTGCATTTCTGTCCTTCTTTGACTTATTTATTCAAATCAAATTGTATGCGTATGTACAGATTTCAGCCACATCAATAGACACGCAGGATTAAAAAAATGATCATTAATTATAAATCTTAAAAGTAGAGATTTATATTTTCATCCAAGTCTTTTTGCTCATATATATGAAGTATTTCACTACTAATAAAAAGTTAATGGATTAATTTTCAAAAAAAATGTGAGTGAACAATTTAATGAATTAAAGTTTCTTTTTCCAATTTTTGATTCCAAGAAAACCTAATTGTCTTCAAAAACTTAGTAACCAACACGAATAAAAATATTCTTTTTTGATATTTTTTTAGCATAGAGGAACTGTTGTTGAATACAAATTTAATAAAAAAGGGTTTTTATTTAGAAAAATGAATACGGTATATGTTACAGAAGTATGTTTGTTGAGTAGCCAAATGGAGCTATGAAGAACATTTTACTTATATACTTCAATATATTATTTTTTTAAAATATACAATTTATAACCAATCGTTAAACTTTAAACTATATATACAGATCTTTGAAATTATAATATATATATATATATATATATATATATATATATATATATATATATATATATATATATATATATATATATAATGTAATTAAATTTTAAAGGTAAAACCTGCTTTTTCATATAAGAAACAGTTGAAGTATATTTTCGAAATTTGACTAAAAGCTTGAAAAAAATTCTTAGCTTTATCCAAAACAATTTGAAACATGTTTAAAATTTTTAGTTGAAACCTAAATATTATAAATTTAGAAAAACATCTATAAACTATACACTTATATATCATTTCACTATATAATACTTAAAAAAATCTCTTGGGTTGTTAAACCCTTTTCTTAAAAAATCCTTTTTACAAACGACGCAGCGTATGAAACGCAATTTTTCTCTCGCATTCTAAGAACTCTTTTAATTTTCATTTATACATTATGAAACACGTATTTCGGTTTACGCTACAAATATATCACAAACATAAATATTTTAATTTTATTTTTACAGCTCATGTCTTACAATTTAGGCTGTAACTTATCGTGCTTAAATATTTTGCTTGCACCATTTTGAAAAATTAGAATTTTATTGATCATTTGAATTTACTTTTAATTGTAACTGTTACTTGTTAACAGATTTAATATATAGATTACACATTGCGGAATAAATTATTACATTTTTATGATACAAATATAAGCACACACAAAAAATAATATAACAGCATAAAAAGTAAAATTATTCACAACTATAAAAGTATCTATACATAATAGCAAATGCGTTATATAAACACACAAAAAAATGCAAATGAGACAGATGCAATGAATACTGCAATATGAAGTGAAATTTCATTTTAAAAAAAACAAAAAATCTTATTTCTGTACAAAAAAAATAATTCGTTATAACAATGGATAACCAACGCGTTCCTTCTCTTCCAAGTTGAATGCGTTTAATTCAATCATTTTTATCAAGCTTTCTCAACTGAACTCTCAAAAGACATCAATAATGATTTTACATTTTTCATCAGAAAAGCATTTTATTACGAAGATGATATAATATTCGATGCATGATCAGTGTTTCCTCAAATTCTGTTTTGATTACAAAAGACATGAAAACAGGAAGTCATACAGACTAATTAATTTATCGGTCATTGACAACTACTGATCTATTTAGATCAACATAATGTATATAAATATATAGTTTCCTTCCATTTGTCAAAACTGCACGAAGAAGCACTTATTTTGATGGATTGATTTATGTTTCTTCATTACATGTGATGACCAATATCTGGCATGAAAATGGATGTCCTGTTGTAAAAGAAGCTACATATCGGTATTTGCTAACGTATTTTCTTCCAATGATTCGTTCTAAGCACAACATCAAAAAACACAAAATCATTTCTTAAAGTAATGACAACAACTTACTTTAAACATGTAATATATATATATATACATTCAAATTTTGTTTCAGAAAAAAATCTTAATGGAAAGAAAGTAAAAAAAAGCAGATGTTAATAAAAAAGGAAACACAAAATATATATATATATATATATATAATCCTTAACTCATTTATATAGTTTCCACGAAAAAAAGGTGCAAAAAATTAGTTAGCAGTATAGTAATGAGTTATATGTTAATTTTTAGATTGTTAGAAAATTATTTAATATTTTAGGGAATATGACGGCATTTTCCCTAAATTACTTTTTCTTTGTAACTAATCAGGAAAATTCAGCGTTTCATTCTATGTTTACAAATTCCACATACAATTAAAATATTCTCTGAAGGCAAATTAAATTTTCGCTTAATAACAAATACATAATTACAATGCAATTATTAAGTAATAAATATATGAATACGCAATTACAATACAAAATTAATTAAAATTACTTAGAAAAGGACGCATGTGGTAATTAACTGAAAAATGTATTGATTTCTCTCTCATATCGAAATATCAAAAATTAAATTTTTCGGAAAACTAGTATTTTAATTTAAAATTTTAAATTTAGCTGCCAAATAATTTAACATTATTTCAATTGGATAATTAAAAGAAATTTTTACAATCAAAATTAGTTTGCCGATTTAATTATTTCCTTACTAAACTGTTAAGCAAATTAAAAATACAAAAATAAAAATGTTTAATATATAAAGTTGAACTATAGTGATTTCATTTTGAAGATTATGAATTTAAATTATAAAAAATGTGGCAAGAATTTTCTTAAGTATTTGATAAAATAAAATAGAACAAAATTTGCGCCAAAATTTTTTCCTATTAAACAAAAATATAATCAGTCACTCAAATAATAAAAATTATTATACATTTTAAAATACAATGAAAATCGAAGTGTAAAAGTTTACATTTTATGATGAATGAAACGATGACATCATACTAACTTTGTATAAAAGAAGAAGAAAGACTATAAAAATTGAGAGCTACAAAAAAATTAAAGTCATATCAATTCAAAGTTATATCAATCAAATTAAAGTTAAATCAATTTTTAAAGCATTATTTTAAATATTGATGAAGTACATTTTTAAAATTCGAGTTGATTTATTTTACATTCAAAATAGTATTTAATAACTGAATAAAATAATCTCTTACGTTAGAAATACATTTTTTTAAGTTTCATGATGAATTAAAAATATAATATATACTTTACTTTACTTTCTAAGCACATCTTTTTTTACTTGTTATAAGACTTTTATTTTGGTAAATTGATTTAAAAGTTTATAAACACACACATAAATAAAATTCAAATTTAATCGTATCTTTTCCATGAACGATAAATTTAGAATAACGTATTATGTTTATCATAAATTTTTAAAATTTAATCATTTATGCTTTTTTTCTTTTTTTGTAATTCTTTCTTAAAATTCCAATGTATGATTTTAAATTAAATGTCATTTTTTATAGAGAAAAAACGTTTTAACGCAAAACAGAAAGTTCAGCGAGTTTTAAAAAATAAATATCAATTATAATAAGTTACCAAAAGTTTTTCTCCCTATTCAATCTGTCGTTATCATCAAATATTTATTTTAAAACAAAAGTAATTTTTATACACCCGAACATAAAAAAAAAATTAAATTTTTCTCTTTATATGGAAGAAAAGTTATTATATCGTGCGCACTAAAGTTTCGAAGTTTATCTTACTTTTTAAGTTTCACCAAACTTTTTCATAGTTCATACATCAGAAGTTTCTGACTCCATGGAAAAGTTCTTTTTTCATTTAAATTGAAACTAAAGTTTCCACGTTGCGTCAAAAACAGTTGGAACAACCGAAAACATTTGGAAGTAATTGATTGAAGAGACGGGAAACTTTGCAACTGAAGTGCGCGGCGCGGAACTAAGAAGTGACTGAGTTCGGGCCTTTTTGTCCGCGCTTCACGGTTACAGAGTCATCTATCGTTTACCTTGGGAAACGTTGCATCGATTTTTACACGGTTCAAACTTCGTGGAAAACTCCCCATTTACGGTCATACTTGAAAACTATATGCACTCTCTCTCTCTTTTAAAACAAAATCTCATTGGCTTAATGAACATAAAGAATGAAAAACGGTTCTTAATTTGACTGATGGACAGAAAACCTTTGGCTTAGGTGGAATATAGTAATAAACGTCAGAATCTCTTCGAAGAGATGGGACTAGACTCTAAAAGAATCATTGCTCTTATTATAAAAGCAAATTCACTCGTTTCGATGTTCCTTTGATATGATTTTTTTCTGTCTCTTTTAAGACAAATGTGGTGTATTTTTGAATAAATCGTGATGGATTTTTTTTGTACAAGTAGAAAACGGAATAACACTCATTTTGAGGAAGGTATTTTCTACATCAATGAATATGGGACAACATATTTTTCTCTCGGTCTGTTCTGCATTCAGAAATGTGTTCAGCTTTCAGAAATGAAAATTGGTCTTAAAATACGTTTGTGTGAGATTATTTTCTTAAAAAATTAAATATATATGTATAAAAAAGAGATCAAATAATATGTCCACTTAAGGTATCCGACTACGTTCGGAACCGTGATATTGCAGGAGCGTATAAATGGATAATATTTGTGACATTTAGTGTCACTTAGATATAAAATGGATATAAAATTGTTTTAAGAATAGTATTACAATAAAAAAATATTTAAATATTTTGACAAGAAATGAACATAGAATGACCAATTTTCAAAATATTCTCCTTTTGTGAAAAATGCTTCTATTATAATAATATTTTGCCTGTATATAACTCAGATCTCTGTACAGAGGCTCAACTAGAATTTTTGAAATATATAACTTAGAAGTCGGTTTATTCATATTTTAAGACAACAGAGGGGAGCAATTTTAAGAAAAAAACGCGAATAATTATTTCAATTGGTGATAACTCTGAAAATAATGGGAATTTTTCAAAAATCATAGTTGAGCCTCTGTACAGAGATCTGAGCTATATACAGGCAAAATATTATTATAAAAGAAGCATTTTTCACAAAAGGAGAACATTTTGAGAAAAAAGTAATTCTGAGTTATTTTTTTGCCGAAATATTGTATTTAACTATTTTTTTTTTGTCAAATGTCCTTAAAACAGTTTGATACATGTATTCTAATCTCAGTGACTCTAAATATCATGAAAACTATCCATTTATGCGCTTTTTTAAAATCACGGTTCCGAACGTAGTCGGATACCTTAAGATTTTCCTTTTAGTTTAGTTATCCGTCTAAGTTATCCGTCTACTTGCGACAACTTTTTTTTAAAGAAAAAGAGAGATGAGGCATTTTTTGTGGCTTTTAGATTTATTTAGTACATTTTAAGAAATAAATGCTAAAATTAAGAAGAGAAAAAGAAATCATATATTATTACTCTAAAATGGGAAAAAATTGGTACAAATTTATAAATAAAATTCATTAACGGGGTCCACTTTGTACAAAAAGTGTATGAACAAATTCTCCACTTTTCAACTTTGATGTATTGGTTTGCTATTCATTATTAAAATGCTCATCAGGATAAGACATATTTTAATTTTTACAAAAACTAGAGCACTTTATCTTACCTATTATATGAAATTTCTTAAAAAGAACTGTGCTTATATTCACATAAAGGACTGTAAATTTAGTAATAAAACCGTGATTGATAAATCAGAAGGCTAAAGCACTTCTGATATTATACAGAACATACACAAAAAATTGCAATTAATTATTTTAAAACTTTTTGAGCAATCGTTATCCCCGTTTGAGCATATTTTAAAAACACATATTTTGAGTAAAATTAATTTTAAGGTTTGACATCTTGTTTAAAGTTGTAGCATCTACTTTTCCTAAAAAGAACTTGTAGTTTTTGTTCTAGTGTGAATGGAAAATACAAAACTTACGTAAAAATCGTAAAAAAAAAATGTCAATTTTTGACAAAATTCACGATTTTAGGGTAGTCGGACACCTCAAGCATATGGATCATTCCTTCTTGAGTCTTATTTGTTTTTTTTCTTTCGTTACGAATTAAAACTTACTCCAAGCTTTGAGGTCTATTTTAATGGATATTTTTCAACATTTATGATCTTACCAAAAAATAAAAGGAAAAGCTGATTCATTAAATCAAATAATTTCTAGACTGGAACTTCCGATTTAATGTAAAAGGAAAATAATAATAACCATTTATGGAAAACCCTTCTCACAAAAAATGCAGAATTTTCAATTGAACAAAGAGTTGCTTTTAAACCACAAGAAATACAGGAAAAAAAAATTGTAGAAAATAAACCTATTTCGTCACATGATATGAACGCATTTATAACATATATAGAAAACATTTTTTTTTTGTTTACTTTTAAGGCATTTATTTACTTTTATATGTGATTTATACGATTTTATTTACGAGATAAAACTAGTACTTAAAAATATATATTTATTATTTAATTAAAGTTTTAAGCGCAATTATACTTCGTTAAATTCCGCCAATTGTTTTAAGATTTTTAGTGTAAGGAATTTCATCCAAAGTAAAATGAGCGATTCAAACTTTTGTAAAGATGTGTTCCACTCAAAAAGTATACAAATTTTGTCCATTCGAAATTTTATTTATTCTCTTACAGTTACTTTCCTGTGAGGAACGAAGTAATTCATTTCTCAAAATTCCACAATCTTTTTTAAAAAACCTAACTTTCCGGAAATTTCAGCAAATAAGCTTTGCTACAGATAAGATCTACAGCTTTGGCTAACCATTGCAGTAACCTAATCGAAATATCACCGAACATACGAGTAACTTCAGAAAAGGAAATATTTCTATAGCTATTCAAAGCATGAATACTGAAAATAGATCGACTCAAGATACAAAATATTTAATCTTGAAGAGACGACAGCAAATCAACCGACCTAAGGGAAAGCATAAAAAATGAATATAATATTTTATAGTAGTTCTAAATAACTATGTTTCATTGACAGTAATGTAGCTTTCTGTGCTTTTCATGTTTTTTTCACAACTTTCAAGATTTCATTTCTGCTTAAATCAAATACATTCTTAACAATATCAAGTCCTGTTTTAAATGTCATCTTTCTAAAATATTTTTTTAAATAAAGCGCTCTATCTAATACCATTTTTTAGTTATATAATGTAGATAAAAGTTGTACATAAGCTTTTTTTATAAAAGAAATATATCATTTATATGTAACATGATATATATAAAACTTAAAATAAAAAGAAACATTCCATTATATATATATATATATATATATATATATATATATATATATATATACATCGTTTGCTTCAAAAAATATACACATTACATTAACATGCTGAATTAATTTTAGATAATAATACTAAAGAAAGGGAAATCCTATTTTTACCAAAAATATATTTTTTAATTTTTAATGAATATGAGAGTTATTTTTTTTTTCTTTAAAAATTTCGTGATCCTAATTTTTAAAGCAACAATACCAAACAGCGGAATGCTCAACAACAGTTTCGCTGAAAACTGAACTCAGCATTTTACATCGTATTTAATAGGAATCCTCTAGAATTCAATTAACAGAAATAATGAAGTTTCAAAATTACCCTACTTCTTTACAATAAAATTAAAAAAAATATTTACGAAAAATGCATTTTTTTGCTATATAGCAATACTTATTTTAGCCCATTTTTAATTTTTTCATACATTTTTAAAATACGCAACATTTCAGATGAAAACAAAGAATTCAATTTCACGAACATCTTACACTCTTTTTATAAATTTTAATTGAAAATTGGAGATTAAAACTTTTTTCCCACATTTTGCTATTTTTTGCTTGATCGTACTTTTCGGGTTTATATCATCAAATTAGCTGCTTTTTTGTATTCTTTTCAACAGTCTCAAACGTAATTACTTGTCTTAGTTTCAGCTACATTTTACAGCTTAAGCTTCATTGATAGTTCTTCCATTTTTTTTTCCAAATTAGATTTTTTATTTATTTCTCGCAGATATACTACTTAGGTATTGTTCTAGTGGTTTTAGGAAGAAACGGCACATATATATTTATTTTTCCCTTTTTTGTGATAGTTATATTACTTAACATACCTCGTAAAAAATTTTAATATATACTTATTTTTCATTAATTAATATCTATTTAAAACGTAGAAATAAAAAACGGAAATATCCTGAAAATGATCAAGGTTTTTAAGTATCTAGAAAAGTTTTATACAATAGAATTATTTCAATATATTTAGCAAAAATTTGATTTCGAAAATGTTATTTCTATAAGAATGAATCTTATTTTTAGACTTTTATTTTAAAAAAAATAGGTTGTTCTAATTTATTGATTTTATTTTTTGCAGCAAGCTCAAGTTCATTACCCAGGTTGTTTATTTAAATATACAATATATGAAATGAAGCGCGTTTTTTAACATAACATATCCTTGCGCTCTTAGGAACTAGAGAAAGTTGTTGTCAAATGTATTATTTTTACTATAAGAAAATAACCACTAGCTACCATTAAATCTCAATGCGAATATATTTCAAAGTACAGTTGGACCTGTTTTTGTGCGTAGATAGGGACCGCATAAAAATAAACGCACACAAAAGTATTCAAAATTTCATAAATTCTTACATATAACAAGCTGATTCGTGGAAATACTACATAATGTTTTTTATTCGGTAGATAGGGACCGCATAAAAAAAGTCGCATTTATAAAATGTGCCAATTATTTACGAAATTTATGTCAAAGTACTTCCATAACAAAAGAAATAATTAAATATTACACATGGAAACATTTTAAAAACACAAAGTTTCTCATTGTATACACGGATAAGTTTTAAAAATGCACGTACGTAATTCATTGCTACTCATCGTAATCCAATGCCCTGTAATGAATAAGTTCAAAATTAATTTCATGACTTGAAGGTACAATTTCAATTGATATATTTTTTGGCAACATAAAGTAAGAGATAAGTTTTTGTAACGAAGGTCGGTTGGTCAGTTGCTTGTAAATGTCTCGATAATCATATACATGATTGAAGCCCTTTTTGGAGTTTTATACTGCTTTCTTAATTGGTATCTATTTTAAGTCAATGCTTTTCCAATCTGTTGGAAAGCTGGATCCCTGCATAATTTTATCCGCTCTCCAAGAATCCGGTTATCCTTGCTCGTCTTCATAATCTATCAAATTATTGATAATGTCACTATCATTGAAAGTTTCGTCTTCAATCAAGCGCGGGCTGCTGGAGCGTTAAGAGAATGCAACTAAATGCTCATTGTCGGAAGAATGTTTATAACAAATGAACAGAGCGTCTTGAAGTGTCTACATTTCAGTGGCGTAACGTACACCCCCGCATCACGAGAGTGGGGGGGGGCAGGACTATAGGATCTCAAGGCCTGTCCAATACTAAATACGTGTTTACCCAATTTATAAAATATTAAAGGCAAAACCTGACTTTCATGGAAGGGGGTCCTAACATTCTTCGTTACACCACTGGCAAATAGATAGAAAACATTACAGTGGCGCCAAAGCCGTTGAGTCCTGCTAAAGGAGGGGCAGCGCTCTAGGAGCCGAAGACCTGACCAACGCTAAATACATATTTACCCAATTTATAAAATATTAAAGGCGAAATTTGACTTACAGGGGGAGGGGGTTCTAACATTCTCCGTTACGCCACTGGTAAATAGATATAAAACATTACAGTGACGCCAAAGCCATTGAAGTTCATACATGGCATAAAAAAGATCGCACATAAAAATTCGCACAAAAATAAAATCGTACAAAACAAATCGCATAAAAAAAGACCGCATAAAAACAGGTTCTACTGTTATATGATAAATTTAGAGTATTGCTTAGTTTTTCCCTAAATTGCTCTCAAATATTTTTCTCAATACTTCTAATAACATTTGAGAAAATAAGAATTTTTTTTTAACTGAATACAAAAAAATGTCCTAGTTTTTAATCCAACAGATGTGATTTTGCAATCTTTTTAACTTCATAATTATAAAAAATGACCCACCGAAAAGGAGTTAGCCCAATGGGATGAAAAATGCGTATGCACATACCATCTGATAAAATATTCAACTCTTAACAGGACTTAACTGAGTAACTGAAGCATCATCGCATCGCAACAGAGCACCCAGATGGTGTTTAAAAACAGAAGACAGTACAAAGTTACAGCATAACTTTCATGCCGAATGTAGTACCATTGAACCACATGATTTTACCAAAGCCTCACAGACATATTTGTGAACAATATTAGCTGTTATCGTTATTCCCGGGAGGACAAACAATTGCATTAAGGGAAGTAGAATGGTCAAATCACAGGATTACTCAGCTTTGGAGATAGATAAAGGATAGAACCTGACAAAATTGACAGAAAATGTATGAAACATGGTCGAACAGAGCATCGAAAGATAACAGTTCACCAAGAGTGACGACAGAACGTGAGGACACAGCAATTGACCTACCAGCGTTTATAACTCCTTAGGCGTCCTTATGAATGTTGCGATATACAACCGGGATATCAGTGACTGCAATTGTCATTGAAAAGCGACTGCACGAATGAGAGCTGAGATCACGGTAGCCATTGCACCGATTACCTCTCACCGTTGCACACGACCAAGAGATTTTGCAGTGGTATAAAATCACATATCTTGGAACCTCGCAAAGCGGGGTAAAATTATTTTCTGCGATGAACCGCAATTACCAGCAAAGACAGACCTGAAGACGTCCATAAGAGATTCCTGTTGTCCGAGATACTACCCGAGATCCACAAGTAATTGCATGAATTATCATTTCATTTGATAGCCGATCCCCTGTGATTGTCATACTTGACACCCTTTAAGAGGGAATGCCGCGATATCCAAGGGGACTTAACCTAAATATTTTAGACGTAAAAAGCGGCAGCTATAGAAAGAAACCCTTCACACTCAGCTTTTGCTTTTATAGAGGAAAATATGGGTTTATGTACATATATATATATATAACAAAACACATTTCAGTGAAACTTGCTTAAACACTTTTACATAATTTAAAAGTATAAAGGAAGGTATGTAAAAGTAAAAAAAAACGATTAAAGGAGATACATATTAAGAGAAAGAAATTACATTCAAATTTGTTTGTAAAGAAAAGATATACAACAGATGATTACAATATAGATATAAAATTAGTATTGAAACTGAGATAATAAAAAATGTAAGAAAACGAATACGATTTGTCGCAAAATACTAATTCATATTTGGTTGACATCGACACTTTCTATTAAAACATTTATTTTATTTTATTTTTATTTTGTGTAGACCAATTTCTATTTCTCGAAAAAGGAAATGATTCGGGAAAATAGAGCACGTCGACCAGACTCTTTGCCTCGTAGAATTTTGTTCTTCCTTTCACGTATCACTAAACTTGTATTTCAATAAGATAATACCCGGCAGCACATGACACGCCTGTGTTTTTCTTATCTTGCTGCTCTTTCAGTACTTCCCTGGCTACTGTGATTATCAGATCTCTCCTCAACATAACACGTATGTACTCCAATGAAGAGATGTTTCCATTCCTCACACTAGATTACGCTAATCTATCTCACCAGTTGGAGTGTGTGTAGGATAAGTAACCCATAGGAAGATATCTGCCAATTCTACGAGTCAATGTGTAGTAGGATAGCAAATTTCATCAAGGGCATAAGCAAACGTATAATTAACTTTTTTTTCTCTTGCAGTCATTTTTCCTGAATAAGAGATTCAATTCCTGTGATACCCTTTAGATTTTCAGTATATGGACATCACATCTACCGATATTTTTCCCATTCGGATAATTTCATCTTAGTGTATCGTTTTGAACGTTATGTGGTGTCATATCCCATACTTCCATAAATGAACACAAATAATATATTTTCAGATGCAGTGATTCTTACCAAACTTTGGATATAATCCAATAACGTACACTAAATCCGCCAATAAATATTGAACTTGAGCTATTACCACACACACAAAAGGCAAAACAGAAACCATAAAAAAAACCAAAATATGAGTCGTGTTAGGAATTTTTAGAGTGGCATCAGGTTTAGCTATGAGACTACAGATACGATTCCAGCTACGAAATTTATCATAAAAAGGGTATAAACCTTACAAAATTTATTCAATACGCGATAAATTTGAGGAACACTTAAAATAAACAAATAAAAAAATTTAAAGATTTTGTAAGAATATTCTATTTTAAAACTTCCTGAGCGTTATTTAATTAATTAGTGAAAAGTAACTTCTCGGAATATAAAGAAAGCATTTTTTCATATTCATTTTGTTCTTGATATTAAACTTTGACAAATATATCATACTGATAGCATCATATTATTTTGAGGAAGAGATTAATAACTGCATTTATATATATATATATATATATATATATATATATATATATATATATATATATATATATATATATACATATATATATATAGATTTATACATATATATACATATACAGAAATATATAAACGAAAATATAAAAATAAACATATAGTTATATACCCAAGATAACTAAAATTAGGAAGAAGGCACAGTAGTATAATGACAAACTCCTGGCCTTAGGAACCAGGATTGCAGGTTTAAACAAGTTTTGCGGCCAGCCAACCTTCACCTGTAATTTGTCATACTATGTACCAAGAGGAAAGGAAAGAATTATATATGTAGAATTTAAGTATTAAAAAACATTAAACTAAATAACATATGAACAAAAACATAACCTACTTTTATTCGGAGTGTAAACGATGGCCGAGAGTGCATCAACAAGTAATGTGTTCCCGCCAAATACGAGGGGTGAGAGCAGAACCGCATAAAATTAATTGCGATACGATATTAAGAAAATTGGATATATATACTTTTAAAAAATCATAAAAAAATAATCATATAAAATTAGTGTAAAGTATAAAAGAAACACAAAAATTATGTATTATTTAAAAAAATTTTAAGCATGTGGCACCATCTATTTAATAATTGTAGAATAAATTAGATGTTGTATAAATTTAAAAAATCATTACAAAACATAACAGTAAATAATTACAGTAATACAAAATTGTATAATTAAAAACCATTATTAATATAATTACAAAGAAAGTTAGCAGGATATCCATGATCAATACAGTGATTAAAAAAATTTTTAAGATTTAAAAAAATATTAGCTTTATCGCTAACTAATACATTATTGCGGTAAATATAGTTAAAAGTAATATTTCTATATATAGATATTGATAAATTTGAATTCCAGTAAGGAACTTTGATAATATTAAAATTAAAGGCATCTCTTTTATCATAAATAATACTATGTAGTTTCAAATCCTTAACATACAGTGTTACATCTAGATAATTTGTATTGATTGGATTATTATTAATTTTAACTAAGTTTAAATAAGACGAATAAAAATTAATAATGGGAATTAAATTATCATTTTTACCAAAAATAATTAAATCATCAATATATCTAAAAATGTAGTAGTCATTATTAATAACATAATATATTATTCATAAAAATGCAAATAAAGATTAGCCAAACTATTAGTAGCTGGGCCCCCTTGTGGGAGTCCTTTCTCTTGTTTATATAAAGAAACATTAAAAAATTGATGTAATTTTCTTTTAAGACAAAATCTATGAGAGTTTTAAATTTGTTATAATTAATATTAAGGTTATACCAGTGTTTCTCAAACTGTGGGGCCCGCCCCCATGGGCGGCGCGAGAACCTTACGAGGTGGGCGCGAGCATATCGAAAATAAAAAATTTAAAAAATAATTAATTTACTGGAATGAATTAATACAAAATACTTTCAGACATAATAAAAAATGCACTTTTACTCTGATATAATTTATAAGCGCGTGCGCGATATTAAGTCAACAAAAATAAAAATTTCTTCAATACCTAATTAGCTATCTTTTTGATCCTGTAACCAAATAAAAAAAATTTATTTGATTTGCTGTAATCCCATGATGAGAGATTTTTTTTATTACGCTTTTTGTAACCTATCAGACTAATCTTTCAGAGAAAAAACAGATCCCAGAACCAGAATCGAAAAAATTTAGGAACATAAAATTCATCACTGTCATTATTTTTGAAATACTGCACATTATAGCTGTAATCTTATCTTCTAAGTGTTTGTTATTTCTTATGTGTTTGTTTCTCATTTAGGGAAGTTGTAAGTAATGTATTTCTCTGTTGCGCTATTCTCAAACATATAAAGCATAATGAAAAAGGCTTTACACAATTTTTTTAGCAGTAACATACATATTATCATAATTAATATACTTTTTACCCGGAAGTGGTCGCGCGGGACACACAGATTACGAAATCGTTTATTCTGGCAAAACTGTTTATTTGTTACTAAAGAAAAATGGAAAAGTCCTTGAAAGTAGGTAAGTAAACTTTCTCTTAATTAAATTATTCACTGGAATCACGATTTGTATCGTGTACAATAAAATAATTATAAAAAAAAGGATCGGGGTGACTGAATAACCCCGCTCGACCGTATCGAGTGCGCGCCTGCTCTCTGGTTAAAACTTGTTGAAGTATTTTCAATTTAAAAATATTAAAAATAATACAATTATTCTTCATCGGAATTTTATATTACTGTTCATTATCTAACATCAGTGGCTCACACAAGGCGGGGGGATCCTAGGGGTCCAGATCCCCTAAAGCCCTTGATTTTTTTCCGATTGATTATAATTCTAAGTATATAGTACGCAAAGTTTAATTAAGTATTTATTTTTAATGATTAATTTTATTAATTAATGATCAGTATTTATTCAAAAATTAGTTTCTTACTGTTTTTGTTCCTGAAAATCGACAAAATCAAAAGGAACCTGATGCAAGATTGGTGGACTTTCGACCCCGCCCCCCACCCCCTTGAAAAATTCCTGTGTGCACTACTGTTTAACATCAACTATAAATGCTAATTTTGTGATGCTTAAAATTACAATTCGCTTAAAACTAATTATAATTTGTGTAACCATTTAAAAAAAATCATTTTCCATTTTTGTAAACATTGTCGAGCACTTGGCTTTGCTCTCCTTACAATTCAGCTATTATATCAATAATGTTTTATTTTCTTATAAATGAACTCGTGCAAAGAGAGGGCACTTCAGCCGGTATACTTTTAATGTATCAGTGCTGCACAGAATATTTTATAACTAATTAATTAATACTAAATTAAGAACAAGTTTAATAAGTATTAACGACTTCCATGGGCTTGTCTTGCAAAGCAAAGTTTTTATAAGGAATGCTTATGATTAGATATTGACCCTCTGAGTTTTTTTTCTATATTCAGCTGATATCAATATTTTGTCTTCTAAGCAGCAACCGCATTTTGCAATATGTTCAATTTAAAAATGAGAGAAAGGAAAAATAACATAATAATTATCCTGTTATTTTATTTATTTATATTTTTGCTTAAAAGTAGTATACAAAATTTAATACTTATGTTACTAATTTGTATGGTTTATAATTAAGATCGTCTATTGTAGCTTTAGCGTCAAAGTGCATTGTTATTGCATTCAGTACATTATTAATGTATAAGGGGGGTGCGATAAAAATTGTGATCGAAAAAAGGGGTGCCAGTATTGAAAGTTTGAGAAGCACTGGGTTGTACATTTTCTGGTTTTCTAAAATTATACTTTAGTAACATCATATACATCAATGGAATTGAAAAGGTCTTCAAAGTCATAACTATGA